>JAGXJF010002021.1:0-150367 GCA_019208055.1 Stipa capillata | reverse complement strand
GGATTGCACTGAAAATTTAACAGTAGACTCTGGGATTTATGCCTGATTTTACAGAGTTTTTTTCAGAATTTTATGAGCAACTTGAATTTTCAGTCCGAATTTGACTTGGAGTTTGAATCCGAATCCAAAACGTGTTGTATCTTGAATTCCAGTCCGATTCTTCGTGGGAGATCTATTCAGGGGCCTTCTTAAGGATGTGGGGGAATCCTTTGGGTCAGCCAAGCCTTTTCCCAATGGTTAGAGATAGAAGACCAAGCCTTAGAAGATGATTTCCTTGCCTAGTTCAATTTGAACTCAACTTCAAAACCTTTCCTGTTGTGTTGGGCTTTCTAAAACCTTGTAGATCTGTTCCAATCTGTAATTTAGTGTGGTCAAGCGAAGATGCAAGTGACATTGGCGTCGTCTCCCTGTTCTTCTCCAAGCCAAGACGGCAAGGGAAGCGGCGATGGCAGCAATGCACGTCGTGGCAGCAAACTTGATACCACGGCAGGGGCTGCAAGTGTGGCGGCACAAGATGATGGATGAGCAGCCACGGCAGAGGGTGGCAGGGGCTGTCGTGGAAGAAAAGTAGCAGCAAAAAAAACCTTGCCACGGCAGCGGCTCTTCTCTTCTTTTCTTTTTCTGATTTTCTGCAAGGACTAGAAGCGACAAAAGGAGGTTTGATCTAGTAGAAAATTTTCAACTACAAACCAATCTAATCCAGCAACTCGACACGATCAATGCAGCAAAAGTTCAACAATGCAAGAACTACGATGAAAATTCTGAGGCTCAGATTGGTTTGGACAAGGGAAAATGAATCTAACCTACTATTTTTTTGGCTTTTTTTTGTGGACAATAGGACAAACACATCTAATCTATGAAAAATAGTAAACTCTCACTGATCAACTTGTGCTCCGATGCCACTTGATGAGACGGTGGCCCGATCTTTCGGTGAGACGAAGATAACTAACGGTTTGGTGGAGTTTGACCTTGACGATCCGACTATACCGTACGCGACGATATGCCTTAGCAATCGCTAAACCAACCTCCGATGGTTATTGACCTTGCCGTAGGCGCGATCAACCTGAAGAACGAAGTTCGAGTACCTGCAAGCAACCAAAGAACCAGCAAGAACAATGATAAATTGCAATCTGAAATTGCGAGTATTAAATTGGCACGAGAGATAGCAGAAAGTATATTGGGATTCCACTAGCGATCAAAACAAGGCGGTAGTCCCACACGACTTGTAGATGCGATAATGTAGCAGTAGCTAAACAACTCAATGAAACCCGAAAACGAAAGGGAGAATCCTAGGGGGTATATAAAGAGAAGATGTGATCTGTTTCGTAGATAGCCTTGGATTGTTTTGGCAGTTGCAGTCAGCTCGTAATGAATTTGGAGACATGGTTGGACAGGTTGGAAAGAGCACGAGATAAGCTTTCCGAACAGTCCAAGATCACCCAAATTGGAATCCGTATGCTCGAGATATAGATATTTTAAGTTAGGGCTGTCTCAGCAATCCGAATCAGAGTCCAGATTTTGTGAAACTCTCGCTAGCTCTCCTTGGACCAAAGGTGACATAGGAAGACTCCTTGTACAGCCCCAATTAATGTGGGATATGGGCATAGTCACATGAACTTTATTCCCGCCTCCTTTTCAGAGCTTGAACTTGAATCCTCGCTTATTCTTCATGATCTTCACAAATCTCCTTTTGTTCATTATAGTGGACGTAGTTGAAGTAGTACTAGTAGAGGTGGCAGTGGGTGTATCCATGGGGGTCATGTCCTCATCAAGTCCTAGACCATCCGACCGGACCGTCCCGAACCCTCCGATTTGTCTGTCCAGAAGAAGGTCCGGATCTCCTCTAGAAGTCCCGAACCATCCGACCGGACCATCCCAAACCCTCCGATTTGTCCGTCCAGAAGAAGGTTCGGACGTCCTGTAGAAGGCCCGAACCATCCGATCGGACCGTCCCGAACCATCCAAACGGTCCGTCCGGATCTCCTGTAGAAGTACAGAACCTTACGACTGGACTGTCCTGAACCATCAATGGTCCATTTGGACCATCCGACAGGACCATTCCAAACCCGCCAAACAGTCCATCCAGAAGAAGATCCGGATCTCCTCCAGATGTCCGGAACCATCCAACCGGGCCATCCCGAACCATCCAAACGGTCCGTCCGGAAGAAGGTTCGGATCTCCTGCAGAAGTCCAGAACCATCCGACCAGACCGTCCCGAACCATCCAAACGGTCCATCCGGAAGAAGGTCCGGATCTCCTGTAGAACTCTCGAACCATCTGACTGGACCGTCCCCAACCATGCAAACGGTCCGTCCAGAAGAACGTCCGGATCTCCTCCAGATGTGCCGAACCATCCGAGCGGACCGTCCCGAACCCTCCAAACGGTCTGTCCGGAAGAAAGTCCACATCTCCCGTAGAAGTCCAGAACCATCCGACCGGACCATGCCGAACCATCCAAACGGTCCGTCCGTATCATCCGACCGGACCGTCCTGAACCCTCCAAACGGTCTGTCCGGAGGAAGTACCAAATCTCCTCTACAAGTCCCGAACATTCTGACTGGACCGTCCCGAACTATCCAAACGGTCCGTCCGAAAGAAGATCCGGATCTCCTGTAGAAGTCCAGAACCATCCGACCGAACCATCCCAAACCATCCCAAACAGTCCATCCGGAAGAAGGTCCGGATCTCCTCTAGAAGTCCCGAACCATCCGACCGGACCGTCCCAACCCATTAAAACGGTCTGTCCTGAAGAAGGTCTGGATCTCCTCTAGATGCCCCGAACCATCCGTCTGGACCCGAACCCTCTAAACGGTCCATTCGGAAGGTCCTAATCTCCTCTAGAAGTCCAGAACCATCCGAGCGGACTGTCCCGAACCATCCAAACGCTCTGTCTGTACCATCTGACCAGACCGTCCCGAACCATCCAAACGGTCCGTCTCGAAGAAGGTTCGGATCTCGTCTAGAAGTCCCGACCGATCCGTCCAGACCGTCCCGAACCCTCTAAACGGTCCGTCCGAAAGAAGGTCCTGATCTCCTCTAGAAGTCCTTAACCATCCGACCGGACCGTCCCGAACCCTCCAAACGGTTCGTCCGGAAGAAGGTCCAGATCTCCTCTAGAAGTCCTTAACCATCGGACCGGACCGTCCCGAAACATCCAAACTGTCCGTCCGGAAGAAGGACCGAATCTCCTCAAGAAGTCCCGAACCATCCGAGCGGTTCGGCTGGCTGGTCCCATCGGAGGGTTCAGGACTTCTAGAGGAGATCCTGAACTTCATCCGGACAGTTCGATTGGAAGATCCAGGACGGTCTGGTTGGACGTACCCGTCGGAGGGTTCAGGACTTCTAGCGGACATTTGGAACCTCATCCGGACGGTTCGATTGGAAGGTCCAGGACGGTCCGGTTGGGGGCTCCGGGACGGTCTGGTTGGGCGATCCCATCAGAGGTTTCGGGACTTGTAGTGTAGATCTGAAACTTTAGCCAAACGGTTCGGTTGGACATTCCGGGACGGTCCGCTTGGACAGTCTGGTCGGACGGTTCGGGACTTGGAGCGGAAATCCGGAACTTCAACCGGAAGGTCCGGTTGGAGGGTTCGGGACCGTCTGGTTGGACGGTCCGGTCGGAGGGTTCGGGACTTGTAGAGGAGATGCGGAACTTCATCCGAACGATTCGATTAGGAAGTCCGGGACGGTCTGGTTGTGGGGTCCGGGACGGTCCGGTTGGGGGGTCTGGGATGGTCCGGTCAGATGGTTCGGGACTTGTAGAGGAGATCCAGACTTCAGCTGGATGGTTCGATTGGAAGGTCCGGGACAGTCCGGTCTGAGGGTCCAGGTCTTGTAGAGGAGATCCAGAACTTCATCCGAACGGTCGGTCGGAAGGTCCGGCACTATCCGGTTCGAGGGTCCGAGACGGTCTGGTTGGACGGTCCTGACGGAGGGTTCGGGACTTCTAGCGGAGATCCAGAACTTCAGTCGGCAGGTCTAGTTGGAAAGTCTAGGACGGTCTAGTTGGGGGGTCCGGGACGGTCCGGTTGGAGGGTCCGGGACGGTCCGGTTGGGGGGTTCAACACCTGTAGCGGAGATCCGGAACATCAACTGGAAGGTTCCGGTTGGACAGTTTGGGACGGTCTAGTTGGACGGTCTGGCCTGAGGGTTTGGCACTTCTAGAGGAGATCCGGAACTTCACCCAGACGGTTTGATTGGACGTTCTGGGCGGTCCGGCTGGGGGTTCCGGCACGGTCTGGTTGGACGGCCCAGTCGGAGGGTTCGGGCCTTGTAGGGGAGATCCGGAACTTCATCTGAACGATTCGATTGGAAGGTCCGGGACAGTCCAGTCAGAGGGTTTAGGACTTGTAGCGGAGATCCCGAACTTCAACGGGAAGGTCCTG
This sequence comes from Stipa capillata, assembly GCA_019208055.1. NCBI lineage: Eukaryota > Viridiplantae > Streptophyta > Magnoliopsida > Poales > Poaceae > Stipa > Stipa capillata. The sequence goes on along the minus strand of JAGXJF010002021.1, from coordinate 145,982 downwards.
TTGTAGGGTCCGGGACGGTCTGGTCGGAGGGTTCTGGACTTCTGGAGGAGATCCAAAACTTCATCCGGACGGTATGATTGGATGGTCCGGACAGTCCGGCTAGGGTTTCCGGGACGGTCCGGTCGGGGGGTTTGGGACTTCGAGGGGAGATCCGGAACTTCATCCGAACGGTCCGGTTGGAAGGTCCGAGACGGTCCGCTCCGATGGTCCAGTCGGACGGTTCAGGCCTTGTAGCAAAAATCCAGAACTTCTACCATAAGGTCTGGTTGTAGGGTCCGTGACGGTCCGGTCGGACTGTCCGGTCGGAGGGTTCATCACTTGTAGAGGAGATCCAGAACTTCATCCAGACGGTTCGAGTGGAAGGTCCGGGATGGTCCTGTTGGGGGGTCCAGGACGGTCCGGTTGGACGGTCCCATCGGAGGGTTCGGGACTTGTAGCGTAGATCTCGAACTTCTCCGAACGGTTCGGTTGGAATGTCCGAGATGGTCCGCTTGAACGGTCCTGTCAGACGGTTCGGGACTTGTAGGGGTGATCTGGAATTTCATCCGGATGGTTCGATTGGAAGTCCGGGACTGTCTGGTCGGACAGTTCGGAACTAGTAGCGGAAATCTGGAACTTCAACCAAAAGGTCCAGTTGTAGGGTCCGGACGGTCAGATTGGACGGTCCGATCGGAGGGTTCAGGACTTCTAGAGGAGATCCGAAACTTTATCCGGACAGTTTGATTGGAACGTCCGGGACGGTTCGATTGAGGGGTCCGGGACGGTCCGGTTGGATAGTCCCGTCGGAGGTTTCAGGACTTGTAGCTTAGATCCGGAACTTCATCCGGACGGTTCGATTGGAAGGTCCAGGACAGTCCGCTTGGACAGTCTGGTCGGACGGTTCGGGACTTGTACTGGAAATCTGGAACTTCAACCGGAAGGTCCGATTGGAGGGTTCGGGACGGTCCGGTTGGACGGCCCGGTCGGAGGGTTCAGGACTTCTAGGGAAGATCCGAAACTTCATCTAGACGGTTCGATTGGACGTTCCGGGACGGTTCGGCTGGGGGGTCCAGGACGGTCCGGTTGGACGGTCCGGTCGGAGGGTTCTGGACTTGTAGAGGAGATTCAGAACTTCATCCGTGTGGTTTGATTGGAACGTCTTGGACGGTCGGGTTGGGGGTTCGGGACGGTCCGGTTTGAGGGTTCGGCACTTGTAGGGGAGATCTGAAACTTTAACCGGACGGTTCAATTGGAAGTTCCTAGACGGTAGGTCGGAGGGTTCGGGACTTATAGGGGAGATCTAGAACTTCATCCGGACGGTCGGTTGGAAGGTTTGGGACTGTCCGTTTCGAGGGTGCGGAGACTTCTAGCGGAGATCCGGAACTTCATCCGGACGGTTGGGTTGGAAGGTTCAGGACAGTCTGGTCGGAGGCTTCCGGACTTGTAGTGGAGATCCGAAACATCAACCGGAAGGTTATGCAGACATCACCATGGACAGCACTACTTTATGTTCAAGCCCACCTCCACTTGTTGGGCCAATCACACGAGCTCGAGCCAAAGCCCAAGATGAGGTGAATCTTCTCCTTGGTATTTCTCCATTTGGCATGAATATGAATGATATGCTACCTAATGTGCCCGACCTTATGCATGCTTAGGTACGAAGGATTGTCTAAGGTGGAGGACAACGGGACCGAGGAAGGGACTCCAAGCTTCAAGCCCAGTCCCAGCCAGACCGCTGCCTTGGACCCTCTAGACGCCCACTGAGATGAAGGCTCGGACTGTCCGGGTGTGCCCCGGACCCTCCGGATTTGGCCGGACCTCCCACCCGGACAGTCTGGATGAGGGTCCGGATCCTCTCTAGAAGTCCCGGAGGTCAGCCTGGACCCTCCGGGTACCCGGACTGTCCGGCCCTAATCCGGACTGTCCGGATCTGCCTGCGCGCAATTAAATGGGCCATGGCCCATGTATCTCTTAAGTGGAGGTTGAGACTATAAATACCGTACCACCCCACTAATTAGGTCTTAGACTTGTTGTTTAGACTAAAGTATAGCTTAGCTCCTTAATCTAGGGTTCGTTCCTCTAGATTGGGGATTCCACCTTAGACCTTGCTTTCTCTTGTGGATTGAAAGGATCGGCACGTGCCTTCGAGTGGAAATCGTGGCATTCAATCAAGAGGATAGTTGATTTGGTTTCCTAGTTCCCAAAGGCTTTCTCATTGGAGTTTGTTGGTGGGGTGGGTTTTCCATTTAGGCTATTCTAGTTATCCTCCAACCGTGAAGACTGGGAGCCCTCCGTATCAACTTGGTATCAAAGCTCAAGGTTGCCACGGGTTGGAACTTGTATCCTCTCTTTCCCTACCCCCAATTGCTAGCTTTGTTTTGGTTGTTCTTGCCTATTTCGAAAATCCCACAAAAAGAGCCCGATTTGAAATCTAGATGCAATTCAGAGTTTTTGAGTGAACTTTGGTTGGTTTTGATCCATTAGATCTTTGCTATACTTGTTAATCTAACCTCCCTTTGCGTTGCTCTGGCCAATTTCGTTGTTTGCCCCTTCGATTCTGCGTCTCAGATCTGCTGCTCCTTTGTTCACCGATCGGACAGTCTGGATTTCACCCGGACAGTCCGGATTTCACCCGGACAGTCCGGGTGACCGGACCCTCCGAATTCAACCCAGATAGTCCGGATTTGGTGAAATTGGATGCAGCAACTTCACCATTTGGGGCATGTCTTCTACATCTGGTGTCCGTTTTTAGTGACCTTAGACTCGTTTCGAAGCTAACAACGAGCTCTAGGCCATCATCATTGGCACCAATCTCCACAAGGAAGGTAAAATCTCCGAAAAGGCCCTTCTTCCATGCAACTTCTTTGTGAGCCAATCTTTCCTTTTCTGAAAACTTTGATCCTTTTAAGACTAGTTCATTGATGATTGCTAGAGTCTTGTACACTTGTGCCACTTAGAACATCTTTCCCAAGCAATCAAAAATGTTAGTCTTATAAGATCTTGGCATAAAAAAAAGAGAGAAAGAAACATGCAAATGCCATTGATCCTTTGGTAGGGAAAACGTAAGCTTGAAAGAAAATTCAAATAGGGAGAATAGTCAAATGTACAAATCCTTTGCCCTACAAATTTGCAATCGAGCTAGCATCTTTCCTAGTATTTGTGCAACATGAGATTATAGTTTTCGCTAGAAACATTCTTGTATTAGCTCATTTCTTGGTTGCACAAATCACAATATCTTTGCGTGTGAGTTCTCTTGTGCTTCGCTTATACCCTTTGAGATCAACTCTTATTGCATTGTTTCATTGTGGGTTATTACTTATCGTTGTAACATCTCAATTTCTAATTGCTTAATGTGTTGTGCTAATCCTTTTCGAGACCCACATAAGCTTTTGAATGTGATAGTGTTTGGGACTTAGAACTTCTTCAACCTACTCTTGAGGGTCATCTATTCCCTCCACGGCCCTTCGATCCTTCAATCCAAGGAGGCAAGGACTTTTTTGGTGAGTGAGGTGAGACAATTTTAGATTCCACATATTCCACATGTATTTGTGCTTTGCTAATCATATCTAGGAAAGGATGACACAAAGGCAGTAAGAATGTGATGCGGGCACATCAGTGATCATTTATATTTATCAACATAACTCTTTATGTTGGAAAGAAGTGCTAAGCCTCGTTGATAAATATTATCAAGTGGATTCAATTAACACTTGTCTTACACACTTCATATATCGAGAGGCAGAGCTACTACTTTACTTCTATGATATGTGCAGGACACTTGTTGAGCTATACAAGTCCAAAGTGAAGATGAGATGTGCTGGCCTCCAGCGGGAGGAGAGGGAGGAACAATTATGGCATAAGTCAAAATATACAAGTGTCTACATACATATTTGGAACGTATATCGAGTCTACTTTCCAACGAATCAAACGGTGCATGATTTGGAGCTTCATAGAGAAAGTTATGGACATGGAAGTAAAGGTTGCACGAGCTGTCTCAAACTGCACACAAGAATTGACATACTTGAAGAATCCGGAGCTTATACGGCAAGTATTGGTGGAACCCTATACTACTACAACCATCCAAAGGTTACTAATGCCATCCTTATCTGGTTCCACTTGGATTTGGGGCCAAAAAGGGAAGGAAATAGAAGATGGAAAGAATTGGAGTTGATTCGGATTTGGTTCGGATCAGCCAAGAGGTCCGAATTTAAAATAGCCATAGTTTCCTCATACGAACTCCAAATTGGGCAAATGAGTACTTGTTGGAAAGATAATTCTAAGAACTTTCCAATGAGTATATGCCCATCTACAGATTCCTTTTGGTCTGTCCGGAATCATCAAAAAATTCGGAGGTATCTGTTCTTTTCCAAATAGAGTCCTATAACTTAGGGAAGTTAGAGTTAGGTTGGATTTCGACCCTGACACTAGGGTGGACGTCCTAGAGTCTATATATGCTGTTGTACTCGTGACTTTTGGCCTTAGACCACTTTATGCATAAGGATTGAAACATAGCTATTGCTTGTTCTTTCAAACCAGCGTTCATGTGAGGATAGCTGAGAGAGAATTAGGCGGTCGCGTTTGTTTTGCAATTCAAGGTCAAGCCGTCGTTCCGTTGGGAATTGGGGACTTGGCGATCATTGCTCGTGGTCTCGCGATGATCATCTACTGGTGTATTTGGGCGTTTTCTGAAGAGTTGAGGGTTCATGCATTGGCACGAGTCCACGATTCCTCGCTGAGAAGATCGGGCCACCCCATATCATCGTGGTATCAGATTCTAGGGCCACTTGGTGAGAGCTCTTTACCCATTGTTTTCGACATCTAGTTTTTGTCCTATACACCTAGAAAAAGCCTACAAAAATATTTGTCTTTTGCCGTAGTTTCACTTCTGCAATTTTCGTGCGTTGTGTTAGGTTCACTTTACTAGATTATAGTGTTGACAAGTTGCTGACCTTGTTCCTTTTGCATCACTTCATCATTATTTTTGTTTCCAATCTGTTTGGTCCTTTCGTGTGTCTTTGGTGTCCGAATCACGTGTTTCTTGATCCATTCGAACGCTTGTGTTGTCTACTTGTTGTTTGTGTCATCAAAACCAGAAATTACAAAAAAAAATATTAGCCACAAAATTTTGGAACCATCTTGCTGCATTGTTAGTGAAATCCACCATCTTTGCACTACCTTTTTCACCTATTGAGACTAGCTATAGATTTGCTCGAGAGACTGCTCATTGTTTAGGTTGTGCATCCTAAATTTTGTTTCATCAAGTTATTGTGCTCCCCACTGTTTTGGACGTTTGTTGGCCAAAGAAAAAAAACAGAAAAGAAGAACAACAAAAAAGACAAGAAGAAAAAGAAACAAAAAGTGGCCAAGTTCTATTATCATATCAAGTGCTATCTTATTTGGGGGTGCATATCATTCAATTTTGTTTTACACAAGTAGTTGAGCAATCTTGTACCTTCTTCTTTCATATTTGAGCAATAGCTAGCGTCTCTCCTTGAACTGTTGCAATACGAGCTTTGCCGACACTCTAAATTTTTATAGCTCATTCTTTTGATTGCAATAGTCCCATTATCTTTGTGCGTGTGTTGCTGTCCACTCTTTACTTATAATTATCGATCAGCAACTAGGCATCGTGGTTTGGTGATTTGTGATCTAATTCGACAATCGAGGGTCAGAATTTCATAGGGTTTCCCCACCAAGCTCCACCTACATTTGTGTCGTGTGCTACCTTGCTCTCAGTTACGCTCATACATTACTTGGTATTTGTTTATTCGCTGCCATCATTGTAAGTTTGCTATATCTCTAATTCACTTCGGAACGGTAAGCTTGCCTTGTTTCAGAATAGTGAGTTGTGAGTGTTGACAGTTTGCACTTCTATATCTACATATACTTTTCACTTGGTGTTTTCCACCTTTGGTCATGTCAGGAGAAGAGGCAAACATTCCTATGTTTACAGGAAGTCCGAATGCAGAGGAATATATTACATAGGAGCTAAATGTTGATGAGCTTTTCCACTTGACCCACTATTCAGAGGAGCGCAAATTGCACCTTGCATCCAATAGTTTGGCTGCTTACGGCAAACATTGGTGGGAGCGAGTTGTCTGCCTACGTACTGAGCGTCATGACTTGCCAATTTTCACTTGGGATGAGATGAGGCGTGAGCTACATGCACGTTTTATACCTCGCCACAAGCACTTCCTATATGAGAGGTTGCGACAAGAGTTCCAATACAATGCTGCTGATCAACATATCAAGAAGACGGAGCTTGGGATGTTCCCTTCCATCAATAAGACGAGTGCTGCCCATCTATTACCAGTGGCACAAAATATGAGCATGGTTGATGGCAAGCACACCATTGTGGGCCCTTGTTCTATTTCGGAGGTTGATATGCATCAAAACCCATGTGAGGATGAGAGCCACATAGCCAAATTGAGCGAGAGTGATGTTATACAGAGTGAGATGTGTGATTCCACCATATGTGAGGTTGAGAGCACACATCTTCAGAGTGTGAGTGCAATACCAGAAAAATTGAGTTTAGTAGATGAAAGCATATGTGAGGATATTTCTACTAATATAATCATCTCTACTTCTGGTGTTGTTTCTTGTAATACATAGGTTGCTTTTGAAGAAAGGGAGCTACAAGAAACACAACCTTCATTAGCTGAGGAGATTTTTGAGGTACCTACATTGACGAGGGGAGCCCATCCGGGTAGGCCCAGCACAACGAGTCGGCCCAACAGGCTCGGAGAGCTCCATGGAGGCCCACTCGGATGAAGGCCCAAGAAAGGCCCGTACGGGTGCAACGTCCGGGTGCCATCAAGTCAGATGTTACCACTCCATCAAGGCAAGCGTTTCATCAGCTTGAAGACTGGCGTTACTCGGACGGTTACACAGTGTAAATACCTCAATTAATTTAGGCGGTTACTGTAGCTCAGCCGACTGTCCGAGTCGGCTGATGTACAAGCCTATATAAGGCAGAGCCCCCCATGCAGAGGGGACTCTCGGCTCTCTAGCTAGATTCTCCTCCATAGACATAAGCTAGACTTCATCTTCAACCTCTTGTACGCAAGACTAGCAATACAGACAGCAAGAGTAGGGTATTACCTCCGCCATTGGAGGGCATGAACCTGGGTAAAAACTCTTGTGCGCACCGCCTGATCTTCCTTACGTGCTCCCCCAAAACCTATTACAAATGGATATTGCCGCGAAATCCCCGCGACAGTTGGCGCACCAGGTAGGGGCGTCGCGTTTTGGAACCATGATCCAGGCGGGATCCTCTCCCGTAGCTGGCGGCAAGCTGGTCGTCGGCGATGCGCCGCTCGCCGCGCATGCCGAGGGCACGGAGTTCATCTTCGGCAGCCTTCATTTTGTGGCCGACGTCTTCGGCCAACTACGCCTTCAAGAGCTCCAGCTCGGATCTCCTTCTGCTCCGGGCAATGACATGGAGCGCTCCCAGTTTGTCGCCATGGTGGGCACCGAATCCCTCCTCCCCGTCCTGGATTCCGAATCCGACGGGGACGAGAGTTCGCATAGCCAAACTGCCTCGGCAGAGGTGTACGTGGTTGGGCCCGGCGTGATGGACGACGCGGGTACGTCTGCCGCAGCGGCTAGGGCGACAAACGAACACTTGCTGACGCCCATCGACGGGCAATCGGAAGCCGAGAGGGCCTTAGAGGCCTCTCGGCGAGCCCTCCTTCCTGAGCGAGAACGTCTCGATCAAGAGAGAGCGGCTCTCGAACAGCGAGAACGGCAACAGGATGAGCCCCACGGTTCACGCAGTCGCGCGAATCGGCGTGCTTCATCCGCCGCTCGGAGGAGTCGGGCTACTCGGGCCCCACTCTTCGGGCGAGAGCAGGATGGTGTCCCTATCTACCAGACACCAGTCCAAAATCTCTTCACGGCTGCCGCGTTGGCTGACTCACTGCCGCCCCCGGCAGATGGTCCCGCGGCAGAAATCCACCGCCGAGTCGTCACCCTGATGAAAACGGCGGTGGAACAGCAGCACAAGGCCGGGTCGGTCAGCAACCAACTGGTCTCCCGAGCAACTCAGAGTCGGCCTTCGGTGGCTCCGAGTCGCCCCATTACTGTGGGCTCATCACAGCCGAGTCGGTCCACGAATCGGCTTGACGCTCGCCAGGAGATCAACCGGCTCCAGGCGGAGCGACGTCAAGCCGGCTCCCTCCGAGCCCAGGCAAACGATGCCCGTGACGCTCGAGATGACATCGAGGGACGACGCGCGGCCAGGTTGCGGGCCGAACGTCGTGGCAACGAAGTCAACCAGCCGGGTGGCTCCGCCTCCACCGGTCCGCTTTGCTTTAGCAGGCGGATTCGGTCTGAGCCGTTCCCGGACCGGTTCCGGATCGCCAGCGGCGTCGACAAGTATGACGGTACTGCCAAGCCGGAAACTTGGCTTGCCGACTACTTGGTCACGTGCAACATTGGAGGAGGCAACGAGCGTGTCGCCCTCCGAAACCTTCCCTGATGCTGGAAGGGTCGGCTCAGGCATGGCTTAACAGCTTGCCCGAAGATAGCATCTATGACTGGAGGGACCTCCAAGAGGCCTTCGTCAAAAATTTTGAGGGCACATACAAGCGCCCCGGGAACGCACAAGATCTGTGGCTCTGTGTCCAGGAGAAGGGCGAGTCGGTCCGCGACTACATTTAGCGCTGGACCCGACTGCGCAATTCCATCGAAGACGTTACTGAGACGCAGGCCATTCAGGCCTTTTCCCAGGGAGTTAAGTATGAGCTCCTGAAACACAAGTTGGCCCGGTCTAACATTCAGACCATGGGCCGACTCATGGAAGTCGCCAGCAAGTACGCGACGGGTGAGGAGGCAATGCGGTACGAGGACAAAGGCAAGGCAAAAGCCAAGCCTTCGAGCCGGAAAGTCCCCGCCGACTCGGGTCAGAAGCGCGTGGACAATCGTCCTCCGAAGCGGAAGGCTAGTGGCGGAGACGGGGTCAGTGGAGCTGACCTGGTTGCGGCCGCTGAACGGGGCCCCCAGCATGGTGACGCTGGCCAAAAGAAAGAGCACCCTTGGCAACAGCGCAAGGCGCCGAAGCTCACCTTCGAGGAAATCCTCGACAGGCCCTGCTCATTCCACAGCACCGCCAACTATCAGGCAGGGCACTCGACCCGGGAATGCAGCTTCCTGAAGCGTCTCCGGGAGGAAAAGCAGCCCGAGTCGGACGCCGGCGGAGAAGGAGGCTCCGCTGCAGGCGGCGGCGCCGCACAGTACCCCCCCCCAAAGGAGTGTACTCATGATCTTTCAGGGATCCGACTCCAAAAGGGGTCGGAAGCTACGCTGTCGCGAAGTCAACGCGACGGTGCCAGCGGTCCCTCAATGGTTGGACTGGTCTGAGGTGCCAGTCGGATTCAGCCGACTCGACCACCCAGACCGGGTCCCTCAACCTGGCAAGCATCCCTTGGTGGTGGATCCGCAAGTCGGCGGGTTCAAACTCCGCAAGGTCCTGATGGATGGCGGCTCCAGCATCAAAATAATCTTCATGGACACCTTGAAGAAGATGCAAGTCCCGGAGACCCAGCTTCGCCCCAGTAGCACTTCCTTCCACGGAATAGTGCCTGGGAAGTGCGCTAAGCCTTTGGGTCAGATCTCCCTAGAAGTTGTGTTCGGTGAGCCGAACAACTTCCGGGTCGAGACCTTGACCTTTGAGGTAGTCGGCTTCAAGAGCGCATACCACGTGATCTTTGGCCGTCTGGCCTATGCCAAATTCATGGCTAGGCCGTGCTACACGTACCTGAAGCTGAAGATGCTGGGTCCTAAGGGCGTCATCACCATCACTGGCGACTTTGAGCGCTCCAACGAGTGCGATCTCGCCAGCGCGGACATAACCGAGTCCCTGATTGCAGCTCAGGAGCTGGAGAACATCCAGGCGTCTGTCGACCCAGACCAAGCTCCACCCTGCAAGAAGGCGGCAACCGAGTCCACCTTCCAGTCGGTCAGGGACACTAAACGTGTCCAGGTCCTTCCTGAGAATTCGTCTAAGACGGTCCAAATCGGGACTGACCTCGAGGCCAAATAGGAAGGCGCGCTCGTCGACTTCCTTCGTGAGAATTGGAACATCTTCGCATGGAAGCTAGCTGACATGCCGGGTGTTCCAAGGAAGTTCGCCGAGCACTCCCTCAACGTCGCCAAGGATGCGAAGCCAGTGAAGCAGTCTCTCCGCCGCTTCGCTGAAGACCGGCGCAAAGCAATCGGAGAGGAAATCGCCCGGCTTCTCACAGCCGGGTTCATCAAGGAAGTTCTTCACCCGGACTGGTTGGCAAACCCGGTCCTGGTTCTTAAGAAGAACAAAACTTGGCGCATGTGCGTGGACTACACGTCCTTAAACAAAGCATGCCCCAAGGACCCGTGCGCTTTACCACGTGTTGATCAAGTTGTCGACTTCACGGCCGGTTGTGAACGCTTGTGTTTTTTGGATGCCTATTCAGGATACCACCAGATCAAAATAAAAGAATCAGATCAAATAAAAACTTCTTTCATTACCCCGTTTGGGGCTTTTTGTTATATCACCATGCCTTTTGGTTTGAAAAATGTCGACGCAACATATCAGCATTGTATGTAAAAATGTTTGCACGACCAGATAGGCAGAAATGTCCAAGCATATGTTGACGACATTGTGGTGAAGACAAAGAAGACCGCGCACCTCTTAACTGATTTGGCCGAAACATTTGCCAATCTCAGGAGGTACGACATGAAGCTCAACCCGGAGAAGTGCGTCTTCGGGGTTCCGGCTGGCAAGCTACTCGGCTTCATCGTTTCCGAGCGAGGAATCGAAGCGAACCTGGACAAGCTTGATGCCATCATCAAGATGGGCAAGCCGAAGGACCTAAAGGCTGTCCAGCGCCTAACCAGGTGCGTAGCTGCTCTAAGTCGGTTCATAGCCCGACTCGGTGAGAAGGCCTTGTCTTTCTACCGACTTCTCAAGAAGTCTGACTCCTTCGAATGGACGGATGAGGCTCAAAAAGCCTTCGAGGATCTCAAGCGCCTTCTGTCAACACCTCCAATTCTTGCTGCACCAATGGAGGGAGAGCCCATGCTGCTGTACATCGCGACCACGAATCAAGTGGTCAGCGTTGTTCTAGTGGTGGAACATGCAGAAGAAGGTCGAGTACAGAAAGTGCATCGACCCGTCTATTATGTCAGTGAAGTACTTTCCGAGTTGAAGCAGCGCTACCCGCACTACCAGAAACTCGTCTATGGCGTGTTCCTGGCGACTCGGAAGTTGGTGCACTATTTCCAAGCCCACTCGGTCACCGTGGTTAGTCATGCCCCTTTGTCTGATATCATCAACAATCAGGATGCCACAGGCCGAGTTGCTAAGTGGGCGATAGAACTCATACCACATGACATCAGCTACGAGCCACGCAAGGCAATCAAGTCACAAGCCCTCGCGGACTTTATCGTCGAGTGGACTGAAAACCAGTCCCTTCCGACTCAGGTGCATTTGGAGCACTGGGTCATGTACTTCGACGGCTCGAAGATGCTTGCGGGCGCGGGGGCTGGGGTCGTGCTGATCTCCCCCAAAGGCAACAAGCTGCATTACGTGCTGCAGATCCACTTCACCGCCTCCAACAACGTGACGGAATACTAGGCTTTACTGCATGGCTTGCGCATTGCAGTTTCACTCGGCATTCGGTGACTCCTTTGCCGTGGCGACTCGGATCTAGTGGTGCAGCAAGTAATGAAGACGTGGGATGCCAAAGATTCCACCATGGCGGCATATTATGCTGCTGTGCGCCGGCTGGAAGGACACTTCGACGGCCTCGAACTTCACCACGTTCGTCGAGCAGATAACGAGGCAGCCGATTCCCTCGCTAGGATCGGCTCCGCTCGAGAAAAAGTGCCTCCAGGAGTTTTCCTTCAGCAACTCTTCCAGCCATCCGTCAAGTTGGAGTCGGCAGCCGAGTCAGCGGAAGCCGAGTCGCCAATCATGAACTGGCCAGTCCAACCCAGGAAGACGTCTTAGTAGTCATTCCCCTCTGGACTCAGCCGTTCCTTGCCTACCTTTTGCACAAGGAGCTACCTGAGGATCCGACTGAGGCACGCCGCATTGTGTGCCGCGCTCGAGCTTACACCATAATCAATGGTGAGCTCTACAAGCGCAGCACCACTGGAATTTTCCAGCGTTGCATCTCACCGGAATTAGGCCGAATATTGCTCGAGGAGGTCCACTCGGGACTCTGCGGCCACCATGCTTCGTCACGGGCCTTGGTGGCCAAAGTCTTTCGTCACGGTTTCTTCTGGCTCAGTGCGCATGCTGACGCCGAGGAACTCGTCCGAACTTGCGAAGGATGTCAGAGGTACGCCCGTCAATCGCACATGCCGGTTACCGCGCTCAAGACCATTCCAATCACATGGCCTTTTGCCGTGTGGGGACTCGACATAGTGGGTCCGCTCAAAACAGCCCGAGGAGGTTTCACTCATCTCCTTGTGGCAATGGACAAGTTCACGAAGTGGATCGAAGCCAAGCCAATCATGAAACTTGATGGTCCGACTGCCGTCAACTTCATGAAGGGAGTCGTCTTCCGATTCGGCGTCCCTCACAGCATCATCACCGACAATGGCAAGAACTTCACTGCTAAAGTCTTCCGCCACTTTTGCCGGGATCATGGAATCCGGCTCGACTTCGCCTCTGTGGCTCATCCACAGTCGAACGGACAAGTTGAGCATTCCAATGCTCTAATTCTCCAAGGCATCAAACCCCGGTTGCTAGTCCCGTTGCAACGGGCCGCCGGCTCCTGGATCGATGAGCTTCCGTCTGTCCTCTGGAGCTTAAGGACAACTCTGAACCGATCGACTGGCTACACGCCTTTCTTCATGGTTTACGGAGCCGAAGCCGTCCTACCGAGTGACATCCTCCACGACTCCCCGCGAGTCGCAGCATACGTGGAAAAGGATGCCGAGTCGGCACGACAAGACGACCTTGATCTCTTGGAAGAAGCGCGGGAGCTCGCCCTTTTGCGCTCGGCCATCTATCAACAGAACTTGCACCGCTACCATAGTCGGCAAGTTCGGGGCTGAGTCTTCAACAAGGGAGATTTGGTCCTCCGACTGATCCAAGACAAGGCAGGTATGCACAAGTTGTCTCCACCTTGGGAAGGTCCATTCATCATCAACCAAGTGTTGCACAACGGCGCATACCGACTGGAGGACCCGGCACTCGGCGCAATTACTGAACGGACGTGGAATATTGCACAGCTGCGTCCCTTTTACACTTAAAACTTTGTACTTCCAGCAGTTCATTGTTCTTTATAAATAAACATTTGTTTCCTTCGAGCGGCACTCGGGAAGCACTTTGTTTCTTTAATTTCTATTTTTCCGATTATGATCCCTTGGGCAACCCCCGGGGGCTACGTCTAATAAAACCGAGTGGCTTCACTTCGGGCAACCCCCGGAAGCTACCACAGACCCACTGGGTGATTTCTCACTCGGCGCAAGTTATTTCAAATCTCCTAACTTTGTTTCTACACGAGCGTTTAAGTAAACGTGTACGGTACCTAAGGCCCACTCTTCGTCCCCAACTACAGTCGCAACCCGGCTGTCCGGTTGGCAAGAGCAAAAGCTAAAGGTCGGCCTGCACGCGAAAGGATCCGACTCGGCGGAAAAAGCAAAGTCGGACGAATCAAATAACTTGTGCAAAATCAAAATGAATCGAAAAGCATTTCCATTCAAAGCAAAAGTCTTACATTTTTCTACTCGGCATACCGAGAGATATTACACGATAATTTTTCATTCTTCTGGAGTCGCTTCTATGCGCTCCTCCAGGTCGGTGAAGTCGGCGATCCGGCTGGCGGTGGCGCGGACTCGGGGAAGGAGCTCCAGAGGATTCACCGACTGACCCTCCTCGTCGACTGGGGCTCCAGCGGAGATGCTGTCGACATCTACGTCGGGATGGTGTGCCAACACCATTGCCAACGCCATGCCGACTCCCGAGCGGGCTGCCGACTCCTTCCACTTCTCAACCTCCGCCGAGCCCTGCGAGAGCTTATCGGCGAGGGCGAAGATGCTGGAACCCGGTTCTTCTCCGGGCCAGAGCTTGGCGCAGAGGCTTTGGGCAGCCGACTTCAAGTTCTGTACCAAGCTCTTGACTTGTAGGAGCCGGTCCTCCATGGTCACGACGCAGTCGGACATCAGCTCGGGTGTCCAGAGTGCGTCGAGAGCTGGCCTCGCCGGGTCGGAGAGTGCGTGAAGTCGGAGCGCCGCTTGCCTTGCTTGCTCCTCCAGTTCTGGGCAAGCATCTGGGTGCAAATTATTGCAAAGGAAATGAACAATGAAGCGTGCAAAAAGAAAGAAGTAAAGGACTCGGGGGCTTACCGAGTAGAGTCTCATTAGCCTTTTTGAGTTGGCTTATGAGCTCTCCCTCAAGCTTCTCCCAGTCGACGATGACCGCGGCATGTCGCTTCTGCGGCTCGGTCATCTTCTTGGAGAATTCGTCGACGGCCGCCTGCAGCTTCTTGTTCGCGACCTGCGACTGCTCAAATTGCGCCACCAACTTCGAATGCTTCGACTGCAGCTTGGTGGCGGTTTGCATTTGGTCGCGAGTTTTGCGCAATTTGTCTTCATACTCGACCACTTTGGCGTCGAGCATTTCAGAGACTTTGAACATCGGGATCATTGACTTCATTTCTTTTTGAAGTCGGGCGTTTTCAGCTTCGATGTCTGCCGACTCAATAAAGTCAATACCACTAAAACTTTTAAGGCAAAGGAGCAGAAGACCCGGATACTTACTCCCGATGGCGGCGAGCTTCTCTTCGAGCCGCCGACTCTTGGCCTTTTCTTCGGCCAATGCCTTCTCGAGGGAGGCGTTCTTCTCCATGAGGACCGGGCCGTTCCCGCCCAGTCGGATCGCAGCCTGGTCAAGGAAGAAATTTGTTAGCATAACCCGAATTCATAAGTCTCCAACCGACTCAACTAGTCGGTCGGAGACTCGGGGGCTACACCCACTAGGTGCACTGAACGTGCTCCCAGTGTTAAGAACTAAACAAAGTTCGAAAAAAACTTACCCCGACGGAGGACTCGAGAACCTCGGCCGAGTCCGCCAAGGACTTGGCCGCGTCGGCAAAATCCCTAAGCTTGGAGCTAAGGGCAGCGACGCGGTCGGCGGCTTCTTCCGCAGCCGTCAAGTCCCCCGTGCTGCAACTCGGTAGCAGCAGCCGCGGGAGTCGGAGCCAGGGCCTGGCTCTGCTCGGCCACCGGAGGTGACTCGGTGACGAGTTGGCCTCCGGCTCCGCTTGCCGGCTCTGAGGAGCCGGCACCGGCCGCAGTCGCCAGCTCCGTTGTCTCCGCGCTGGCAGGAGTGGGCAGAGGTTGCGGGTCGTCAGCCGGAGCCTCGGCTGACCCGGCGCCCACATCCGACTCCGGCACCTCCATGGGTGCGGCAGGTTGTGGCGTGGGAGCAACCGACTGTGGTGTGCTTGGCGTAGCCGCAGCCGGAGGCGCGGTTGGCGCGGCACCCGCGGCCGACTCCGTTGCCACAGCGAGGACGGCTGGCGTCGGAGCGCTGGGCTCGGCTGTAGTCGGAGTCGGGGGAGCCGACTCTGGCGGCGGGACTGGAGTCGGGGCCGCTGGTGTGCCGGCTAAAGAGTCTCCTTTATCGGAGAACTTCTTCTAGACTCTGCAGTGTAAAAAACAAAACCGACTTCAGCATCTTCACTAGCCTACTTCGACTGGAGAATGAGGCGAAAGGACTCGTACCTGGTGGTTGTGGGGATCATCTTCTTCGGTTTCCCCGGGGCGGGCGGACCCCCGGAGGAACTGGCGAGCGCCGGCTGTGGTGCACTCGGCTTAGCAGCAGAAGCCAGAGCCTGTGCCACGCGGCCGGCAGGTGTGGCTCGTGCAGGAGCCAGAGCCTGTGCCACGGGGCCGGCAGGTGTGGCTCGTGCTCGCTTGGCAGCCGACTCTGCCTGAGCCGGCTCCGCCCCCGCCTGCGGGGTCGGGGATCTGGAGGCGGCGTCGTCACGCCTCCGTTTGACGACTTGGAAGGACCCTTCCGAATCGGTATCCGAGTCGACTTAGACACCGCCCTCGGGGGCTTCCTCGTCGACTTCTGCGTCGTCCAACGCCGCCGGAGCCGAGCTCTGCTCGAGGAGTGGCGGCATGGAGTTGAAGTCAAGGAAGTTCTGCAGCATCGAAAGACTTGGTGTTAGGAGAAGCAAATAAACAATAAAATTCAAGAGCCCGACTCGGAATATAAGTCACTTATAGTCGGCGGAGGGTTGGCATTCGAATATGGAATCACACGTGGCGCCCGGGTGAGCCCGGTTCGCTCTTTGGTCAAATTCTTGAGGAGCTCCCAAAAAATGTCGTCCGAAAGATCCTCGGTCGACACCCTCGTTGAGTCGTGCGAGCCCGAGTACTCCCACATCGGGTGCGCCCGGGCTTGAAGAGGCTGGATGCGCCGAGTCAGCCAAGTGGAGATGAGGTCGGTGCCCGTGAGCCCTTTCTCCTGGAGTCTCGTGATCCTCTTCAGGAGTCGGTCGACTTCGGGCATCTCTTCGCTGGAAGGCTTGACGCTCCAATGCTTCCGCCACTCGGGAGGACCTTCGGCGTACGGGGGAAGCCCTTCGTGGCCAGTCAGCGTGTGCTCATCCGGGCAGTAGAACCACCCGTCCTGCCACCTCCAAACGGTATTCGGGAGCTGCAACTTGAAGTATTTTGCGCCGGCTTTGACTTGGATTCTGGCTCCCCCGCAGACGGACAGTCGGTCGCCGGCCTTGATAGGTTGCGCCTTCACCGTGAAGATCTTCTTCCACAGCCCCCAATGAGGCCGAGTCCCCAGATAGCATTCACACAGCGTGATAAAACACGCAATGTGCAGAACGCCATTGGGGCTCAGGTGATGGAGTTGGAGGCCATAGAAGAAGAGGAGACCGCGCAAGAAGTCGTGCGGTGGTAGCGAGAAGCCCCGCTCCACGAACGGGACGAACATCACGCGTTCGTGCGCGTGTGGAGTGGGATTCTCCTCCTGGAACGGCGCCCTCTAGTTGCCGATGGTGCGAGGCAGCAGCAGACCGACGCTGGCGAACCCGAGGAGGATCTGGTCGGTGACAACCGACGGGACCCAATCTCCTTTCTTCCACCCATCGGCGGCGGTGGCGGAGGAGGAAGCATCGGCCTTCTTGCCTTTGCCGGCGCAAGACATGGTCGACGGCTGGTGAACGGCGACGAGCGAGTTCTTTCTCTCGGGAAGAAGTGTGCGGTGGCGGAGCTCCGGAGGCAAAGGGTTTTGAGCGCGAGGAAAGCGAAAGCAGATGCGAAACGCGGCCACCCTGGGCTCTGTTTTGTAGCCGGGGGAAGGCAAACCGGCGGCAATCGTGCATCCGACGTGGTGACAAACCGCCGCGGCAACTGCCATCCCGCGCGCGCGAACCCGCGGGATTCGGGCGCCTTTTTCGCCACGGCGCGGCACCCCAGGCGACGTGACCGGCGAGCCTTACGTCAGCATCCAACCCGCGCACGTCGCCCGCGTGATTCGAGCACAGTCATGATGAACCGTCGCCTTGGACGTCGCGCGAGATCAGAGCAGCAGCAGCGGATGTCTCGGGCACGCTTCGTGCGGGACTCGAGGCAAAATCATTGCGTTGCGGTGCTGCAGGCGCTCTGTCCAACCGACTGCGCGCATTAAATGCTGAGGCGACATCGGGTACAGTCAAGACGGTGCCGTGTGACACAAGCCGGCTTCGACCGGGTTCGGCTCAGTCCGAGTCGAATCACGCTCGGGCGCTAAATCAACAGTCGGTTTGGCTCACTGGGACACGTCATGGGTTATACCGACTTCATTTAACAATTCTGAGGCGCACAAGCCGCCACACTCGGAAGCAAACTGGCTCTACGAAAGGGTGCCGATGACCGACCCAACAGGATTCACAGGTCACTCGGCAACACCCAAGCTAAGGACGAACCCGGCATCCACAGCGGAGCAAAATGATTCCTGAGTCAGAGCCGGATGCCACAGCGGCACAAAATGGCTCACTGATTCGGGATTCAATGCCGGAGTTCGAGGACTCGGTTTCGAAGCTGAAGATCGAAGGCGTCCCCCTGCGGGCACAAGATGGCAACGGTCCACTTGGACATGCCAGGCGCTATTTCGAATTCACTCGAAATTCATGATATGCCTCCCGGAAGGCCACAAGCCGATTTCCCCAGCCGGAAAGCGCGGGTATCACCGAATTCCTAATACTTAGCACGAACCTAACCTTTTTTCAGGTATCATGGGAGTCCATCAAGGTCTCTCCACCAGCGACTTATTCAACTTGCTCGTCAGTCGGCATCCGTGTCGAGACCTCGAAGCACTCGGGGGCTACTGACGAGGGGAGCCCATCCGAGTAGGCCCAGCACAACGAGTCGGCCCAACAGGCTCGGAGAGCTCCATGGAGGCCCACTCGGATGAAGGCCTAGGAAAGGCCCGTACGGGTGCAACGTCCGGGTGCCATCAAGTCAGACGTTACCACTCCATCAAGGCAAGCGTTTCATCAGCTTGAAGACTGGCATTACTCGGACGGTTACACAGTGTAAATACCTCAATTAATTTAGGCAGTTACTGTAGCTCAGCCGACTGTCCGAGTCGACTGATGTACAAGCCTATATAAGGCAGAGCCCCCCATGCAGAGGGGACTCTCGGCTCTCTAGCTAGATTCTCCTCCATAGACATAAGCTAGACTTCATCTTCAACCTCTTGTACGCAAGACTAGCAATACAGACAGCAGGAGTAGGGTATTACCTCCGCCATTGGAGGGCCTGAACCTGGGTAAAAACTCTTGTGTGCACCGCCTGAATCTTCCTTACGTGCTCCCCCAAAACCTATTACAAATGGATATTGCCGCGAAATCCCCGCGACATACATCATCCAAGGAGAACAATAATGCACATGGTACTAATCCGATAACACAACAAGAAATGAAGAACATTTGTGAGTATATACCCGCTATAGTTAACTCTAATGAGTTACCTTGTGCAACAATTGAACAACCATGTGATAAATTGCGTGCTTCTAATTTTGAACATCTAGTGCTAATTACACATAAGGAAGTGCTAGCTCACATTCCCCCTGTTGATGTTCTATACAGTATCATGCTTGATGAGCCTGTTAGTTTGGAATGTGCTATGGATAAGTTTTCTGCCATTTCATCATTCACATCCTTATCTAGCACTTACTCCTACCGTTATAAATTCACTTTTATTGGTGAGTATGGTGTCGATGATCAATTTCTTGTTTATAAAATTTGCATAACTTGTGATCATCTTGCTGAATTGAGGTGTGGTATTTTGGGAACTAATAATTATATGCCGAAGCTTAATCCATGTGTTATAACATCCAATTTTCATGATACTTCTGACAATAAGCACCTGCTGCATGATTGTTCGCATTTTTGTCCATTGCCTTGTATTACAAATCAACATCTTGTAGTTGATGAGTGGAAACCAATTCGATTGATATCCCCCTTTGTTGGAATGGTTTAATCTTGCTTGCTTAAAATCTGCTCATCTAAATGAGCTATGTTTGCTGGAAAAAGTTGACATTATGCCCATATATGCTATTGATCGCGGATTACAATACATGAGTTTTTTGTTTCCAGGAAGGGGCAATTCTATATGCTTTACTTATATTTGCAAGTTAAGTTGTAAACTGAACATGAGAGTTATTCTACTATGTACTTCACTTATAATTGCAATTTGAGTTGCAACATTCTGAGAAAAGATGCCTTGCCGAAATTGGGTTTGCTCATTTTCTCCTGTTCAGCTTCCACGAGTGCTTTCAAACCAACTTCCTACTTTGGTTATTGCCATATAAAAATACATCTGTTGGAATCTACTTGGTATTATATCCTTCATTGTTGCTACGTAATTTGTATACGAAATCAAAAGAACATTGAAATCTGGGATGTCTACATATATGTTGCATACACATTGTCCTCTTTGTTTCTTGCATCTCCAGCTTGCCAAAAGCCGAGGATGGCTTTTCTTGAAGAAAGGGAGGATGATGCGGGAAAGATAATGAACGATAGCATTCATCATGCATACGACAAACCGAGGACGGTTTGTTTTCAAGAAAGGGAGGATGATGTGGGCACATCAGTGATCATTTGTATTTATCAACATAACTCTTTATGTTGGAAAGAAGTGCTAAGCCTCGTTGATAAATATTATCAAGTGGATTCAATTAACACTTGTCTTACACACTTTATATATCGAGAGGCAGAGCTACTACTTTACTTCTATGATATGTGCAGGACACTTGTTGAGCTATACAAGTCCAAAGTGAAGATGAGATGTGCTAGCGTCCAACGGGAGGAGAGCGAGGAAGAATTGCGGCATAAGTCAAAATACACAAGTGTCTACATACATATTTAGAACGTCTATCGAGTCTACTTTTCAACGAATCAAATGGTGCACGATTTGGAGCTTCATAGAGAAAGTTATGGACATGGAAGTAAAGGTTGCACGAGCTGTCTCAAACTGCACATAAGAATTGACATACTTGAAGAATCCGGAGCTTATATGGCAAGTATTGGTGGAACCCTATACTACTATAACCATCCAAAGGTTACTAAGGCCATCCTTATCTGGTTCCACTTGGATTTGGGGCGAAAAAGGCAAGGAAATAGAAGATGGAAAGAATTGGGGTTGATTCGGATTCGGTTCGGATCAGCCAGGAGGTCCGAATTTAAAATAGCCATAGTTTCCTCATATAAACTCCAAATTAGGCAAATGTGTACTTGTTGGAAAGCTAATTCCGAGCACTTTCCAATGAGTATACGCCCATCTACAAATTCCTTTTGGTCTGTCCGCAATCATCAAAACAATTCAGAGGTTGTATCTGTTCTTTTCCAAATAGAGTCCTATAACTTAGGGAAGTTAGAGTTAGGTTGGATTTCGACCCTAACTCTAGGGTGGACGTCCTAGAGTCTATATATACTGTTGTACTCATGGCTTTTAGCTTCAGACCACTTTATGCATAAGGATTGAAACATAGTTATTGCTTGTTCTTGCAAACCAGCGTTCATGCGAGGATAGCTGAGAGAGAATTAGGCAATCGTGTTTGTTCTACAATTCAAGGTCAAGCCGTCGTTCCGTTGGAAATTGGGGGCTTGGCGATCGTTGCTCGTGGTCTCACGACGATCATCTACCGGTGTGTTTGGGCATTTTCCGAAGAGTTGAGGGTTCGTACATTGGCGCGAGTGTTCAGCTAGCGAGATCATCTATGAATTCCATCTATCCACGGTTCCTCGCCGAAAAGATCGGGCCACCCCGTATCAGAATGAGTAGTACATGACAAGAGGACAACAGATGGCCCTCCATCGGAGTCTGCACGACACCATGGAGAATTTGAGGAATGACATGACTTAACAGTTGGGCGTCATGAGGACAATCATTGTGCGAGAGGTTGTCCAAGCTCTTTGAGGCCAACTTCCAGAGGCGGAGGTTGATGAAGAAGAACCCCTCGATTAGACCGATGCCGAGACATCGAGCATCCATCCTGTCAACAAGAACCCGAACCCGAGTCCCCACCGATGGGTCACGAGGCCACGGGAGGTCAAGGAGCCATCAAAGGCGAAATGAAGACCAAGGAGAAACCTCGGAAGGAGACTCGAGTGTTCGTCCCCAAGCTGAACCACGACATCGACGACTTCGAGGAGGTGAAGTCAATTGGTGGCGGGGTCACCATGAAGACGGCGATGAGAAGTTCAGCAAGCTCAAGTTCACCATGCCCAAGTTCTCCGACGACGCCATTGACTCGAAGGAGTACCTCACTTGGGAGCTCAAGGTGGATAAGGTCTTCAGGATGCATAACTACTCCGAAGAGAAGAAGGTGGCCATGGCCTCTCTCAAGTTTGATGGGTATGCGTTTATTTGGTGGGAATAAGTTCAAAACCAGTGTGAAGAACATGGGGAGCAACAGTCATGACTTGGAGAGGGATGAAAAAGGGGATGCGAGCACGCTTTGTGCCCAAATACTACAAGCGTGACCTCTTTAAGAAGCTTCAAGATCTCAAGCAAGGAAGCCGAACTGTTGAAGAGTACTTCAAAGAGATGGAGACTGCCATGATTTGAGCCAACATCCAAAACAGAAGAGCAAACCATGACTCGTTTCCTGGCTGGGTTGAACCACCCCATCAAGCGCATCACTGACTATCAACCATACAACACTGTGGTGGAGTTAGTGCACCAAGCTATCAAAGCAGAATGCCAAGTGCAAGAAGATGCCCGTTACTCCAAGACTTCAACATACGCTCCAAGAGCTACTTCATACACTTCATGCACCACACCATATGCTCCACGTCCAACTCCAAACACAAGAAGTATTCCTCGAGCTACAACAACCAAGACGGAGAGCTATGTTGGTGGTGGGGGTGCAAGTGTTCACCCATCAACAAACATAAGCTGCCCCTCAACTACCTACTCCAAGGGGGACCGGCTCCAAGCATGGCTTCCTCAATGGTCTCTACCGGCAAGTCATGAGACATCATATGCTTCAAGTGCCAAGGTCGAGGTCATACGCAAAAGGAGTGTCCCAATGCTCGTGTCATGTTGATCACCGAAGAGAGAGCATATGAATCGGCAAGTGAAGGAGAAATTGATGCTATTCATGAGGTTGGCAAGATTTGAGCAAGAAGGAGAAGATGAAGAAAAACAAGAGCGGATCTATTGTAAGATCGAGGCGGGACCATCCCTCGTCATTACCAAGAAGATCCTCACTGTCCAACTTCAAGATGCGCCTGAACAAAGGTGCAACCTCTTCCAAACCAAAGCCGCAATCGATGGCAAAACCATCAAAGTCATCATCGATGGGGGAAGTTGTCACAACTTGGCAAGTCAAGAGCTATGTTCCAAGCTAGGCTTGAAGTACAAGAAGCACCCACATCCCTACCATGTGCAATGGTTGAGTGATAGTGGCACCGTCAAGATCCAAGATTGGAGCCTACCAAGACACAGTGGAGTGTGATGTGGTACAAATGACAGTGTGCCACCTCCTTTTGGGACACCCATGGCAGTACGACCGAGCGGCACGCCACGACGGTCACACCAATGAGTACATCTTCCGGTGGCACCGTAAGGAGTATGTGCTTCGGCCCATGACGCCAAGTCAACTTATTGCCGACAATGCTCAAAAGTTGGCAAGACTTCAAGAGGAGAAGAAGAGAAGTGAGCGAGAGAGCTTCATCTTGAGTGACTCCCACAAAAAGGTGAGCGAGAGCCACAAGCTCAAAATAAGAGAAAAGAGCAATAGTAAGAATGGAGGCTTACTGATGTTAGCTACCAAAGCAGAGATGAGAAGAGTGATGAGTCACTCACCTATGCTACACTTTGTGCTTGTGTGCAAAGATGGAGATGTTTTGACTAATGATTCACCCCCATTTTCTAGTGCCATCTCTCGAGTTTTGCAGTTCACGGATGTCTTCCCCGATGAGGTGCTGGCGGGACTACCACCCATTCGAGGCATTGAGCACCGCATTGACCTCATTCCGGGAGCGCCACTTCCCAACCGACCTCCTTACTGTGCCAACCCCGAGGAGACCAAGAAAATTCAACATCAAGTACAGGAGCTACTTGAAAAGGGGTATGTATGTGAAAGCTTAAGTCCATGCACCGTCCCAGTTATTCTTGTTCCCAAGAAGGATGGTTCTTGGCGCATGTGTGTTGACTATCAAGCCATCAATAATATCACCGTGCGTAGCCACCGTGCGTTATCGTCACCCTATTCCTAGACTAGATGATATGCTTGATGAGCTTAGTGGTGCTACAATCTTCTCTAAAATCGACTTAAAGAGTGGTTATCACCAAATAAGAATGAATGAAGGAGATGAATGGAAAACTGTAGAGGAGATCCAGACCTTCTTCTGGACGGTCCGTTTGGATGGTTCAACACGGTCTGTTTGGACGGTCCGGTCAGAGGATCTGGACTTCTAGAGGAGATCCGGACCTTCTTTTGGACGGACCATTTGGAGGGTTCGTAACGGTCCATTTGTACGGTCTGATCGGAGGGTTCGGGACTTCTAGAGGAGATCTGGACCTTCTTCCGGATAAACCGTTTGGAGCATTTAGGCCGGTCCGTTTCAACGGTCTGATGAGACGGTGGCCCGATCTTTCGATGAGATGAGGGTAACTATCGATTTGGTGGAGTTTGACCTTGACGATCCGACTATACCGTACGCGACGATACGCCTTAGTAATTGCTAAACCAACCTCTGATGGTTATTGACCTTGCCGTAGGCATGATCAACCTGAACAACGAAGTTCGAGTTCCTGCAAGCAACCGAAGAACCAGCAAGAACAATGATGAATTGCAATTTGAAATTGCGAGTATTAAATTGGCACAAGAGATAGCAGAAAGTATATTGGGATTCCACTGGCGATCTAAACAAGGCAGTAGTCCTACACGACTTATAGATGCAATAATGTAGCAGTAGCTAAACAACTCAATGAAACCCAAAAACTAAAGGGTGAATCCTAGGGGGTATATAAAGAGAAGATGTGATCTGTTTCAGAGACAATCCCAAATTTTTTTGGCTGTTGCGGTCGGCTCATAAGGAATTCGGAAATGGGTTTGGATAGGTTGGAAAGAGCACGAGATAAGCTTTCTAGAGAGTTCAAGATCACTCAAATCGGAGTCCTTATGCTCGAGATATAGACATTTGAAGTTAGGGCTGTCTCAGCAATCCGAATCAAAGTCCAGATCTTGTGGGACTCTATCTCTAGCTCTTCTTGGACCAAAAGTGACGTGGGAAGACTCCTTGTACAGCACCAATTCATGTGGGGACATTTTCATTGACACATGAACTTCATTCCTTCCTTCTCCCGAGAGTTTGAACTTGAATCCTCGCTTGTTCTTGACGATCTTGACGAACTGCCGTTTGTTCTTTATAGCTCGAGCAGTGGATGTAGTTGAAGTAGTGGAAGTAGAGGTGGCCGTGGGTATATCCATGGGGGCCATGTCCTCATCACGGTCCGGTCGAACGGTTTGGGGCATCTAGACGAGATCCAGACCATCTATCGGACAGATCGCTCGGGGGCTTCGGGACGATCCGTTTGGACGATCCGGTCAGAGGGTTCGGGACTTCCAAAGGAGATCCTGAACTTCTTCCGGACCAACCGTTTGGATGGTTCGGCACGGTCCGACTAGACGGTCCGGCCGGAGGGTTCGGCACATCTAGAGGAGATCTAGACCTTCTTCCGGACACACCGTTTGGATGGTTCGGCACGGTCCGTTTGGACGGTCTAGTTGGAGGGTTTGGGACTTCTAGAGGAGATCCGGACCTTCTTCCTGACGGACTGTTTGGAGGGTTCGGGACGCTCCGTTTGGATGGACCGGCTGAAGGGTTCGGGACATCTAGAGGAGATACGGACCTTCTTCCAGACGGTCCGTATGGACGGTTCGGCACGGTCAGATTGGATGGTAAAATTGTCGGAGGGTTCGGGACATCTAGAGGAGATCCGGACCTTCTTCTGGATGGACCGTTTGGAGCATTACGGCTGATCCGTTTGGACGGTCCGGTCGGATGGTTTGGCACTTCTAGAGGAGATCCGAACCTTCTTTCGGACGGACCGTTTGGTGGGTTCGGGACGGTCCGGTCGGAGGGTTCGGGAATTCTAGAGGAGATCCGGAACTTCTTCCGGACGGACCGTTTGGATGGTTCGATACAGTCCATTTGGACAGTCCAGTTGGAGGGTTCGGGAGAGCTAGAGGAGCCCCGAACCTTCTTCCAGAGGACCGTTCTGAGCGTTCGGGCCGTTTGGTTTCGACGGTCCGGTCGGAGGGTTCAGGACTTCTAGAGGAGATCCAGAACTTCTTCTGGACGGTCCGTTTGTATGGTTTGACACGGTCCGTTTGGACGGTTCGGTTGGAGGGTTCAGGACATCTAGAGGAGATCCAGACCTTCTTCCGGACGGACCATTTGGAGCGTTTGGGCCGGTCCATTTGGATGTTCCCATCGGAGGTTTTGGGACTTCTAGAGGAGATCCTGATGAGGACATCCCTAGTTCTTTACCATTTTCTCCCATTGACGATATTGCTGTACAAGACAAATCCAATGAAATCAGAATTGGCCCAATCACAAGAGCACGTGCAAAGCTGCTAGAACAACAGGTGAATTCACTCCTCGTTGAATCTGATATTTGTGTTAATGAGAATTTTATACTGCCTAAATCTTTGCATTTATGTATAATCAGATTTGAAGAAGAAGCAAGCTTGGCACGTGGAGGAGAAGAATTGCAGCAAGAACATCCATTACTGATTTCCAATATCAGCAAGTGCGCGAGGGAGGAGAGGAAGAATGGTTACAGCACAAGTCCATGATTTGAGAATCCACGAAGGAAGTTATGGCGATCCGGACAGTGCACAGACATGGACACAACTAGCCACATGCAGATATTTCAACGAAGATATTTCTTAGTAGCTTGTTGGCTAAGCCAATAAAATCCAATTTGGATTCTTGTAGCTTGTTGGCTAAGCCAACTTTCTTTGACTGTAGCACCGACACTGTAGCACGCGGGTATTGTAGCACCGACACACTGTAGCACGTGGTTTACTGTAGCGCACGTTTACTGTAGCGCCATCTTAGTTTTCCTATAAATAGGGAGGGTCACTCCCATATGTAGGGGACCCACGTTATAGATTAAACTCAATTTCTGTTGAACTGCTGTAAGCATTCATCTGAAATCATATTCCTCTTTGTTGCGATCAGGAGTATTTACCCTCACACCACTTTGTTGCGATCTGGTGTTTTACCTTCTGAAAGTTCAAGTGTGATCTGTCGTTCCACTGGGAATTGGTAGATTGCAAACCGCTTCGTGGTCGGCGGCTACGTGCGCAAGCGTGTGGTGTTGCGAATATCCATAGGGTTGAAGATCCGTCGCATTGGCAACGGGGGAACAGCCGGAGAGTTCGTCGGCGTCTCGCGAGTTATCAATACATCTACCCTCAGCTCACTGAGAAGATCGGGCCACCCCTTATCATCTTGGTATCAGATTTCCAGTGTTTACTCGGTGAGCAATCCATCCCATAGTTTAGATTAATTTTCATCCTATACAGGAAAAGCCAACAATATTTTAGGTCTAGATTTCGCCATAGCCTAGATTGCATCGGTTTACAAGTTTTAGTTGCTGGTCGTTTTTCCTTTTTGCGTTGCTTTTCCAATCCAAGTTGCATATGAATTCGTGTTGAAGTCGTTTTCCTTGTTCTGGTTGTTCTTCCATTACGAGTCCAATTAGTGTTTCCTGTTTTCATTCCGTTTGATAGCCTTAGATTGCCTCTCTTCTTTTGCATAGCACTTTCCTATTACGAGACTAGCATATCCCTTTTGCTCTTCGGGCTGCTCAAATAGGATTTTGGTAAGTGCATCATTTAGTTTGGCAAGTTCAGATCGGTTGCTTTTTGCTCAAGTTTTGGCTATAAAAAAAAAGAGAGAAAGAAAGAAAAAGAAAGGAAAAAAAAAGGAAAAAAAAAGGAGGAGACTTTGTTTCAGTAATTCTGCCACGTTCATTGCACTAGTAGATTGAGCAATCTTGTGCCCGTATAAATTAAGCTTTTTGCTAGCGTCTCTCCCTGTGCATTTGCAACACGAGCATTACTCTGACATACCTCAATTTTTGAGCTCATTTTCAGAGTTGTATTTGCCCCATTTATCTCCACTGTGTGTGTTTCCGTGGGTCTTTTTGTCATACGATCAGCACTAGGATTCGTGAATTGGTGTTGTTAGGTATCCCAACCAAGCTCCACCATATACCCTGGTTTGTCGTGTGATAGTTTTTTTCCCTCCGTATTCGCTTCATCACATCCGTGCACGTTCTGCCTATACAAGTTGGTAAGCTATTCTAATTCACTTTGGAACGGTAAGATACCTTGTTTCTTTCAGTTTTGAGTGAGTTGAGAGTTTTCCGCAAATACTATATTTTCTGTGTGTACTAATCAACTAATCATGTCCAACGAGTCTGTTGATGTACGGCAGAAAAAGGATCCTACTTCCGTGGTACATTGGAATGAATATGAAGCACTTCGTGATCATTTGACGAACCAATTTAATTCTGCTTGTGATGGTATACAAGAGGATGTGCGTACTGTTGAATTGAAGCTTACTGAAACTCAAGATACAGCAAATACGACTCACGAAACCGTGACTACAATTCAGCGTTCCATTACAGATTTGACGCAAGCCGTGGCTACTTTGCAAGCTTCTGTGGATCGTCAGTGCAATCAGCAGCAAGTTGATGACACTGCTGATGATGGTGAGGCAAGTGTTCAAGGTGGTAATGGAGGTGATGCAACTGCTAACACTGCTAATGCTGCCATTGCACGAGTGCAACAAGGTGATCACGGCCGGCATGCTAATGAGCCGGTTGTTCTTGGCCAAGGTGGTGGCCGTGGTAATGGAGGCCGTGGTGGTGGCCGTGCTGGTGCCATGCCCGTAGGCCGTGGGTTTGCTGCTTTCGGTGCACGCCGTAATATTGATAATGATGATGTCCAGCAAGCTAACCGTGATGACGATGGGCTGGGCAAACCGAAATTTTCTATCCCCAAGTTTGAGGTCTCTACTGATGTTGAAGAGTATCTTAGTTGGGAGCTGAAGATAGAAAGATTATGGCGTTTACATGAGTACACCGAGGACAGAAAAATCAAGTTGGCATCTTCTGAATTTGATGGTTATGCTTTGCGTTGGTGGGATCATCTTGTGCGTACTAGGCGGGAAGATGGGGACCCTCCAATTCTTACATGGAGAACTATGAAGGAAGTGATGCGTGAACGCTTTGTTCCGCGCAACTACATTCGTTCTCTCTATGATAAGTTGCAGAATTTGCGACAAGGTACTATGTCTGTGGATGATTATTTTCAGGAGATGGAGTTGATTATGCAGCGTGCTAGAGTGCGTGAACAGCCCGAACAGACCATGCAGCGATTTCTTTCTGGTTTGACATATAATATCAAGCGCATTGTTCGGCATCACCAATATTATGACATGCCAGATTTGTTACATCAAGCACGTGAAGCAGAACTTCAATTGGCCGAAGAAGCCAAGTTTGCCTCTCGTTCCGCCTCAGCTCGTGGTCGTTTCACACCGAGACCAGCTGGTGGGGCGCCTCCACAAAGTGCTACTTCTGGTTTTCGTGGTACTTCAACTAGCAAGTCAGATTCTGTTGTTTCTAATGCAAAGAAACCGGCGCAACCTGCTGTGAGTGCTACTGGTTCCTCTATGTCTACAGCAAGAAATAGGGATATGAATTGTCATACATGTGGTGGCATGGGTCACTTCAAGCGAGATTGTCCAAATAAGAAGGTTATGTTGATCAATGAGGAAACTAGTGAATATGAGAGTGGTGATGATGCTAATCCAGAATCTGATATTTTGGAGGAAGAGGAGGATGATATGCTATATGGTGATCCTACACACTATCCATCTATTGTTTGCACTCCTAAGGTGTTGAGTGTTACTCCAAGTTCTGCAGAACAGCGGTGCAATTTGTTGCAAACAAAGGCCGTTGTTGGTCCTGGCAAGTCGTGCAAGGTTATTATTGATGGTGGTAGTTGTCACAATTTGGCTAGTAAAGAGCTATGTACAAAGCTGAAACTGAAATATTTACCGCACCCCCATCCATATTTTATTCAGTGGCTGAGTGATAGTGGAGAGATGAAGATCAGCTACATGGTGCGTATGGAATTTCAGATTGGACCATACAAAGACACCATTGAGTGTGATGTGGTTCCTATGACCGTGTGTCATTTGTTGTTGGGCCGCCCATGGCAATATGATAGAGATGTGCGTCACAATGGGAGAGCCAACACGTATCAACTGAATTGGCGTGGCAAAGAGGTTACTTTGAGACCTATGACACCGCAGCATATAGTGAATGAATCTCGTCAGAAAATTGAAGTCAATTGTGAGACTGAGCGTGAGAGATTAGATAGGCGAGAGACTCCACTTTCGGTGAGCGAGAGCCACAAGCCCAATCTGAGCGGTAAAAATAAAAGTGAGGGAGTGAATTCCTTACTTATGTTAGCCACCAAATCTGATTTGAGAGAGTTGCGTGAGGATCCCACTCTAGTACCTCTTGTGCTTATGTGCAAGGGCGAAATTCTTGTTTCTCATGGCATGACCCCTCTCTCTATTGGTGTTTCTAATGTTTTGCAGGAATTTGGCGATGTGTTTCCAGAGGAGGTACCCGCTGGTTTGCCACCTTTGCGCGGGATAGAACATCAAATCGACTTGATACCTGGAGCGTCGCTACCGAACCGAGCCCCCTACCGCACCAACCCCGAGGAAACCAAAGAAATTTAGAAACAAGTGCAAGCGCTTCTCGACAAAGGTTATATTCGTGTGAGCTTAAGCCCTTGTGCTGTTCCTGTTATTTTAGTCCCGAAGAAAGATGGTACATGGCGCATGTGCGTAGATTGTAGAGCTATTAATAACATCACTATTCGATATCGTCATCCTATTCCACGGTTAGAAGATATGTTAGACGAATTGAGTGGTGCTGCTATATTCTCTAAAATTGATTTGCGTAGTGGTTATCATCAAATTAGGATGAAAGAAGGGGATGAATGGAAAACTGCTTTTAAAACTAAGTTCGGTTTATATTAGTGGTTAGTCATGCCTTTGGATTAACTAATGCACCTAGTACTTTCATGAGATTAATGAACCATGTTTTGAGGCAATTCATTGGCAAATTTGTGGTTGTGTATTTTGATGATATACTTATTTACAGCCGCAATGAATTTGAACATATTGATCATATTCGACAAGTTTTGCATGTTTTGCGTGATGCTAAATTATTTGGTAATCTTGATAAATGCACATTTTGCAAAGATAAGGTCATATTTCTGGGATATGTTGTTTCTGCACATGGAGTTGAGGTAGATGAATCAAAAATTGAAGCTATTAAAAATTGGCCTACTCCTATGAATGTTAGTCAAGTACGAAGTTTTCATGGTCTTGCTGGTTTCTATAGGCGTTTTTTGAAAGACTTCAGTACTATTGCTGCACCTTTGAATGATTTGACTAAAAAGGGTGTTGAATTTGAGTGGGGCGCAGCCCAAGATAATGCTTTTGATGAATTAAAACGTCGTTTGACTACTGCACCTTGTCTTGTACTTCCTGATTTCACTAAACAATTTGAGATTGAATGTGATGCTAGTGGAATTGGTATTGGAGGTGTGTTGATGCAAGAGGGTAAACCGATTGCATATTTTTCTGAAAAATTGCATGGTGCACAATTGAACTATCCTGTTTATGATAAAGAATTGTATGCTCTCGTTCGTGTTCTTGAGATTTGGCAACATTATTTGGGGCCAAAAGAATTTATCATACATTCTGATCATGAGGCTTTAAAATTTTTAAAGAGCCAATCCAATCTGAATAAACGTCATGCTAAATGGGTTGAATTTATTGAGTCTTTCCCATACATCATTAAGTATAAAAAGGGTAAAGATAATGTTGTTGCTGATGCTCTTTCTAGGAAAAACATGTTGTTGACACAATTGGATGTTCAAGTTCCTGGTTTAGAGAGTTTGCGTGATTTATATGCTACTGATCCTGATTTTTCAGCACCATATAAATTGTGTTCTGATGTAAAAGCATGGGAAAAATATCATATACATGACGGCTATTTGTTTAGAGCTAACAAACTTTGTGTTCCAGAATCATCCGTGCGTTTGCTATTGTTGCAGGAATCACATGCCGGTGGTTTGATGGGCCACTTTGGACGTGAGAAGACTTTGCTTATGCTCGCTGATCATTTTTATTGGCCTAAGATGAGGCGTGATGTGGACAGATTTGTGAAGCGTTGCATCACTTGCAATAAGGCGAAGTCCAAGCTGAAACCTCACGGTTTGTATACTCCTCTCCCTGCTCCTACTACACCATGGGAAGATATAAGCATGGATTTTGTGTTAGGATTGCCTAGGACTAGGAGAGGACATGATTCAATTTTTGTGGTAGTTGATCGATTTTCTAAGATGGCACATTTTATTGCCTGCCACAAAAGCGACGATGCATCGCATATTGCTAATCTGTTTTTCAGGGATATCGTGCGCTTACATGGAGTACCAAAGACGATTGTTTCTGATCGTGATGTGAAGTTTATGAGCTATTTCTGGAAGACACTTTGGGGAAAGCTGGGGACAAAGTTATTATTCAGCACTACTTGTCATCCCCAAACCGATGGCCAAACAAAGGTGGTAAATCACACACTCTCAACGTTGTTGCGATCCATGATAAAGAAGAACCTACGTGTGTGGGAGGAGTGTTTGCCGCATGTGGAGTTTGCATATAACAGGGCGGTACACTCAACAACGCAGTTCTGTCCATTTGAGGTGGTCTATGGTTTTAAACCCATTACACCACTTGATTTGCTGCCCCTTCCGATTGAAGAGAGAGTGAACATGGAGGCATCCAAGAGGGCAGATTTTGTGAGGAAGATACACGAGAAGACTAAAGAAGCAATTGAAAAGAAGGGCAAGTACACTGCTAATCGTGTTAATAAGAAGAGAAAGGAGGTGCTGTTTCAGCCAGGCGACATGGTGTGGGTACACTTTCGCAAGGACAGATTTCCACAACAGCGCAAGTCCAAGTTGCAGCCACGTGGTGCTGGTCCATTCAAAGTGCTTGCCAAGATCAATGATAATGCATACAAGATAGATCTTCCTACAGCAGATTTTGGCGTGAGTAATACATTCAATGTTGCTGATTTGATGCCATATGATGGAGAAAACCTTAACGCGTCGAGGTCGACGCCTTTTCAAGGGGGGGGGAGGATGATGAGGACATCCCTAGTTCTTTACCATTTTCTCCCATTGACGATATTGCTGTACAAGACAAATCCAATGAAATCAGAATTGGCCCAATCACAAGAGCACGTGCAAAGCTGCTAGAACAATAGGTGAATTCACTCCTCGTTGAATTTGATATTTGTGTTAATGAGAATTTTATACTGCCTAAATCTTTGCATTTATGTATAATCAGATTTGAAGAAGAAGCAAGCTTGGCACGTGGAGGAGAAGAATTGCAGCAAGAACATCCATTACTGATTTCCAATATCAGCAAGTGCGCGAGGGAGGAGAGGAAGAATGGTTACAGCACAAGTCCATGATTTGAGAATCCACGAAGGAAGTTATGGCGATCCGGACAGTGCACAGACATGGACACAACTAGCCACATGCAGATATTTCAACGAAGATATTTCTTAGTAGCTTGTTGGCTAAGCCAATAAAATCCAATTTGGATTCTTGTAGCTTGTTGGCTAAGCCAACTTTCTTTGACTGCAGCACCGACACACTGTAGCACATGGTGTACTGTAGCACCGACACTGTAGCACGTGGTTACTGTAGCGCACGGTTTACTGTAGCGCCATCTTAGTTTTCCTATAAATAGGGAGGGTCACTCCCATATGTAGGGGACAAATAGATTAAACTCAATTTCTGTTGAACTGCTGTAAGCATTCATCTGAAATCATATTCCTCTTTGTTGCGATCAGGAGTATTTACCCTCACACCACTTTGTTGCGATCTGGTGTTTTACCTTCTGAAAGTTCAAGTGTGATCTGTCGTTCCACTGGGAATTGGTAGATTGCAAACCGCTTCGTGGTCGGCGGCTACGTGCGCAAGCGTGTGGTGTTGCGAATATCCATAGGGTTGAAGATCCGTCGCATTGGCAACGGGGGAACAGCCGGAGAGTTCGTCGGCGTCTCGCGAGTTATCAATACATCTACCCTCAGCTCACTGAGAAGATCGGGCCACCCCTTATCAGATCCGGAACTATCCGGAACTTCTTTCGGATGGACCGTTTGGATGGTTCGGGACGGTCCGGTCGGATGGTTCGGGACTTCTATAGGAGTTCTGGACGTCCTTCCGGACGGACCGTTTGGAGGGTTCATTACAGTCCGTCTGTACGATCCAGTCGGAGGGTTCGGGACTTTTAAAAGAGAGCAGGACCTTCTTCCGGACGGACCGTTTCAAGGGTTCAGGATGGTTCGGTGGCATGGTTCGGGACTTCTAAAGGAGTATCGGATCTTCTTCCGGACGGACCGTTTGGAAGGTTCGGGACGGTCCGGTGGGATGGTTCGGAACTTCTAGAGGAGAACCGGACCTTCTTCCAGACGGACCGTTTGGAGGGTTTGGGACGGTCCGGTTGGAGGGTTCGGGACTTCTAGAGCAGAACCTATCACATCCTGGTTTTCCGGAACCTGAGAATTAGGGCTAACAAAAACTTTTTCGCTAATGATGTCAATTAGAATACACCAGATTAAAATTTTTATGCAAATCATGCTTCTGCTAAACCCCTTAAGTGAGACAAACCAAAATATTCCACTTCTGTTCCTATTCCCTTAATCCTTGCTTTGTCAAAGCTCTGTCCGGCAAGGTTTTTACACCTTGTCTCCATACGTGGCCACTCGCCCTTGCATTCCCGCCACGAACACACCTTCGACATCTCTTTTCCTTTTTCCTAGTCGGTGCAACCTAGACCAACATCTGCAGCTAAGTATCCACATGGTGCTTTTGTGAAATTGAAACATATATATGTCATGAACCTCTTCCGAATGACATGATCTTCTGCCATCTACTCCGCCATGTCCTATCGTGAATGTGTGCATATATATACTGCTTTTATATATACGCATATACGCAAAACCCTAGCCCATGACTTCCTATCATTATCCCAACCCCGTCGCCACCCTACATACGCTTAATTTTCAAGTGTACATGGGTATATACATTTGAAACCCTAATTCACTCCTCTCGAGCTAAGGAGTGGTCTAACGCCCTAGCTCCCTTGTCCTTCCTCGGCACTTTTGTTTTATCTTGACTATTTAATCATGCAAACTTCTTCCAAAAACAAGATGCTTAGGAAGGTATTCCTAAGTGCTTAAATTATGATCTCTCACCTAGTCTTGACCATTTACAACTCTTCGGAAATAACACGTGTTCTATTTTGACTTTATGGAAATCACTTATTTTGGCACCATGCATGTATTAGCGACATGCCTTTCTAAATAATTCCTTCTTTCTCGTGATAAGAGCCAGCAAGCTAGAGCATGTACATAGTTACAACATAAAGGTGAACTTAGTTCATCCCATCTACCGCATCCCTCTGTGTTTTCAATCTGCTGGTGAACATAAAAGTGCATGTGCATACACTGCAGGTGTAGGTATGAGTCCTAACTCCCTTCCATCCTACCAAAGTGAAGAATTTAATTAAATCTCTGCACACACGGCCTCTCCATTGCTCTCTCCTTGCTGCCATGGCAGTGCTAGCACTGCTCTTCCTGCCACGCCGCCTTCTCTCTCTGCTTCCTGTTCTTCACGCCACCTCAACTCTGCACCAGGCCACCTCCTCCCCTTGCTATAGCTGTCGGTGCCTAACTTACCTGTGGCCACAGCTCTGACCCCCTCTGCCGTTGGCCCTACCGCCACTAACGAGCCGGGCGCCTCCCCATATCTTCCCCATGGGCCGTGCTCCCCTCACCTTAGTCCCTCGCTGCTCCTCGGTCTCTCCAGTACCCGTGTTGCTCCCTCTCTCCTGGAGATTTCCCCAAAGTAGTTCGAGCGACTTGGCTAGCTCCCAATCTTTTTCCCCTAATTTCAACCGAGCTGCCTCTCCTCCTCAGGCCGAAGCTCCATGTCTCCCACATACCTTCATCAAAGGCGAGCCTCCGAGTGTCCCGGCCGCCTCCCCCATCCAAGCTTCCTTTTCTGCTAGCCCCGCCGCTCGGCCCTAGTGCTTGCTACCGCTGGAACTGCTGAGCTCGCCTGAGAGCCGCCGCTACCAGTGAATCCCCTCTGCCGCCGCCGCCCCAAGAACTAATACCTTCGCCGCAAGCTCCCCAGCACCAAACCATCGCGAGGCGCTACTGCCACCAGCCGGATCTACGTGCTCCCTCGACGCCACCTCGGGCACTGTCAACACCCTCCGACGCCTCTTCCGCCCCGTCCGCCCGTGCGCCACACTGAAGCCACCGGAGAGAAGCGTCCCGACGCTGCCACCTCCGGTACAGATCCAACGGCGTGCTCCGACGGTGTCCTCGCGGCCGCGTCACCTTCCCGCTCGCCACCAGTGGCCATTCGGCTCGTCTCGGTCGCCGCCGCCTTCCAAAATTTTGATGCCCCGGTGACCCTCATCCTATCCGACGCCGGACTGGTGTTGCACCGAATCCCCTCCACTGTTTCGGTCACCACCGAGAAGCCTTCTCGCCGTTGCTGCGCATGAAGCCGCCACTGCCGGTGGGTTCTACCACCGCCGCTCTCTCTCTCCATTGCCTTCCCGCCCCTAGCCTCTCTTGCCGCCTAGGATAGACCCGACGGACCTCCTAACCACTAAGGGCAAGCGGTCGAACCGCAACAGCCCATCATCGGCTTCAATTTCAGATCAGCCCATCATTAGGGGAAGGCGTAGTCCCGTGAATACGCTTTTCTAGTTGGCATACGGACTCCGATTTGGATGATCTTGGACTTTTTGAAAAGCTTTTCTCGTGCTCTTTCTAACCTATCCAACCCCATCTCCAAATTTCTTACAAGCACGCCACAACTGCCAAAATAGTCCAGGAATGTCTCTGTAACAGATCACCTCTTCTCTTTAAATACCCCCTAGGGTTCTCTCTTCAGTTTTGTTGAGCATTGTTTTGTTGCCTAGGGCCAAACAACATTGTCTTTAGTTGTGTCTTGCGACCACCTAGTTCGACTACTTTGCAGAACTCCACCTTATTAATATATCGTACTTCATCTATATTTGCAATTTCAGATTGGCTTCAATTATTCTTGCTCGTTCTTCGGTTGCTTGCAAGGATAAAATTACCATGTGTTCAGGTTGATCATGCCCATGGCAATATCAATAACCTCCAGGAGTTGGTTTAGCGATTGCCCAGGCGCTGCGTTGTCGTACGAGTGTAGCTGGATCGTCAAAGTCACCTCCACCAAACCGATGTGTGTTTCTCATCGAAAGATCGAGACATCCAAAGAGCTATCAATCCGTTTGGACTGTACGGTCGAAGGGTTCGGGACATCTAGAGGAGATCCGTACCTTCTTCTGGAAGGACCGTTTGGAGCGTTCGGGCCGGTCCGATTGGACGGTCCGTTCGAACGGATCGGGACTTCTAGAGGAGATCTGGACCTTCTTCCGGACGGACCTTTTGGAGGGTTCGGGACGCTGCGTTTCGACGGACCGGTTGGAGGGTTCAAGAGATCTAGAGGAGATCTGGACCTGCTTCCGGACCGACTGTTTGGATGGTTCAGCACGGTACCTTTGGATGGTCCAGTCGGAAGCTTCGGGACTTCTAGAGGAGATCCAGAACTTATTCCGGACGGCCCGTTTGTATGGTTCGGCACGATCCGTTTGGACGGTCCGGTTGGAGGGTTCAGGACATCTAGAGGAGATTCGGACCTTCTTCCGGACGGACCGTTTGGAGCGTTCGGGCCGGTCCGTTTGGACGGTCTGGTCGGAGATTTTGGGACTTCTAGAGTTGATCCAGAACTTCTTCCGGACGGACCGTTAGGATGGTTCGGGATGGTCCGGTCGGATGGTTTGGGACTTCTACCGTTAGGATGGTTCGGGATGGTCCGGTCGGATGGTTTGGGACTTCTATAGGAGATCCGGACATCCTTTCGGATGGACCGTTTGGAGCTTTTGGGCCGGTCTTTTTGGACTATCCGGTCAGAGGGTTCAGGACTTCTAGAGGAGATCCGAACCTTCTTCTGGACGGACCGCTCGGGGCATTCGGGACGGTCCATTTGGACAGTCCGGTTGGAGGGTTCGGGACTTCTAGAGGAGATCCGGAACTACTTCCGGACGGACCGTTTGGATGGTCTGGTCGGAGGGTTTGGGACATCTAGAGGAGATCCGGACCTTATTC
Source organism: Stipa capillata (assembly GCA_019208055.1). Lineage (NCBI taxonomy): Eukaryota > Viridiplantae > Streptophyta > Magnoliopsida > Poales > Poaceae > Stipa > Stipa capillata. The sequence goes on along the minus strand of JAGXJF010002021.1, from coordinate 108,155 downwards.
CGCACGGTCTGTTTGGACGGTCCAGTCGAAGGGTTTGGGACATCTAGAGGAGATCCTGACCTTCTTCTAGACGGACTGTTTGGATGGTTCGGCACGGTTCGTTTGGACGGTCCGATCGGGGGGTTCGGGACATCTAGAGGAGATCCGGACAGACCGTTTGGAGCGTTCGCGCTGGTCTGTCTGAACGGTTTGGTCGGAGTGTTCAGGACATCTAGAGGAGATCCGGATCTGCTTCCGGACCGACCGTTTGGATGGTTCGGCAGGGTACCATTGGACGGTCCGGTCGGAGGGTTCGGGACTTCTAGAGTAGATCCAGAAATACTGCCGAACGTACCGTTTGGAGTGTTCGGCACGGTCTGCTTGGACTATCCGGTTGGAGGGTTCGGGACATCTAGAGGAGATCCGGACTTTCTTCTCTACAGACCGTTTGGACAATCCGTTCGAATGGTTCGGGACTTCTAGAGGAGATCTGGACCTCCCTGCGGACGGACCTTTCGGAGGGTTCAGGACGGTCCATTTGGACGGTCTGGTTGGAGGGTTTAGGACTTCTAGAAGAGATTCGGAACTTCTTCCGGACGGTCCGTTTGTATGGTTCGGCACGGTTCATTCGGACGGTCAAGTCGAAGGGTTCGGGACATCTAGAGGAGATCCGGGCCTTCTTCCGGACAGACCATTTCGAGGGTTCGGTACGATCCAATTGGACGGTCCGGTCGGATGGTTCGGGACATCTAAAGGAGAACTGGACCTTCTACCGAGCGGTCCATTTGGAGCGTTCGGGCGGTCCGTTTGGATGGTACGGTCGGAAGGTTCGGGACTTCTAGAGGAGATCCGGAGCTCCTTCTGGACGGACCATTTGGAGTGCTCAGGACTGTCCGATTGGATGGTTGGGGACTTCTCGAGGAGATTCGGAACATCCTCCGGACGGACCGCCTGAAGGTTTCGGGAAGGTCTGTTTGGACGGTCCGGTCGGAGGGTTCGGGACTTCTAGAGAAGATGCGAAACTTATTCCGGATGGTTCGATTGTATGGTTTTGCACGGTCTGTTTGGACGGTCCGCTCGGAGGGTTCGGGACATCTATAGTTGATCCGGACCTTCTTCCGTTGGGACTTCTAGAGGAGATCCGACACTTCTTCCGGTCGGAGGGTTCGGGACATCTAGAGAAGATCCGGACCTTCTTCTAGACGGACTGTTTGGATGGTTCGGCCCGGTCCGTTTGAACGGTTCGGTCGGAGGGTTTAGGGCTTCTAGAGGAGAACCAGACATTATTCCAGACAGACCGTTTGGACGGTTCGGTCGGAGGGTTTAGGACTTCTAGAGGAGAACCAGACATTCTTCCGGACGGACCGTTGGATGGTTAAGCACGGTACGTTTGGACTGTCCGGTCGGAGGGTTCGGGACATCTAGAGTAGATCCGGACCTTCTTCAGGATGGACCGTTTGGAGGGTTCGGGACTTCTAGAGGAGATCCGAAACTTCTTCCGGACGGACCGTGTGGAGGGTTCAGGACGGTCCGGTCGGAGGGTTCGGGATTTGTAGATGAGATCCTGACCTTCTTCTGGATGGACCGTTTGGATGGTTCGGCACGGTCCGTTTGAACGGTCCGGTAGGAGGTCTCGGGACTTCTAGAGGAGATCCGGAACTTCTTCCGGACGGACCGTTTGGAGGGTTCGGGACGATCCGGTCAGGGGGTTCGGCACTTCTAGAGGAGAACCGGACCTTCTTCCGGACGGACCATGTGGAGGGTTCAGGATGGTCTGATCGGATGATTCGGGACTTCTATAGAGGGGAACCGGTCCTTCTTCCGGACGGACCGTGTGGAGGATTCAGGACGGTCCGATCGGAGGGTTCGGGACTTCTAGAGGAGAGCCAGACCTTCTTCCGGATGGACCGTTCTGAGGGTTCGGGACAGTCAGGTGGGATCGTTCGGGACTTCTAGAGGAGAACCGGACCTTCTTCCTGACGGACCGTTTGGAGGGTGCGGGACGGTCCGGTCGGAGGGTTCGGGACTTCAGGAGGGGAATCGGACCTTCTTTCGGACGGATTGTTTGGAGTGTTCGGGATGGTCCGGTCAAAGGGTTCGGGACTTTTAGAGGAGATCCTGACCTTCTTCTAGACGAACCATTTAGATGGTTCGGCACGGTCCGTTTGGACGGTCCGGTCGGAGGGTTCAGGACATCTAGAGGAGATCCGGATGGACCGTTTGGAGCTTTCGGGCCGGTCCGTTTGGACGTTCCAGTCGGAGGGTTCAGGACTTCTAGAGGAGATCCGGAACTTCTTCCGGACGGACCGTTTGGATGGTTCGGCACGGTCCGGTCGGAGGGTTCGGGATATCTAGAGGAGATCTGGGCCTTCTTCCTGACAGTCTGTCTGGATCATTCGGGCTGGTCCGGCCGGAGGGTTCGGACCTTCTATAGGAGATCCAGACCTGCTTCTGGACGGACCGTTTGGAGGGCTCGGGACGGTCCGGTCGGATGGTTCGGAACTTCTAGAGGAGATACGGAACATCTTCCGAACGGACCGCTTTAACGCTTCGGGACAATCTATTTGGACGGTCCGGTCGGAGGGTTCGGGACTTCTACAGGAGATACGGAACTTCTTCCAGACAGACCGTTTGGATAGTTCGCCATGGTCCGCTTGGACGGTTCGGTCGGAGGGTTCTGGACATCTAGAGGAGATCTGGACATTCTTCCGAAGGACCGTTTGGAGCGTTCGGGCCGGTCCGGTTGGAGGGTTCGGGACTTCTAGAGGAGATCCTGACCTTCTTCCGGACGAACCGTCTGGAGTGTTCCGGCCGGTCCGTTTGGAAGGTCCGGTCGGAGGTTTTGGGACTTCTAGAGGAGATCCGGAACATCTTCCGGACGGACTGTTTGGATGGTTCGGGATGGTCCGGTCGGATGGTTCGGGACTTCTAGAGGAGATCCGGAACATCTTCCGGACGGACTGCTTGAAGGCTTCCGGAAGGTCTGTTTGGACGGTCCGGTCGGAGGGTTCGGGACTTCTAGAGGAGATCCGAAACTTATTCCGGACGGTCCATTTGTATGGTTTGGCACGGTCCGTTTGGATGGTCCGCTCGGAGGGTTCGGGACATCTACAGTAGATCCGGACCTTCTTCCATCCGGACTTCTGGAGGAGATCCGGAACTTCTTTCAGACAGACCGTGTGGATAGTTCGGCACGGTTCGTTTGGAAGGTTCAGTCGGAGGGTTTAGGACATCTAGAGGAGATCCGGGCCTTCTTCCGGAGGACCGTTTGGAGCGTTCGGGCCGGTCCGTTTGGACGGTTCGGTCGGAGGGTTCGGGACATCTGGAGGAGATCCGGACCTTCTTCCGGAGGACCGTTTGGAGCGTTCGGGCCGGTACGTTTGGATGGTCCGGTCGGAGGGCTCGGCACTTCTAGAGGAGATCCAAAACTTCTTTCGAACGGTCCGTTTGTATGGTACGGCATGGATCATTTGGACGGTCCGGTCGAAGGGTCCGAGACGTCCAGAGGAGATCCGGACCTTCTTCCCGACGGACCGTGTGGAGCGTTCGGGGCAGTCCGTTTGGACGGTCCGGCCAGAGGTTTCGGGAGTTCTTGAGGAGATCCGGAACATCTGCCAAACGGACCGTTTGGATGGTTCGGGATGGTCCTGTCGGATGATTCAGGACTTCTATAGGAGATCCGGACGTCCTTCTAGACGGACCATTTGGAGGGTTCAGAGCGGTCCATTTGTAGAGGAGATCCTGACAATCTTCCGGATAGACCGTTTGGATGGTTCGGCAAGATCCGTTTGGTCGATCCGGTCGGAGGCTTCGGGACATCTAGAGGAGATCTGGACGGACCGTTTCTAGCTTTCAGGCGGGTCCATTTGGACGGTCAGATCGGACGGTTCGGGACTTCTAGAGGAGATTTGAACCTTCTTCTGGACGGACCGCTCTGGGCGTTCGGGATGGTCCGTTTGGACTGTACGGTCGAAGGGTTCGGGACATCAAGCGGAGATCCTGGCCTTCTTCCTGACAGACCGTTTGGAGCTTTCGGGCCGGTCTGTTTGGACTGTCCGGTCGGAATGTTTGGGACATCTAGAGGAGATACGGACCTTCTTCCGGACGGACCGTTTGGAGTGTTCGGCACGGTCCGTTTGGACGGTCCGGTCGGAGGGTTTGGGACATCTAGCGGGGAAACAGACCTACTTCCGGACGGACCGTTTGGGGGGTTCGGGACAGTCCGGTCGGAAGGTTTGGGACTTCTAGAGGAGAAATGGACCTTCTTCCGGACGGACTGTTTTGAGGGTTCGGTACATCTAGAGGAGAACCGGACCTTCTTCCGGATGGACCGTTTGGAGGGTTTGGGACTTCTAGAGGAGTACCATATTTTTTTTTCCGGACGGACCGTTTGGGTGGTTCGGCACGGTACATTTGGACGGTCCAGACGGAGGGTTCGGGACATCCAGAGGAGATCCGAACCTTCTTCCGGACGGACCGTCTGTTGCTTTCGGGCCAGTCCGTTTGGATGGTCGGTCGGAGGGTTCGGGTCTTCTAAAGGAGATCCGGACCTTCTTCCGGAAGGACCGTTTCGAGGGTTCAGGACTGTCCGATGGGATGGGTCGGGACTTCTAGCGAAGAACCGGACCTTCTTCTGGTTGGACCGTTTGGAGGGTTCGGGACGGTCCGGTCGGAGGGCTCGGGACTTCTAGAGGAGATCCTGACCATCTTCTGGACGAACCGTTTCGATGGTTCGGCATGGTCTGTTTGGATGGTCTGGTTGGAGGGTTCGGGACTTCTAGAGGAGAGCCGAACCTTCTTCTGGACAGACCGCTCGGGGCGTTCGGGACGGTCCGTTTGGACAGTCCGGTCGAAGGGTTCGGGGCATCTAGAGGAGATTCGGGCCTTCTTCCGGACAGACCGTTTGGAGAGGTCGGGCTGGTCCATTTGGACAGTCCGGTTGGAGGGTTCGGGGCATCTAGAGGAGATCCGGACCTTCTTCCGGACGGATCGTTTGGATGGTTCGGGACATCTGGAGGAGATCCGAAAATTCTTACGGACGGACCGTTTGGAGTGTTCAGCACGGTCTGTTTGGACGGTCTGGTCGGAGGGCTCGGGACATGTAGAGGAGATCTGGTCCTTCTTCCGGACGGACCGTTTGGAGCGTTCGGGCCGGTCCCTTTGGATGGGCCAATCGAAGGGTTCGGGACTTTTAGAGGAGAGCCGGACCTCCTTCCGGACAGACCTTTTGGAGGCTTCGGCACGCTGCGTTTGGACGCACCGGTCGGAGGGTTCGAGAGATCTAGAGGAGAACCGGACCATCTTTCGGACGGTCCGTTTGGAGTGTTTGGGCCGGTCCGTTTGGACGGTCCGGTCGGAGGGTTCGGGAGTTCTAGATGACATCCGGTCCTTCTTCCGGACGGACCGTTTGGAGGGCTCGGGACGGTCTGATCGGATGGTTCGGGACTTCTATAGGCGATCCCGAACATCTTCTGGACGGACCGCTCGAAGGGTTCGGGACGGTCTGTTTGGACTGTCCTGTCGGAGGGCTCGGGACAGTCTGGTTGGATGGTTCGGGACTTCTATAGGAGATCCGAAACTTTTTCCGGACGGACCGTCTGTTGCTTTCGGGCCGGTCCATTTGGACGGTCCGGTCGGAGGGGTCGGGGACTTCTAGAGGAGATCCGGACCTTCATCCGTAGGACAATTTGGAGCGTTCGGGCCGGTCCGTTTGGACGGTCCGGTCGGAGGGTTCGGCACTTCTAGAGGAGATTCGGAACTTCTTCCGGACAGTCCGTTTGTCTGGTACCGCACGGACCGTTTGGATGGTTCGGGATGGTCCTGTTGGATGGTTCAGGACTTCTATAGGAGATCTAGACAGAGGGTTCGGGACTTCTAGAGGAGAATCGGACTTTCTTCCGGACGGTCCGTTTGGAGTGTTCAGGCCGGTCCGTTTGGACGGTCCGGTCAGAGGGCTCGGGACTTGTAGAGGAGATCCGGAGCTCCTTCCGGACGGACCGTTTGGAGGGCTCGAGCCGGTCCGTTTGAACGGTCCGGTCAGAGGGTTCGGGACTTCTAGAGGAGATCCGGACCTTCTTCCGGACGGATCGTTTCGAGGATTCGGGACAGTTCGATGGGATGGTTCAGGACTTCTAGTGAAGAACCGGACCTTCTTCCGGACGGACCGTTTGGACAGTTCGGGACGGTCCGTTCAGAGGGCTCGGGACTTCTAGAGGAGATCTTGACCATCTTCCGGACGGACCGTTTGGATGGTTCGGCAAGGTCCGTTTGTACGGTCCGGTCGGAGGGTTCGGGACTTCTGGAGGAGAGCCGAACCTTCTTCTGGACGGACTGCTCGGGGCGTTCGGGACGGTCCATTTGGATGGTCCGGTCGAAGGGTTCGGGGCATCTAGAGGAGATCCGGGCCTTCTTCTGGACAAACCATTTGGAGAGGTTGGGCCAGTCCGTTTGGATGGTGTGGGACTTCTGGAGGAGATCCGAAAATTCTTACGGACGGACCGTTTGGAGTGTTCGGCACGGTCCATTTGGATGGTCCGGTCGGAGGGCCTGGGACATCTAGAGGAGATCTAGACCTTCTTCCGGACGGACCGTTTGGAGCGTTCGAGCCGGTCCGTTTGGACAGGCCGTTCGAAGGGTTTGAGACTTGTAGAGGAGAGCCGGACCTCCTTCCGGACGGACCTTTTGGAGGCTACGACACGCTGCGTTTGGACGGACCGGTCGGAGGGTTCGAGACTTCTAGAGGAGATCCGGACCTTCTTCTTCCGGACGGACCGGTGGGATTGTTCGGGACTTCTAGAGCAGATCCGGATCTTCTTACGGATGGACCATTTGGATGGTTCGGCACGGTACGTTTGCACGGTCTGGCCGGAGGGTTCGGTACATCTAGAAGAGATCCGGACCTCCGGTCGGATGGTTCGGTACATCTGTAGGAGATCTGAAAATTCTTACGGATGGTGTGTTTGGCATGGTCCGTTTGGGCGGTCCGATCGGAGGGTTTCGGACTTCTAGAGGAGATCCGGAACTTCTTCCGGACGGTCCCTTTGGATTGTACGGCACGGTCCATTCGGACGGTCTGGTCGAAGGGTTCGGGACATCCAGTGGAGATCCAGACCTTCTTCCTGACGGACCGTTTGGACAGTCCAGTCGGAGGTTTCGGGAGTTCTAGAGGAGATCCAGAACATCTTCCCGACGGACCATTTGGAGTGTTCGGGCCGGTCCATTTGGACGGTCCGGTCGGAGGGTTCGGAACATTTGGAGGAGATCCGGACGGACCATTTGGAGGGTTCAGAACGGTCCATTTGTACGGTCCGGTCGGAGGGTTTGGGACTTCTAGAGGAGAACCGGACCTTCTTCCGGACGTACTGTTTGGAGCATTCTGGCCGGTCCGTTTGGACGGTCCGTTCGAAGGGTTCGAGACTTTTAGAGGAGATCCGGACCTCCTTCCGGACAGGCCTTTTGGAGGCTTCCGGACGCTGCATTTGGACGGACCGGTCGGAGGGTTCGAGACATCGAGAGGAGAACCGGACCTTCTTTCGGACGGCCCATTTGGAGCGTTCGGGCCGGTCCGTTTGGACGGGCCGGTCAGAGGGCTCGAGACTTCTAGAGGATATCCAGTCCTCCTTCCGGACGGACCGCGTGAAGACTTCGGGACGGTCTGTTTGGACGGTCCGGTCGGAGGTTTCGGGACTTCAAGAGGAGATCCGGAACTTCTTTAGGACAGACCGTTTGAATGGTTCGGCACGGTCCATTTGGACTGTTCGGTTGGAGGGTTCAGGACAACTAGAGGAGATCCGGACCTTCTTCCGGAGGACCGTTTGGAGCTTTCGGGCCGATCCGTTGGACGGTCCGGTCAGAGGGTTCGGGACTTCTAGAGGAGATTCCGACCTTCGTCTGGACGGACCGTTTGGAGCATTCGGGACTGTTCAGTCGGAGGGTTTGAGACATCTAGAGGAGATCCGGACCTTCTTCTAGACGGACCGTTTGGATGTTTCGGCACGGTCCGTTTGGCCGGTTCGGTCGGAGGGTTTTGGACTTCTAGAGGAGAACCAAACGTTCTTCCGGAGGACCGTTTGGATGGTTCGGCACGGTACGTTTGGATGGTCCGGTCGGAGGGTTTGGGACATCTAGAGGAGATCCGGACCTTCTTCAGGACGGACCGTTTGGAGGGTTCGGGACGGTCCGGTCAAAGGGTTCAGGACTTCTAGTGGAGAACCGGACCGTGTGAAGGGTTCGGGACGGTCCGGTCGGAGGGTTCGGGATTTCGAGATGAGATCCTGACCTCTTCCGGACGGACCGTTTGGATGGTTCGGCACGGTCCGTTTGAATGGTCCGATTGGAGGTTTCGGGACTTGTAGAGGAGATCCGGAACATCTTCTGGACGGACCGTTTAGAGGGTTCGGGACGGTCCGGTCGGAGAGTTCGCGACTTCTAGTAGAGAACCGGACCTTCTCCCGGACGTGCCGTGTGGAGGGTTTACGGACGGTCCAGTCGGAGGGTTCGGGACTTCTAGAGGGGAAAAAGAACTTTCGGACGGACCGTGTGGAGGGTTCGGGACGGTCCGGTCAGAGGGTTCGGGAGTTCTAGAGGGGAAACAGACCTTCTTCTAGACGGACCGTTTGGGGGGTTCAGGACGGTCCAGTCGGAGGGTTCGGAACTTCTAGAGGAGAACCAGACCTTCTTCCACGCCGACCGTTTGGAGGGTTCGGGACATCTAGTCCATAACCAAGCCTTCTTCCGGACGGACCGTTTGGAGCGTTCTGGCCGGTCCATTTGGACGATCCGTTCGAAGCATTCGCGAATTTTAGAGGAGATCTGGATTTCCTTCCGGATGGACCTTTTGGAGGCTTCGAGATGCTGTGTTTGGACGGTCCGGTCGGAGGGTTCGGGACTTCTGGAGGACATCCGGTCCTCCTTCCGGACGGACCATTTGGAGGGCTCGGGACGGTCTGGTCAGATGGTTCGAGAATTCTATAGGAGATCCGGAACAACTTCCGGACTGACCGCTTGAAGGCTTCAGGACGGTCCGTTTGAACGGTCCGGTCAGAGGGTTCGGGAGTTCTAGAAGAGATCCGGAACTTCTTCCGGACGGACCGCTTGGATGGTTCGGGACATCCAGAGGAGATCCGGACCTTCTTCAGGACGGACCGTTTGGAGGGTTCGGGACGGTCCGGTCAGAGGGTTCGGGACTTCTAGTGGAGAACCGGACCGTGTGAAGGGTTCGGGACGGTCCGGTCGAAGGGTTCGGGATTTCGAGATGAGATCCTGACCTCTTCCGGACGGACCGTTTGGATGGTTCGGCACGGTCCGTTTGGACGGTCCGATTGGAGGTTTCGGGACTTGTAGAGGAGATCCGGAACATCTTCTGGACGGACCGTTTAGAGGGTTCGGGACGGTCCGGTCGGAGAGTTCGCGACTTCTAGTGGAGAACCGGACCTTCTTCCGGACGTGCCGTCTGGAGGGTTCCGGACGGTCCGGTCGGAGGGTTCGGGACTTCTAGAGGGGAAAAAGAACTTCTTTCGGACGGACCGTGTGGAGGGTTCGGGACGGTCCGGTCGGAGGGTTCGGGAGTTCTAGAGGGGAAACAGACTTTCTTCTAGACGGACCGTTTGGGGGGTTCAGGACGGTCCAGTCGGAGGGTTCGGGACTTCTAGAGGAGAACCAGACCTTCTTCCACACCGACCGTTTGGAGCGTTCTGGCCGGTCCGTTTGGACGATCCGTTCAAAGCATTCGCGAATTTGGAGGAGATCCGGACTTCCTTCCGGATGGATCTTTTGGAGGCTTTGAGATGCTGTGTTTGGACGGACCGGTTGGAAGGTTCGAGACATCTAGAGGAGAACCGGACCTTTTTTCGGACGGTCCGTTTGGAGCGTTCAGGCCGGTCCGTTTGGACGGTCCGGTCGGAGGGTTCGGGACTTTTGGAGGACATCCGGTCCTCCTTCCGGACAGACCATTTGGAGGGCTCAGGACGGTCTGGTCAGATGGTTCGAGAATTCTATAGGAGATCCGGAACAACTTCCGGACGGACCGCTTGAAGGCTTCAGGACGGTCCGTTTGAACGGTCCGGTCAGAGGGTTCGGGAGTTCTAGAGGAGATCCGGAACTTCTTCCGGATGGACCGCTTGGATGGTTCGGGACATCTAGAGGAGATCTGGACCTTCTTCAGGACAAACTGTTTGGAGGGTTCGGGACGGTACGTTTGGACGGTCCGGTCGGTGGGTTCGAGACATCTAGAGGAGACACGGACCTTCTTCTGGACGGACCACCTATTGCTTTCGCGCCGGTCAGTTTGGACGGTCCGGTCGGAGGGTTCGGGACTTCTAGAGGAGATCCGGACCTTCTTCCGGACGGACCGTTTCGAGGGTTCGGGACGGTCCGGTGCGATGGTTCGGGACTTCTAGAGCACATCCGGATCTTCTTCCGGATGGACCGTTTGGATAGTTCGGCACGGTACGTTTGGACGGTCCGGTCGGAGGGTTCGGTACATCTAGAGGAGATCCGGTCGGGACGGTCCGGTCGGAGGGTTCGGGATGGTCCGGTCGGGACTTCGAGAGGCAAAATAGACCTTCCGGGCATACTGTTTGGGGTTTTCGGGACGGTCCGGTCAGAGGGTTCGGGACTTCTAGAGGAGAATTGGACCTTCTTCCGGACGGACCGTTTGGACGGTACGGGACATCTAGAGGAGAACCAGGCCTTCTTCCGGAGGACCGTTTGGAGCGTTCGGGCTGGTTTGTTTGGACGGTCCGGTCGGAGGGTTCAGGACATCTAGAGGAGATCCGGTCCTTCTTCAGGATGGTCCGGTCGGAGGGTTCGGGTCGTCTAGAGGAGATCTGAACCTTCATCCGGATGGGCCGTTTGGAGCGTTCGGGGCTGTCCGGTCAGAGGGTTCGGGACATCTAGAGGAGATCCGAACCTTCTTTCAGACGGACCGTTCGGATGGTTCGGTACGGTCCGTTTGGACGGTTCGGTCGGAGGGTTTAGGACTTCTGGAGGAGAACCAGACTTTCTTCCAGACGGACCGTTGGTTCAGCACGGTACGCTTGGACGGTCCGGTCGGAGGGTTCGGGATGGTCCGGTTGTAGGGTTTGGGACTTCTAGAGGAGATGCAGAACTTCTTCCGGATGGACGGTCCGGTCAGAGGGTTCGGGATTTCAAGATGAGATCCTGACCTTCTTCTGAACGGACCGTTTGGATGGTTCGGCACAGTCCGTTTGGACGGTCCGGTAGAAGGGTTCGGTACGGTCCGGTCGGAGGGTTCGCGACTTCTAGAGGAGAACCGGACCTACTTCCGGACGGGCCATGTGGAGGTTTCCGGACGGTCTGGTCGGAGGGTTTGGGACTCCTAGAGGGGAAACGGAACTTCTTCCGGATGGACTGTGTGGAGGGTTCGGGACGGTCCGGTCGGAGGGTTCGGGACTTCTAGATGCGAAACAGTCCTTCCGGACGGACCGTTTGGGGGTTCGGGACAGTCCGGTCGGAGGGTTCGGGACTTCTAGAGGAGAAACGGACCTTCTTCCGGACGGACCGTTTAGAGGGTTCGGGACATCTAGAGGAGAACCGGGCCTTCTTGCGGATGGACCGTTTGGAGGGCTCGGGACTTCTAGAGGAGAACAAGACTTTCTTCCAGTTGGACCAATTGGATGGTTCGGCACGGTACATTTGGATGGTCCGGTCGGAGGGGTCGGGACATCCAGAGGAGATACAGACCTTCTTCCGGACGGACCGTTTGGCTGGTTCTGCACGGTACGTTTGGACGGTCCGGTTGGAGGGTTTGGGACATCTAGAGGTGATCCGGACCTTTTTCCGGACGGAATGTCTGTTGCTTTCGGGCCGGTCTGTTTGGACGGTCTGGTCGGAGGGTTCGGGACTTCTAGAGGAGATGCGGACCTTCTTCTGGACGGACCGTTTCCTGGGTTCGGGACGGTCCGGTGGGATGGTTCGGGACTTCTAGCGGGCAACTGGACCTTCTTCCGGACGGACCATGTGGAGGGTTTGGGACGGTCCGGTCGGAGGGTTTGGGACTTCTAGAGGAGATCCTGACCATCTTCCAGACGGACCGTTTGGATGGTTCGGCAAGGTCCGATTGGACGGTCTGGTCGGAGGGTTCGTGACTTCTAGAGTAGAACCGGACCTTCTTCCGGACGGGCCGTGTGAGGGTTCCGGACGATTCGGTCGGAGGGTTCAGGACTTGTAGAGGTTACCCGGAACTTCTTTTGGATGGACCGTGTGGAGGGTTCGGGACGGTCCGGTCGGAGGGTTCGGGACATCGAGAGGCAAAATAGACCTTCTTCCGGGCGGAGCGTTTGGGGTTTTCGGGATGGTTCAGTCAGAGGGTTCGGGACTTCTAGAGGAGAACCAGACATTCTTCCGGACGGACCGTTTGGAGGGTTCGGGACATCTAGAGGAGAACCGGGCCTTCTTCTGGAGGACCATTCGGAGCGTTCGGGCTGGTCCGTTTGGACGGCCCGGTCGGAGGGTTCGGGATATCTAGAGGAGATCCGGTCCTTCTTCGGGACGGTCCAGTCAGAGGGTTCGGGACGTCTAGAGGAGATCCGGACCTTCATCCGGATGGACCGTTTGGAGCGTTCGGGACTGTCCGGTCAGAGGGTTTGGGACACTAGAGAAGATCCGGACCTTCTTCCAGACGGACCGTTCGGATGGTTCGGCACGGTCCGTTTGGACGGTTCGGTCGGAGGGTTTAGGACTTCTAGTGGAGAACCAGACTTTCTTCCGGACGTTCCGTTTGGATGGTTCGGCACGGTACGTTTGGACGGTCCGATCGGACGGTTCGGGACATCTAGAGCAGATCCGAAGCTTCTTCAGGACGGACCGTTTGGACGGTTCGGGACGTGTCGGAGTATTAATCCGGCAATACTGAATATGGGGCGGTGTGAGCACAGCAAATCCGGATGGGTGCACACGGGAGACAGATTTAGACAGGTTCAGGCCCTCGCGGAGGGGTAATACCCTACGTCCTGTGTTTGGTGGCTAGTATAGCTTGAATCCCGAGTGCCGCAAGCCCTCAAGGATCGATCTCGAGGTTGCTTGAGCTATGAAACAATGGAAATCGTCTATGACTAAAGGTTACCGATCGGAGATCCCCTACCAGGCCTTATATAGGCGACCGGGATAGGGTTACAAGAGTCCAGATCAGTTAATAATTGGTTTTCTAATTAGTTACAACAGATTCCGGGTATGCCGGGCAGGTACTAGTCCATATCTTGTACTCCACGTTGATGAGGCGTCCCCGTGTAGAAATCGGACTCCGAGTAGTCGACCCAGCCCACCCTATGGCCAGAGGGCCGGATTTGTCCTTCTTGATGATACCCGGGTGCCATGTCATCATCAGTAGCCCCCGAGTCCTTCACGATCTTACTGCTATTGGTTTCCACTTCTGCTCAAGCTTCCCGAGTGACCTCTGCTTGCAGGGAGATTGCAAAGGACTGATAGAACTCCTGTGGAAAAGACAATAAAAAGCCGAGTGATATTCACCTGTAAGGTAGGAATATCATGGCGGGTGAGCTAATAGCGGGTAAATTCTGGTGGTACCAGATCCATCCTGATGGACAGAGACCGGCTGATAGCCCAGCGTGGGGCATACCATGAATCCCGACTGGATTTCCGAGTAGCACCTGGCCTTCCCGAGTGGGTTAAGTCCAGCTAGTGTCCCCTGAAGGAATGCCTCCGAAATTCGCGTTAGAACCAGAAAAACAAGCCATGGCGCATAGGTTCCTGAGTGACGAAGCCTTACACCGAGTCATTCCACTGACTCCAGAAATTCCGGATCCCGGAGCCTCCGGAAGGGCATTCTCGGAAGGTCCAGGTGGAGAATCCGGTAGCTCTGAGTTGCTTCGGCATCCGACTTGTGGCCTACGGAAGGCATGCCATTACTGCCCTTCACTCGGGTGTATTCAAGTGATTGTGTTCCTGCTTGAGGCCAACCACTGAAACCCTTCACAACCGTAACGCCCGGTCCCAACTCTGCCGGTAACCAGCTAGTGGTTTGCGGGAAACACGTTGCAGTTGCTGTTTGCGAGGGTGTATTCCGAACGGCTATTAAACCCTGGAAGGCCAAGCGTCGGATCCCCTTTTAATTAAGCGGCACGAATCGCGGCGCCGTTAAGTCGTGGGTGCGGAAGAGCCGCGACGTGGCCCGTCCGAAGCGCATAGTGGAATCCGAAGGGGCGCATCGTGGGTGCGGAGAATCCGGGTGCGTGCGGACGTGGGGAAGCCGAACCGCTCAATCCGCTCTCCTTTATATTCCGAAGAGGTCGCGGGATCGGTCCACGCCTTCACACGCACTCTCATTCCTTTTGCGCCCGAACCCTTCATCTTCCTTTCGCCCAAATTGACTCGTGCGTGGCACTCCACCCAAAACCCTAACTCCCACTCCGGCCACTTCGGATGCAAGCCCCGCATTGGAAAGCTGATTCGACCGAAGCCAAAGAAGACGCTTTGGTGTGGAAGCTGCTGAGCGAAGAGGATTCCCCTGCTGACCCGATGGCCCCGTGGATGAAGTCGACGGCGATGGAGGCGCGGGGAAACCCTCGTGCGGCTGGGGATGCTGCCGCCAAGGGAGTTGGTCGAATGATGCGCCATCACGGGGGAACCGTCCCCACTCCGAACACCGGTGAGCTGGTCGTCCACAGCTCCTTTTTCGAGCGGGGATTCTCGGTGCCGATCCACCCCTCTCTGCGGGGGCTGCTCTACTTCTACGGGCTGGAGCTCCATAACCTCAACCCCAACAGCATGCTCCACGTCGCGTGCTTCATTACGCTGTGCGAGTGCTACCTCAGCATCCAACCACACTTCGCCCTGTGGAAGCACCTGTTCATGGTGAAGCCGCAGCCAAGCAGAAACAACCCGGCCGTGGTGGGAGGCGCCGGGTTCCAGCTAAGGTCCGGGGCGACGAAGAGCTACTCGGTCCCACCGATGCAGTCCTCGAACAAGGGCTGGCATGCCAACTGGTTCTACTGCGCCGACCCTGACTCGTCGCTTTCGGCCTTCTCGGGCCACCCGCCGGAGGTCAAGCCGAGCTGGTCGGAACTACCGCTCGACAAGGAACAAGACAGCATTGCAGTCCTGATGCGCAGCTCACCGAGGCGATCCAGTCCGGAGTTATCGGGGCAGTCGTCGTGGCGACCTTCGTCCGGTGGCGGGTGCAGCCTGCGAAGCTATGGGCGCACCCCATGTTCGAGTACACCGGCGAGGACGACGCGACTCGGGAGTCCGCCGAAGGGCTCACGGAGGGTGAAGTCCAGAGCCGGCTCGAGAAGCTCGTAGCTCAGGGGACGAGTCCGGACTTCTCCGGGCGGCCGCCGCCCTTCAGCCGGGCGAACCCGCCGAGTCAGGTGAGTAACCGATACCCCGACCTTTCTCTCTTAGTTCTTCGCCGAGTCTGACTCGGGGTTTGTCTTTTTGTCTTTACAGGTTTTGTTCAGCTTTTGTTCCAACGCTCCCCTCTCGGAGGACGAGATATGGAACCAGCCGCGGTACGCCGATGTCCCGAGCGGCGGGCCCCACCGCAGGGGGCGGCCGGAACGTCTTCTTCCGATGCCGGGTCTTCAAAGGGCGCCGGGTCCTCGAAGGGGGCTGGGTCTTCTAAGGGGAAGACGCCAGCAACCGCAGCGCCCTGCCCTCCCCCGCCGAGCGCGTCGACCCCGGAGGAGGACGAGGATGACGACGATGTCCCCCTCCGCGTTAAGAGACGAAGGCCGCCGACGGGTTCTACCCCGGGAGGACAGGGCGGCTCTGCTGCTGGTCCCAGTACGGCGACGCCTGTTGCGGCTGGCACCACTTCGTCAGGGCAAGGTGGCTCCCCCACCCATCCTGACTCAGCGGCTCCGCCCGCCATGGGTACTGCCCCGGTGGAGCAGGGCGGCTCCTCCACCGGCCCCAACCCGGTGGCGCCGGCTGCCGCCCCAAGTGCAGCTCCTCGGGTGGCCAGAGATGACGTTCTCCCTGACCGAAGAGAAACGCCGACACCGCCTTTGGGGATCGAGGCGGATCGGGAACATCGTCGGCCCCGGCTGCTGCCCCGACCGGGTGGCGAACATCGGGGCTTAACAAGCGCGTCCCCGTCCCTCGATCGACTAAGTAAGTGTTTCGGCGACTGCTTGTTCGTCTGTGTTTTTCGAATATTCACAGGTCCGGGTTTCTTTTTGGAGGGCGCAAAGGATGGGAGACATTCCAAAGGCTCCATCGAGTGCCCCGAGGTCCAGCCGAAGTGGGGGATTCGCTGGGGTCGGACGCCCGGCCCTCGTCGCCTCCGCATGTGGCCACGTCGTCGCCTCCCCGACCGTCTCCTGAGCGGGTTAGTGCACACCCTGCCTCAGGGTGCACCTGCGTACGCGGCCCGAGCTCGGAAGAGGCAGGCCTGGGTAGGCCCTGAGTCAGCTGGAACTGCCCCGCAGGACCGTAGGGGCAATCTCAACTTGCCCTCGTCGGTCGAGGAGTTCAGTGCTGCTCCGCCTCCCCGGCCGTCCTCCGAGCTGGCGCTCCGGCCGCTCCGGGTCCGGCAATCAGACCCGGCGCGGCCAACCATGACTATTCCGGAGATTGATGACGTCCGGGAGGAGGAGGAATGAAGCGACGCGATAGACGTCGCCACTCAACTCGGCGAGATGCTCCCGGCTTTGCTGAAGACGATGAAGGAGGGAGCCAACCTGCTGAACGGCAGGTTGCGTCCATTGATGCAGGTGAGTCACCTCTGCTTTCGAGGAGTGTGTCCGTAGGGAGTAGCCCCCGGGCCTCTGCCCGGCTAAGGTAGTCGGGCGGAGGACCCTTAGCCTTTTTGTAGTTTTCACTCTGGGTGCACGAACAGTGCACCCAGAGGGTGTAGCCCCCGAGCCTGCGTTTGACTAGGATAGTCGGGCGGAGGGTTCTTTGCCCTTCTTGTAGGTTTGACTCTGGGTGCACGAATAGTGCACCCAGAGGGTGTAGCCCCCGAGCCTCTGCTGGGTCCGTGGGACCGAGTGGAGGGTTTTGATAATCTTCCCAGGTGGCTTAAATTTTGCGGCTTTTTACAGAAGCTGAATCGTCGGTCGCAAGACAAGACCAGGCAGGACCGGCTGCCAGTTCTTGACTGACTCGACCTGCGGAAGGCCGAGTGGGATAAACTGGCTGCGAGCCGGCAGGCGGCGGAGGACATGGCCCGCAAGCGTGGAGCTGAAATTACTGCCCTGCAGGCGGGCCTTTCCCAGGAGATCGCCCGAACCAAAGGTGAGGAATCCGACTGGCGCTTGTTGCCCTTTTTGCCTTTTGGCATACTGATGTGTCGTCTTCTGCAGCCACCGAAGATGAGGTCACGAAGCTTAGGGCGGAGCTCGAGGGGGTGAAGGCCCGCGCCCAGGAGCTCGACGCCGCTAAGGACCATGCCGGCAAGCTCCAGGAGATGCTCTCGGCTGAGAAAGCCCGCGTGGAGAGTCTCGAGAGCAGGGGGAACATGTTGGATGGCAGTTTGCGGAATGCTCTGAGGACGGTCGAGTCGGCGACCAAGAGGGCCGCCGACTCGATGGTGGCTACCGAAGCGGCGGAGAAGAGAGCCACGGACGCTGAAGCTGGTGAGCCTTTTGACTCGGGCTTGGGGCTTGTTAGGGCCCGTTGGTCGTTTTGCTCACTGTTATATTTTGTCATTGTAGGGTTTAACGCGCGCCTCAGGAAGGCTCGTGAGTTGGCCGAGTCATTGCAGGCGAAGGGACGGGTAGCGTGCGGCGCCTTCTGGGAAGAGGAGCTGGCCCCGGACTCCGTGGAGGCGGTCGCAGAGCGCCTGAGGCAAGCACCCGAGCAGGTGAAGAAGCTAGAGGTGGAAGCTGCGCGGACGGGGGCCACCATAGCCCTGGCGGTGGCGCGGTCCCACTATCCGCTGCTTGACATGCAGACGATAGGGGAGGGGTACGCTGCTGACGTCCTGGACGAAGATATTCCGGAGATGATGAAGATCGTTGAGTCGACGGCGAACTCCCTCATGGATCGTGCGGGCCTGTAAAAATTAGTAGTAGTTATGAACTGCTCGGGAATGCCGAGTAATTTTTGTAAGGACCCGGGGATGCCGAGTGATTTTTGCATGGACTCGGGGATGCCGAGTGACTTTTGTATAAACTACTGCGATATGCAAGTAATGTTATTTTAGTCATAAAAAAGTTTGTTCGTGTGTATGTTGGTCGTTTGTTTCTGCTCTTCGCCAACCCGTTGTAGCCTCCTTTGCATAGGGATTAGCCGTGGGCGTGTGTCCCATGTAGCGTAAGGTTGTGGCGTAAACCGGCGATTGGAGTCAAAGAGTTAACGTCGGACTGTATACACAGTACTAAAATATTTTACGAGTACGGGCGAAACCGTGTAGGCGCCGTGTACCCGCGACGAACGAGCGTAGCGGGTCAGTCAGGACGAGAAAACTTGTTTCAAGTGAAGCTAAAAAGGTGTCTTTATTCATGTTTCCGAGATATCAGAAGAAGGGGTTTAAGCGTAGAAACGACGTAGCTGTTCGATGTTCCATGCGTTGGTGAAGACGTTGCCGTCGCTGTCCTCCAACCGGTAAGCCCCCGGGCGTAGCACCTCACCGACTATGTACGGACCCTCCCATGGTGGTGAAAGTTTGTGCTGCTCTTTGCTGGACTGGACTCGGCGTAGAACCAGGTCGCCAACGTTGAACGAACGGCCGCATACGTGTCGGCTGTGGTAGCGTCGTAGGCCTTGTTGGTACTTAGCCGACCGGAGGAACGCAACTTCGTGCGCTTCTTCGAGTTGGTCGAGAGCGTCCTGTCTTGCTTCATCTGACTCGGCCTCGTTGAAGGTGCGAACGCGTGGGGAGCCATATTCCAAGTCACTCGGGAGGACAGCCTCGGCTCCATAGACCATAAAGAAGGGTGTATAACCGGTTGATCGGTTGGGCGTAGTCCGTAGGCTCCAAAGTACTGATGGTAACTCGGCTGCCCATTTGCCTGCAAATTTGTTCAGTCGCTGGAAGATCCGAGGCTTGAGGCCTTGCATGATCAAACCATTGGACCGCTCGACTTGCCTAGGTCCGGCACGGTCGGGTTGGACAGTTTGGTTGGATGGTTTGGGATAATTAGAGGAGATCTAGACCTTCCGGACGGACCATTTGGAAGTTTCAGGACAGTCGGGTTGGACGGTGTGGTTGGATGGTTCGGGTCCAACAGTTTGGAGGGTCTGAGACGGTCGGGTTGGATGGTTCGGGACAACTAGAGGAGATCCGAACCTTCTTCCGGACGGACCGTTTGGAAGGTCCGGGACGGTCGGGTTGGACGGTTAGGTCGGATGGTTTGGGACAATTAGAGGAGATCTAGACCTTCCGGACGGACCATTTGGAAGTTCCAGGACAGTTGGGTTCGACGATTTGGTCGGATGGTTTGGGACCAACAGTTTGGAGGGTCTGAGACGGTCGGGTTGGATGGTTCAGGACAACTAGCGGAGATCCGGACCTTCTTCCGGACGGACCATTTGGAAGGTCCGGGACGGTCGGGTTGGACGGTTCGGTTCTAATAGTATGGAGGGTCCGAGACGGTCGGGTTGCAGGATTTGGTCGGATGATTAGGGACCAACAGTTTGGAGTGTCCGGGACGGTCGGGTTGGACGGTTTGGTCGGATGGTTCGGGACCAACAGTTTGGAGGCTCCGAGACGGTCGGGTTGGACGGTTTGGTCGGATGGTTCGGGAGAACTAGAGGAGAACTGGACCTTCTTCCGGACGGACCGTTTGGAAGGTCTGGGACGGTCAGGTTGGACGGTTTCTCGGATGGTTCTGGACAACTAGAGGAGATCAAGACCTTCTTCTAGACAGTCCGTTTGGAAGTTCCGGGACGGTCGGGTTGGACGGTTTAGTCGGACGGTTTCGGGACCAACAGTTTGGAGGGTCCCAGACTGTCGGGTTGGATGGTTTGGTCGGATGGGCCGGGACCAATAGCTCGGAGGGTGCGCGGTGGTCGGGTTGGACGGTTTGGTCGGATGGTTCGGGACAACTAGAGGAGATCTGGTCCTTCTTCCGGACGGACCGTTTGGAAGTTCCGGGACGATCGGGTTTGGACGGTTTGGTCGGATTGTTCAGGAAAACTAGAGGAGATCCGGACCTTCTTCCGGACGGACCGTTTGTATGTTCCGGGACGGTCGGGTTTGGTCGGATGGTTCGGGACCAACAGTTTGGAGCGTCTGAGACGGTCGGGTTGGACGATTTGGTCGGATGGTTCGGAACCAACAGTTTGGAGGGTCCGAGACGGTCGGGTTGGACGGTTTGGTCGAATGGTTCGGGACCAACAGTTTGGAGGGTCCGAGATGGTCGGGTTGGACGGTTTGGTCGGATGGTTCGGGACCAACAGTTTGGAGGGTCCGGGACGGTCAGGTTGGATGGTGATGAGAATCGCCCTACGAAGCATGATGAGAATGGGCCAAGTAGCTCAAACACACCACCTACACATGTTGGATCAATGACAAGAGCTCAATTTAAAGCTATCCAACATGAGATGAATCTATTCCTTGCTAAATATATACTTCATTTGAGCTTGAATAGTATGCTACCTAATGCTTTGATCCTTTGCATACTTACGTTTGAGGGTAAGGACTTGGAGGAAGCTCAAAGCAATCAATTCAGAGGCTTCCAGGGAATGCCAGAGTCTCCGACATCAATCTCGGAGCTTCCGACTTCCCTCTTCAGCCGTAAAGTCTTCAACTGGCGTAAAGTCTTCAACCGTAAAGTCTTCAATTGGCGTAAAGTCTTCAACCGTAAAGTCTTCTACCGGTGCTCAAGACAGAAGCCAAACTCGGAGCTTTCGACTTCCCTCCTCAGCTGTAAAGTCTTCAACCGGCGTAAAGTCTTCAGCTGTAAAGTCCTCAACCTCCTTGAAGAACTTGAAGACTCAAGACAGAAGTCAATCCCGGAACTACCTATTTCCAAACCGGAACTTCTGACTTTCCTTCTTCAGCCAACAAAAGGCAATCCCGGAACTACCGATTTCCAACCGGAGCTTCCGACTTTTCTGTTTGTACTCAGATATTTAGGCTTCTTTTTGCTGTAGCATGTACTGTAGCACCGACATACTGTAGCTACCCATGTACTGTAGCCACCGACATACTGTAGCAGCTAGTTGATATTTTGGTTTTTGTTAACTTAAGCCTTAAGTTATCAATCTCTATATAAATGAGGTTGCTTCCTATGTAAAAGAGGAGTGAAGAATTTCAGAATTGAAGAGAACTCTTGTTCCTCTAGAGTGTGAGCTATTTCCACCTCAACCAGGGATTGGGAGTTTATCTGAGATTGTTTCTCTGTCGTTCTTGTGATTTCTTTGTGGATTGCTTGAACACGTTGCTCCACGTTAGTGAGTAACAAAGGGCCGAAGTGTGTGGTTGGGTGAATCGAGTGCTACAGGCTTCCGTAATCAAGACGGTGGTTGGCTGTGTCATTCATCAGGCTTCACTGGCAATTTATCCAGGATCCTACGTCGTGAAAATCGGGCAAACTTCGGGATTGATCATCCTCCTTCAGGGTGGTTCACATCAGAATGCCGGAGTCTCCGACATCAATCTCGGAGCTTCCGACTTCCCTCTTCAGTCGTAAAGTCTTCAACCGGCGTAAAGTCTTCAACCGTAAAGTCTTCAACCGGTCCTCAAGACAGAAGCCAAACTCGGAGCTTCCGACTTCCCTCCTCAGCCGTAAAGTCTTCAGCTGTAAAGTCCTCAACCTCCTTGAAGAACTTGAAGACTCAAGACAGAAGGCAATCCCGGAACTACCGATTTCCAAACCGGAACTTCCGACTTTCCTTCTTCAGCCGACAGAAGGCAATCTCGGAACTACCAATTTCCAAACCGGAGCTTCCGACTTTTCTATCTGTACTCAGATATTTAGGCTTCTTTTTGCTGCAGCACCGATGTACTGTAGCAGCTAGTTGATATTTTGGTTTTTGTTAACTTAAGGCTTAAGTTATCAACCTCTCTATGAATGAGGTTGCTTCCTATGTAAAAGAGGAGTGAGGAATTTCAGAATTGAAGAGAACTCTTGTTCCTCTAGAGTGTGAGCTATTTCCACCTCAACCAGGGATTGGGTGTTTATCTGAGATTGTTTCTCCGTCGTTCTTGTGATTTCTTCGTGGATTGCTTGAACACGTTGCTCCACGTTAGTGAGTAACAAAGGGCCGAAGTGTGTGGTTGGGAGAATCGAGTGCTGCAGGCTTCCGTAATCAAGACGGTGGTTGGCTGTGTCATTCATCAGGCTTCATAGGCTAGTTATCCAGGAACAAACCTCGTGAAAATCGGGCAAACATCGGGATTGATCATCCTCCTTTAGGCTCATTCACATCAGATGGTTTGGTTGGATGGTTTGGGAAAACTAGTGGAGAGCCGGACCTTCTTCCGGACGGACCGTTCGGAAGGTCCGGGACGATCGGGTTGGACGGTTTGGTCGGATGGTTCGGGACCAACAGTTTGGAGGGTCCGGGACAGTCGGGTTGGATGGTTTGGTCTGATGGTTCGGGACCAACAGTTTGGAGGGTCCGAGACGGTCGGGTTGGACGGTTTGGTCAGATCGTTTGGGACCAACAGTTTGGAGGGTCCGGGATGGTCGGGTTCGATAGTTTGCTCGGATGGTTCGGGAAAATTAGAGGAGAACCGGACCTTCTTCCGGACGGACCGTTTGGAAGGTCCGGAACGGTCGGGTTGGACGGTTTGATTGGATGGTTTGGGACAATTAGAGGAGATCTAGACCTTCCGGACGGACCATTTGAAAGTTCCAGGACAGTTTGGTTGGACGGTTTGGTCGGATGGTTCGGGACAAACAATTTGGAGGGTCTAAGACGGTCGGGTTGGACGGTTTGATTGGATGGTTCGGGAGAATTAGAGGAGATCCAGACCTTCTTCCGGACGGACCGTTTGGAAGTTCCGGGACGGTCGGGTTGGACGGTTTGGTCGGATGGTCCGGGACCAACAGTTTAGAGGGTCCGAGACGGTCGGGTTGCACGGTTTGGTCGTTTGGTTCGGGAGAACTAGAGGAGAACCGGACCTTCTTCCGGACGGAAGTTCCGGGACGGTCCAGTTGGTTGGTTTGGTCGGACGGTTCGGGACCAACCGTTTGGAGGGTCCCAGACGGTTGGGTTGGATGGTTCGTCGGATGGTTCGGGACCAAAAGTTCGGAGGGTCTGGGGTGGTCGGGTTGGACGGTTTGGTCGGATGGTTCGAGACAATTAGAGGAGATCCAAACCTTGTTCCGGACGAACCGTTTGGAAGTTTCGGGACGGTCGGGTTGAACGGTTTGGTCGGACGGTTCAGGACCAACAGTTTGAAGGGTCCGAGACGGTCGGGTTGGATGGTTTGGTAGGATGGTTCGGGACCAACAGTTCGGAGGGTGCGTGGTGGTCGGGTTGGACGGTTTGGTCGGATGCTTCGGGACAACTAAAGGATATCCGGACCTTCTTCCGGACGGACTGTTCGGAAGTTCCGGGAAGATCGGGTTGGACGGTTTGGTCGGATGGTTCGGGATAACCAGAGGAGATCCGGACCTTCTTTCGGACGGACCGTTTGTATGTTCCGGGATGGTCGGGTTTGGTCAGATGGTTCGGGACCAACAGTTTGGAGTGTCCGAGACGGTCGGGTTAGACGATTTGGTCGGATGGTTCGGGACCAACCGTTTGGAGGGTCTGAGACGGTCGGGTTGCATGATTTGGTCGGATGATTTGGGACCAACAGTTTGGAGGGTCCGGGACGGTCAGGTTGGATGGTTTGGTCGGATCGTTCGGGAATAACAGTTTGGAGGGTCCTAGAAGGTCGGGTTGGACGGTTTGGTCGGATGGTTCGGCACCAACAGTTTGGAGGGTCCGGGACGGTCAGGTTGGATGGTTTGTTCGGATGGTTCGGGAGAAGTAGAGGAGAGCTGGACCTTCTTCCAGACGGACCGTTTGGAAGGTCCGGGACGGTCGGGTTGGACGGTTTGGTCGAATGGTTCGGGACCAACAGTTTGCAGGGCAAGGGATGGTAGGGTTGGACGGTTTGGTCGGATGGTTCGGGACCAACAGTTTGGAGGGTCCGAGACGGTCGGGTTGGACGGTTTGGTCGGATGGTTTGGGAAAACTAGAGGAGAACTGGACCTTCTTCTGGACGGACTGTTTGGAAGGTCTGGGACGGTCGGGTCGGACGGTTTGGTCGGATGGTTTGGGACCAAAAGTTTGGAGGGTCCGGGATGGTCGGGTTGGACGGTTTGGTCGGATGGTTCGGGACCAATAGTTTGGAGGGTCCGAGACGGTCGGGTTGGACGGTTTGGTCGGGTGGTTCGGGACCAACAGTTTGGAGGGTCCGAGACGGCCGGGTTGGACGGTTTGGTCGGATGGTTCGGGATCAAGAGTTTGGAAGGTCCGGGATGGTTGGGTTAGATGGTTCGGGAGAACTAGAGGAGAACCGGACCTTCTTCTGGACGGACCATTTAGAACGTCCGGGACGGTCGGGTTGGACGGTTAGGTTGGATGGTTTGGGACAGCTAAAGGAGATCTAGACTTTCCGGATGGACCGTTTGGTAGTTCCAGAACAGTCGGGTTGGACAGTTTGGTCGGATGGTTCGGGACCAACATCTTGGTGGTTCTGGGATGGTCGGGTTGGACGGTGTGGTTGGATGGTTTGGGACAACTAGAGGAGATCCGGACCTTCTTCCGGACGGACCGTATGGAAGTTCCGGGACGGTCGGGTTGGACGGTTTGGTCGGATGGTCCGGGACCAACAGTTTGGAGGGTCCGGGACGGTCGGTTTGGACGGTTTGGTCGGATGGTTCGGGAGAACTATTGGAGAACCGGACCTGCTTCCGGGCGGACCGTTTGGAAGGTCCAGAACGGTCCGGTTGGATGGTTCGGTCAGATGGTTCGGGACAACTAGAGGAGATCAGGACCTTTTTCCGGACGGACCGTTTGGAAGTTCCGGGACGGTCGGGTTGGACGGTTTGGTCGGACAGTTCGGGACCAACAGTTTGGAGGGTCCGAGACGGTCGGGTTGGATTCTTTGGTCGGACGGTTCGGGACCAACAGTTCGGAGGGTCCGGGGTGGTCACGTTTGACGGTTTGGTCGGATGGTTTCGGGACAACTAGAGAAGATCCGGACGGTTCGGGACGAACAGTTTGGAGGGTCCGAGCAGGTCAGGTTGGATGGTTTGGTCGGATGGTTCGGTACCAACATTTCGGAGGGTGCATGGTGGTCGGGTTGGACGGATTGGTCGGATGGTTCGGGACCAATAGTTTGGAGGGTCCAAGATGGTCGGGTTGGACGGCTTGGTAGGACGGTTCGGGATCAAAAGTTTGGAGGGTCTGGGACGGTTGGGTTGGATGGTTTGGTCGGATGGTTCGAGAGAACTACAGGAGAACCGGACCTTCTTCCGGACGGACCATTTGGAAGGTCCGGGACGGTCGGGTTGGACGGTTAGGTCGGATGGTTTGGAACAATTAGAGGAGATCTAGATCTTCCGGACGGACCATTTGGAAGTTTCAGGACAGTCAGGTTGGACGGTTTGGTCGGATGGTTCGGAACCAACAGTTTGGAGGTTCTGAGATGGTCGAGTTGGATGGTGTGGTTGGATTGTTTGGGACAACTAGAGGAGATCCGGACCTTCTTCCGGACGGACCGTTTGGAAGTTCCGGGACAGTCGAGTTGGGCGGTTTGGTCGGATGGTTCGGGACTAAAAGTTTGGAGGGTCCGAGACGGTCGGATTGGATAGTTTGGTCGGATGGTTCGAGACCAACAATTTGGAGATCCGGACATTCTTCCGGACGGACCGTTTCGAAGGTCCGGGACGGTCGGGTTGGAAGGTTTGGTCGGATGGTTCGGGACAGCAAGAGGAGATCCGAACCTTCATCCGGACGGACCGTTCGTATGTTCCAGGACGGTCGGGTTTGGTCGGATGGTTCGGGACCAACAGTTTGGAGCGTCTGAGACAGTCGGGTTGGACGATTTGGTCGGATGGTTCGGGACCAACAGTTTGGAGGGCCCGAGACGGTCGGGTTGCCTGATTTGGTCGGATGATTCCGCACCAACAGTTTGGAGTGTCCGGGACGGTCGGGTTGGACGGTTTGGTCGGATGGTTCGGGACCAACAGTTTGGAGGCTCCGAGACGGTCGGGTTGGACGGTTTGGTCGGATGGTTTGGGACAAGTAGAGGAGATCGAGACTTTCCGAACGGACCATTTGGTAGTTCCAGAACAGTCGGGTTGGACAGTTTGGTGGGATGGTTCGGGACCAACAGCTTGGTGGTTCTGAGATGGTCGGGTTGGACGGTGTGGTTGGATGATTTGGGACAACTAGAGGACATCCGGACCTTCTTTCGGACGGACCATTTGGATGTTCCAGGACGGTCGGGTTGGACGGTTAAGTCAGATGGTTCGGGAGAACTAGAGGAGAACCGGACCTTCTTCCGGACAGACCGTTTGGAAGGTCCAGGACGGTCGGGTTGGACGGTTCGGTCAGATGGTTTGGGACAACTAGAGGAGATCAGGACCTTTTTCCGGACGGACCGTTTGGAATTTCCGGGACGGTCGGTTGGACGGTTTGGTCGGACAGTTCGGGACCAACGGTTTGAAGGGTCCAAGACGGTTGGGTTGGTTGGTTTGGTCGGATGGTTCGGGACCAACAGTTCGGAGGGTCCGGGGTGGTCGCGTTGGACGGTTTGGTCGGATGGTTGGGGACCAACAGTTTGGAGGGTCCGAGACGGTCGGGTTGGACGGTTTGGTCGGATGGTTCGGGACCAACAGTTTGGAGGGTCCGAGACGGTCGGGTTGGACGGTTTGGTCGGATGGTTCGGGATCAAGAGTTTGGAGGGTCTAGGACGGTTGGGTTAGATGGTTCGGGAGAACTAGAGGAGAACCGGACCTTCTTCTGGACGAACCATTTAGAACGTCCGGGACGGTCGGGTTGGACGGTTAGGTTGGATGGTTTGGGACAGCTTGAGGAGATCTAGACTTTCCGGACGGACCATTTGGTAGTTCCAGAACATTCGGGTTGGACAGTTTGGTCGGATGGTTGGGGACCAACATCTTGGTGGTTCTGGGATGGTCGGGTTGGACGGTGTGGTTGGATGGTTTGGAACAACTAGAGGAGATCCGGACCTTCTTCCGGACGGATCGTATGGAAGTTCCAGGACGGTTGGGTTGGACGGTTTGGTCGGATGGTCTGGGACCAACAGTTTGGAGGGTCCGGGACGATCGGTTTGGACGGTTTGGTCGGATGGTTCGGGAGAACTATAGGAGAACCGGACCTTCTTCCGTGCGGACCGTTTGGAAGGTCCAGGACGGTCGGGTTGGACGGTTCGGTCAGATGGTTCGGGACAACTAGAGGAGATCAGGACCTTTTTCCGGACGGACCGTTTGGAAGTTCCGGGACGGTCGGGTTGGACGGTTTGGTCGGACAGTTCAGGACCAACAGTTTGGAGGGTCCGAGACGGTCGGGTTGGATGGTTTTGCTCGGACGGTTCGGGACCAGTAGTTCGGAGGGTCCGGGGTGGTCACGTTTGACGGTTTGGTCGGATGGTTCGGGACAACTAAAGAAGATCCGGACCTTCTTCCGGACGGACCGGTTGGAAGTTTCGGGACGGTCGGGTTGGACGGTTTTGGCCGGACGGTTCGGGACGAACAGTTTGGACGGTCCGAGACGGTCGGGTTGGATGGTTTTGGTCGGATGGTTTGGGACCAACATTTCGGAAGGTGCGTGGTGGTCGGGTTGGACGGTTTAGTCGGATGGTTCGGGACCAACAGTTTGGAGGGTCCGAGACTATCGGGTTGGACGGCTTGGTCGGACGGTTCAGGATCAAAAGTTTGGAGGGTCTGGGACGGTTGGGTTGGATGGTTTGGTCGGATGGTTCGAGAGAACTAGAGGAGAACCAGACCTTCTTCCGGACGGACCATTTGGATGGTCCGGGACGGTCGGGTTGGACGGTTAGGTCGGATGGTTTGGAACAATTAGAGGAGATCTAGACCTTCCGGAAAGACCATTTGGAAGTTCCAAGACAGTTGGGTTGGACGGTTTTTGTCGGATGGTTCGGGACCAACAGTTTGGAGGTTCTGAGATGGTCGAGTTGGACGGTGTGGTTGGATGGTTCGGGACAACTAGAGGAGATCCGGACCTTCTTCCGGACGGACCGTTTGGAAGTTCCGGGACGGTCGGGTTGGGCGGTTTGGTCGGATGGTTCGGGACTAACAATTTGGAGGGTCCGGGACGGTCGGATTGGACAATTTGGTCGGATGGTTCGGGACCAACAGTTTGGAGATCCGGGCATTCTTCCGGACGGACCGTTTGGAAGGTCCGGGACGGTCGGATTGGAAGGTTTGGTCGGATGGTTTGGGACAGCAAGAGGAGATCCGGACCTTCTTCCGGACGGACCGTTCGTATGTTCCAGGACGGTCGGGTTTGGTCGGATGGTTCGGGACCAACAGTTTGGAGCGTCCGAGACGGTCGGGTTACACGATTTGGTCGGATGACTCGGCACCAACAGTTTCGTGGGTCCGGGACGGTCGGGTTGGAAGGTTTGGTCGGATAGTTCGGGACCAACAATTTGGAGGGTCCGAGACGGTCGGGTTTGACAGTTAGGTCGGATGGTTTGGGACAAGTAGAGGAGATCGAGACATTCCTGACGGACCATTTGGTAATTCCAGAACAGTCGGGTTGGACAGTTTGGTCGGATGGTTCGGGACCAACAGCTTGGTGGTTCTTAGATGGTCAGGTCGAACGGTGTGGTTGGATGGTTTGGGACAACTAGAGCAGATCCGGACCTTCTTCCGGACGGACTGTTTGGAAGTTCCAGGACGGTCAGGTTGGACGGTTAAGTCGGATGGTTCGGGAGAACTAGAGGAGAACCGGACCTTCTTCCGGACGGACCGTTTGGAAGGTCCAGTACGGTCGGGTTGGACGGTTCGGTCAGATGGTTCGGGACAACTAGAGGAGATTAGGAACTTTTTCCGGACGGACCGTTTGGAATTTCCAGGACGGTCGGGTTGGACGGTTTGGTCGGACAGTTCGGGACCAAGAGTTTGGAGGGTCCAAGATGGTCGGGTTGGATGGTTTGGTCGGATGGTTCGGGACTAACAGTTCGGAGGGTCCGGGGTGGTCGCGTTGGACGGTTTGGTCGGATGGTTCGGGACAACTAGAGACGATCCGGACCTTCTTCCGGACAGACCGGTTGGAAGTTTCGGGACGGTCGGGCTAGACGGTTTCGTCGGACGGTTTGGGACGAACAGTTTGGAGGGTCTGAGACGGTCAGGTTGGATGGTTTGGTCGGATGGTTCGGGACCAACATTTCGGAGGGTGCATGGTGGTCAGGTTGGACGGTTTGGTCGGATGGTTCGGGACCAACGGTTTGGAGGGTCCAAGACGGTCGGGTTGGACGTCTTGGTAGGACGGTTCGGGATCAAAAGTTTGGAGGGTGCATGGTGGTCGGGTTGGACGTCTTGGTAGGAC
Source organism: Stipa capillata (assembly GCA_019208055.1). Taxonomy (NCBI): domain Eukaryota; kingdom Viridiplantae; phylum Streptophyta; class Magnoliopsida; order Poales; family Poaceae; genus Stipa; species Stipa capillata. The sequence goes on along the minus strand of JAGXJF010002021.1, from coordinate 78,764 downwards.
GGTTGGGTTGGATGGTTTGGTCGGATGGTTCGAGAGAACTAGAGGAGAACCGGACTTTCTTCCGGACGGACCATTTGGAAGGTCCGGGACGGTCGGGTTGGACGGTTAGGTCGGATGGTTTGGAACAATTAGATGAGATCTAGACCTTCCGGACGGACCATTTGGAAGTTCCAGGACAGTCAGGTTGGACGGTTTAGTTGGATGGTTCGGGACCAACAGTTTGGAGGTTCTGAGATGGTCGAGTAGGACGGTGTGGTTGGATTGTTTGGGACAACTAGAGGAGATCCGGACCTTCTTCCAGACGGACCGTTTGGAAGTTCCGGGACGGTCAGGTTGGGCGGTTTGGTCGGATGGTTCGGGACTAAAAGTTTGGAGGGTCCGAGACGGTCGGATTGGACAGTTTGGTCGGATGGTTCGGGACCAACAGTTTGGGAGATCCGGACATTCTTCCTGACAGACCGTTTCGAAGGTCCGGGACGGTCGGGTTGGAAGGTTTGGTCGGATGGTTCGGGACAGCAAGAGGAGATCCGAACCTTCTTCCGGACAGACCGTTCGTATGTTCCAGGACGGTCGGGTTTGGTCGAATGGTTTGGGACCAACAGTTTGGAGCGTCCGAGACGGTCGGGTTGGACGATTTGGTCGGATGGTTCGGGACCAACAGTTTGGGGGGCTCGAGACGGTCGGGTTGCCTGATTTGGTCGGATGAGTCCGGACCAACAGTTTGGAGGGTCCAGGACGGTCGGGTTGGACGGTTTGGTCGGATGGTTCGGGACCAACAGTTTGGAGATCCGGACATTCTTCCGGACGGACCGTTTCGAAGGTCCGGGACGGTCGGGTCGGAAGATTTGGTCGGATGGTTCGGGACAGCAAGAGGAGATCCGAACCTTCTTCCGGACAGACCGTTCGTATGTTCCAGGACGGTCGGGTTTGGTCGGATGGTTTGGGACCAACAGTTTGGAGCGTCCGATACGGTCGGGTTGGACGATTTGGTCGGATAGTTCGGGACCAACAGTTTGGAGGGCCCGAGACGGTCGGGTTGCCTGATTTGGTCGGATGATTCCGCACCAACAGTTTGGAGGGTCCAGGACGGTCGGGTTGGACGGTTTGGTCGGATGGTTCGGGACCAACAGTTTGGAGGGTCCGAGATGGTCGGGTTGCATGATTTGGTCGGATGATTCGGCACCAACAGTTTCGTGGGTCCGGGACGGTCGGGTTGGACGGTTTGGTCGGATGGTTCGGGACCAACAGTTTGGAGGGTCCGAGACGGTCGGGTTTGACAGTTAGGTCGGATGGTTTGGGACAAGTAGAGGAGATCGAGACTTTCCTGACGGACCATTTGGTAGTTCCAGAACAGTCGAGTTGGACAGTTTGGTCGGATGGTTCAGGACCAACAGCTTGGTGGTTCTTAGATGGTCGGGTCGAACGGTGTGGTTGGATGGTTTGGGACAACTAAAGCAGATCCGGACCTTCTTCCGAACGGACCGTTCGGAAGTTCCAGGACGGTCAGGTTGGACGGTTAAGTCGGATGGTTCGGGAGAACTAGAGGAGAACCGGAGCTTCTTCCGGACGGACCGTTTGGAAGGTCCAGTACGGTCGGGTTGGACGGTTTCGGTCAGATGGTTCGGGACAACTAGAGGAGATTAGGACTTTTTTCCGACGGACCGTTTGGAATTTCCGGGACGGTCGGATTGGACGGTTTGGTCGGACAGTTCGGGACCAACAGTTTGGAGGGTCCAAGACGGTCGGGTTGGATGGTTTGGTCGGATGGTTCGGGACTAACAGTTCGGAGGGTCCGGGGTGGTCGCGTTGGACGGTTTGGTCGGATGGTTTGGGACAACTAGAGAAGATCCGGACCTTCTTCCGGATAGACCGGTTGGAAGTTTCGGGACGGTCGGGCTGGACGGTTTCGTCGGACGGTTTCGGGACAGTTTGGAGGGTCCGAGACGGTCAGGTCGGATGGTTTGGTCGGACGGTTCGGGACCAACATTTCGGAGGGTGCATGGTGGTCGGGTGGACGGTTTGGTGGGATGGTTCGGGACCAACAGTTTGGAGGCTCCAAGATGGTCGCGTTGGATGGCTTGGTAGGACGGTTCGGGATCAAAAGTTTCGAGGGTCTGGGACGGTTGGGTTGGATGGTTTGGTCGGATGGTTCGAGAGAACTACAGGAGAATTTGGAAGGTCCGGGACGGTCGGGTTGGACCATTTGGAAGGTCCGGGACGGTCGGGTTGGACGGTTAGGTCGGATGGTTTGGAACAATTACAGGAGATCTAGACCTTCCGGACGGACCATTTGGAAGTTCCAGGACAGTCAGGTTGGACGGTTTGGTCGGATGGTTCGGGACCAGCAGTTTGGAGGTTCTGAGATGGTCGAGTTGGATGGTGTGGTTGGATTGTTTGGGACAACTAGAGGAGATCCGGACCTTCTTCCGGACGGACCGTTTGGAAGTTCCAGGACAGTGGGGTTGGGCGGTTTGGTCGGATGGTTTGGGACTAAATGTTTGGAGGGTCCGGGACGGTCGGGTTGGAAGGTTTGGTCGGATGGTTCGGGACAGCAAGAGGAGATCCGAACCTTCTTCCGGACGGACCGTTCGTATGTTCCAGGACGGTCGGGTTTGGTCGGATGGTTCGGGACCAACAGTTTGGAGCGTCCGAGACGGTCGGGTTGCACAATTTGGTCGGATGGTTCGGGACCAACAGTTTGGAGGGCCCGAGACGGTCGGGTTGCCTGATTTGGTCGGATGATTCCGCACCAACAGTTTGGAGGGTCCGGGACGGTCGGGTTGGACGGTTTGGTCGGATGGTTCGGGACCAACAGTTTGGAGGCTCCGAGACGGTCGGGTTGGACGGTTGGTCGGATGGTTTGGGATAAGTAGAGGAGATCGAGACTTTCCGAACGGACCATTTGGTAGTTCCAGAACAGTCGGGTTGAACAGTTTGGTGGGATGGTTCGGGACCAACAGCTTGGTGGTTCTGAGATGGTCGGGTTGGACGGTGCGGTTGGATGGTTTGGGACAACTAGAGGACATCCGGACCTTATTCCGGACGGACCGTTTGGATGTTCCAGGACGGTCAGGTTGGACGGTTAGGTCGGATGGTTCGGGAGAACTACAGGAGAACCGGACCTTCTTCCGGACGGACCGTTTGGAAGGTCCAGGACGGTCGGGTTGGACGGTTTCGGTCAGATGGTTTGGGACAACTAGAGGAGATCAGGACCTTTTTCCGGACGGACCGTTTGGAATTTCCGGGACGGTCAGGTTGGTCGGTTTGGTCGGACAGTTCGGGACCAACAGTTTAGAGGGTCCAAGACGGTTGGGTTGGTTGCTTTGGTCGGATGGTTCGGGACCAACAGTTCGGAGGGTCCGAGGTGGTCGCGTTGGACGGTTTGGTCGGATGGTTCGGGACAACTAGAGAAGATTCGGACCTTCTTCCGGACGGACCGGTTGTAAGTTTCGGGACGGTCGGGCTGGACGGTTTTGTCGGACGGTTCGGGACGAACAGTTTGGAGGGTCCGAGACGGTCAGGTTGGATGGTTTGGTCGGATGGTTCGGGACCAACATTTCGGAGGGTGCGTGGTGGTCGGGTTGGACGGTTTGGTCGGATGGTTCGGGACCAACAGTTTGGAGGGTCCAAGACGGTCGGGTTGGACGGCTCGGTCGGACGGTTCGGGATCAAAAGTTTGGAGGGTCTGGGACGGTTGGGTTGGATGGTTTGGTCGGATGGTTCGAGAGAACTAGAGGAGAACCGGACCTTCTTCCGGACGAACCATTTGGAAGGTCCGGGACGGTCGGGTTGGACGGTTAGGTCGGATGGTTTGGAACAATTAGAGGAGATCTAGACCTTCCGGACGGACTATTTGCAAGTTCCAGGACAGTCAGGTTGGACGGTTTGGTCGGACGGTTCGGGACAAACAGTTTGGAGGTTCTGAGATGGTCGAGTTGGACGGTGTGGTTGGATTGTTTGGGACAACTAGAGGAGATCCGGACCTTCTTCCGGACGGACCGTTTGGAAGTTCCGGGACGGTCGGGTTGGGCGGTTGGTCGGTTGGTTCCGGACTAACAGTTTGGAGGGTCCGAGACGGTCGGATTGGACAGTTTGGTCGGATGGTTCGAGACCAACAGTTTGGAGATCCGGACATTCTTCCAGACGGACCGTTTCGAAGGTCCGGGACGGTCGGGTTGGAAGGTTTGGTCGGATGGTTCGGGACAGCAAGAGGAGATCTGGACCTTCTTCCGGACGGACCGTTCGTATGTTCCAGGACGGTCGGGTTTGGTCGGATGGTTCGGGACCAACAGTTTGGAGCGTCCGAGACGGTCGGGTTGGACGATTTGGTCGGTTGGTTCGGGACCAATAGTTTGGAGGGCCCGAGACGGTCGGGTTGCCTGATTTGGTCGGAAGATTCCGCACCAACAGTTTGGAGGGTCCGGGACGGTCGGGTTGGACGGTTTGGTCGGATGGTTCGGGACAAACAGTTTGGAGGCTCCGAGACGGTCGGGTTGCACAGTTAGGTCGGATGGTTTGGGACAAGTAGAGGAGATCGAGACTTTCCGGACAGACCATTTGGTAGTTCCAGAACAGTCAGGTTGGACAGTTTGGTCGGATGGTTCGGGACCAACATCTTGGTGGTTCTGAGATGGTCGGGTTGGACGGTGTGCTTGGATGGTTTGGGACAACTAGAGAAGATCAGGACCTTTTTCCGGACAGACCGTTTGGAAGTTCCGGGACGGTCGGGTTGGACGGTTTGGTCGGACGGTTCGGGAACAACAGTTTGGAGGGTCCGAGACGGTCGGGTTGGATGGTTTGATCGGATAGTTCGGGACCAACAGTTCGGAGGGTCCGGGGTGGTCGCGTTGGACGGATTGGTCGGATGGTTCAGGACAACTAGAGAAGATCCGGACCTTCTTCCGGACAGACCGTTCGGAAGTTTCGGGACGGTCGGGTTGGACGGTTTGGTCGAATGGTTCGGGACCAACATTTCGGAGGGTGCGTGGTGGTCGGGTTGGACGGTTTGGTCGGATGGTTCGAGACAACTAGAGGAGATCCGGACCTTCTTCCGCACGGATCGTTTGGAAGTTCCGGGACGATCAGTTTGGACGGTTTGGTCGGATGGTTCGGGACCAATAGTTTAGCCGGTCCGGGACGGTCGGTTTTGGACGGTTTGGTCAGATGGTTCGGGACCAACAGTTCGGACGGTCCAAGACGGTCGGATTGGACGGTTTGGTTGGATGGTTCGGGACCGACAGTTTGGAGGGTTTCGAGACGGTCGGGTTGTACGGTTTGGTCAGATGGTTCGGGACTAATAGTATGGAGGGTCCGAGACGGTCGAGTTGCAGGATTTGGTCAGATGATTAGGGACCAACAGTTTGGAGTGTCCGGGACGGTTGGGTTGGACGGTTTGGTCGGATGGTTCGGGACCAACAGTTTGGAGGGTCCACGAGGGTCGGGTTGGACGGTTTGGTCGGATGGTTCGGGACCAACAGTTTGGATGGTCCGAGACGGTCGTGTTGGACGGTTTCGTCAGATGGTTCGGGACCAATAGTTTGGAGGGTCCGAGACGGTCGGGTTGCAGGAATTGGTCGGATGATTCGGGACCAACAGTTTTGGGGTCCGGGACGGTCGGGTTGGACGGTTTGGTCGGATGGTTCGGGGCCAACATTTTGGAGGGTCCGGGATGGTCGGGTTGGATGGTTTCGTCGATGGTTCGAGAGAACTAGAGGAGAGCCGGACGTTCTTCCGGACGGACCGTGTCGAAGGTCCGGGACGGTCGGGTTGGACGGTTTGGTCCGATGGTTCGGGACCAACGGTTTGGATGGTTTGGTCGGATGGCTCGGGACCAACAGTTGGGAGGCTCCGAGACGGTCGGGTTGGTCGGTTTGGTCGGATGGTTCGGGGCGAACAGTTTGGAGGGTCCGGGACGGTCGGGTTGGATGGTTTGGTCGGATGGTTCGGGAGAACTAGTGGAGAGCCGGACCTTCTTCCGGACGGACCGTGTCGAAGGTCGGGGATGGTCGGTTTGGACGGTTTGGTCGCATGGTTTGGGACCAACAGTTTGGAGGGTCCGGGACGGTCGGGTTGAACGGTTTGGTCGGATGGTTCGGGACCAACAGTTTGGATGGCCCGGGACGGTCGGGTTGGAGGATTTGGTCGCATGGTTCGGGACCAATAGTTTGGATGGCCCGGGACGGTCGGGTTGAACGGTTTGGTTCGATGGTTCGGGACCAATAGTTTGGAGGGTCCGAGACGGTCGGGTTGCAGGATTTGGTCGGTGATTCGGTTGCAACAGTTTGGAGGGTCCGGAAGGTCGGGTTGGACGGTTTGGTCGGATGGTTCGGGACCAACAGTCTGGAGGCTCCGCGAGGGTCGGGTTGGACGGTTTGGTGGGATGGTTCGGGACCAACAGTTTGGAGGGTCCGAGACGGTCGGGTTGCAGGATTTGGTCGGGTGATTCGGTTCCAACAGTTTGGATGGTCCGGACGGTCGGGTTGGACGGTTTGGTCGGATGGTTCAGGACCAACAGTCTGGAGGGTCCGCGAGGGTCGGGTTGGACGCTTTGGTCGGATGGTTCGGGACCAACAGTGTGGCCGGTCCGGGACGGTCGGGTCGGATGGTTTGGTGGGATGGTTCGGGACCAACAGTTTGGACGGTCCGAGACGGTCGGGTTGGACATTCAGGTCGGATAATTTGGGACAATTAGAGGAGGTCTAGACCTTCCGGACGGACCATTTGGAAGTTCCAGGACAGTCGGGTTGGACGGTTTGGTCGGATGGTTCGGGACCAACAGTTTGGAGGATCGGAGACGGTCGGGTTGGACGGTTTGGTCGGATGGTTCGGGACCAACAGTGTGGAGAGTCTGAGACGGTCGGGTTGGACGGTTTGGTCGGATGGTTCGGGACCAACAGTTTGGAGGGTCCGAGACGGTCGAGTTGGACGGTTAGGTTGGATGGTTTTGGGACGATTAGAGGAGATCTAGACCTTCCGGACGTACCATTTGGAAGTTCCAGGACAGTCGGGTTGGACGGTTTGGTCGGGTGGTTCAGGAGAACTAGAGGAGAGCCGGACCTTCTTCCGGACGGACCGTGTCGAAGGTCCGAGACGGTTTGGTTGGATGGTTCGGGACCAACAGTTTGGAGGGCCCGGGACGGACCGGTTGGACGGTTTGGTCGGATGGTTCGGGACCAACTGTCTGGAGGGTCCGCGAGGGTCGGGTTGGACGATTTGGTCGGATGGTTGGGGACGAACAGTTTGGAGGGTCCGAGACGGTCGGTTGCATGATTTGGTCGGATGCTTCGGGACCAACAGTTTGGAGAGTCTGGGACGGTCAGGTTGGACGGTTTGGTTGGATGGTTCGGGACCAACAGTTTGGAGGTTCCGGGACGGTTGTGTCGGACGGTTTGGTCGGATGGTTTGGGGCCACAGTTTGGAGGCTCCGGGACTGTCGGGTTGGATGGTTTGGTCGGATGGTTTGGGAGAACTAGAGGAGAGCCGGACCTTCTTCTGGACGGACCGTGTCGAAGGTCCGGGACGGTCGGGTTGGACGGTTTGGTCGGATGGTTCGGGACAAACAGTTTGGAGGCTCCGAGACGGTCGGGTTGCACAGTTAGGTCGGATGGTTTGGGACAAGTAGAGGAGATCGAGACTTTCCGGACAGACCATTTGGTAGTTCCAGAACAGTCAGGTTGGACAGTTTGGTCGGATGGTTTGGGACCAACATCTTGGTGGTTCTGAGATGGTCGGGTTGGACGGTGTGCTTGGATGGTTTGGGACAACTAGAGAAGATCAGGACCTTTTTCCGGACAGACCGTTTGGAAGTTCCGGGACGGTCGGGTTGGACGGTTTGGTCGGGCGGTTCGGGAACAACAGTTTGGAGGGTCCGAGACGGTCGGGTTGGATGGTTTGATCGGATAGTTCGGGACCAACAGTTCGGAGGGTCCGGGGTGGTCGCGTTGGACGGATTGGTCGGATGGTTCAGGACAACTAGAGAAGATCCGGACCTTCTTCCGGACAGACCGTTTGGAAGTTTCGGGACGGTCGGGTTGGACGGTTTGGTCGAATGGTTCAGGACCAACATTTCGGAGGGTGCGTGGTGGTCGGGTTGGACGGTTTGGTCGGACGGTTCGAGACAACTAGAGGAGATCCGGACCTTCTTCCGCACGGATCGTTTGGAAGTTCCGGGACGATCAGTTTGGACGGTTTGGTCGGATGGTTCGGGACCAATAGTTTAGCCGGTCCGGGACGGTCGGTTTGGACGGTTTGGTAGGATGGTTCGGGACCAACAGTTCGGACGGTCCAAGACGGTCGGGTTGGACGGTTTGGTTGGATGGTTCGGGACCGACAGTTTGGAGGGTTCGAGACGGTCGGGTTGTACGGTTTGGTCAGATGGTTCGGGACTAATAGTATGGAGGGTCCGAGACGGTCGAGTTGCAGGATTTGGTCAGATGATTAGGGACCAACAGTTTGGAGTGTCCGGGACGGTTGGGTTGGACGGTTTGGTCGGATGGTTCGGGACCAACAGTTTGGAGGGTCCACGAGGGTCGGGTTGGACGGTTTGGTCGGATGGTTCGGGACCAACAGTTTGGATGGTCCGAGACGGTCGTGTTGGACGGTTTCGTCAGATGGTTCGGGACCAATAGTTTGGAGGGTCCGAGACGGTCGGGTTGCAGGAATTGGTCGGATGATTCGGGACCAACAGTTTTGGGGTCCGGGACAGTCGGGTTGGACGGTTTGGTCGGATGGTTCGGGCCAACATTTTGGAGGGTCCGGGATGGTCGGGTTGGATGGTTTCGTCGGATGGTTCGAGAGAACTAGAGGAGAGCCGGACGTTCTTCCGGACGGACCGTGTCGAAGGTCCGGGACGGTCGGGTTGGACGGTTTGGTCCGATGGTTCGGGACCAACGGTTTGGATGGTTTGGTCGGATGGCTCGGGACCAACAGTTGGGAGGCTCCGAGACGGTCGGGTTGGTCGGTTTGGTCAGATGGTTCGGGGCGAACAGTTTGGAGGGTCCGGGACGGTCGGGTTGGATGGTTTGGTCGGATGGTTCGGGAGAACTAGTGGAGAGCCGGACCTTCTTCCGGACGGACCGTGTCGAAGGTCGGGGATGGTCGGTTTGGACGGTTTGGTCGCATGGTTTGGGACCAACTGTTTGGAGGGTCCGGGACGGTCGGGTTGAACGGTTTGGTCGGATGGTTCGGGACCAACAGTTTGGATGGCCCGGGACGGTCGGGTTGGAGGATTTGGTCGCATGGTTCGGGACCAATAGTTTGGATGGCCCGGGACGGTCTGGGTTGAACGGTTTGGTTCGATGGTTCGGGACCAATAGTTTGGAGGGTCCGAGACGGTCGGGTTGCAGGATTTGGTCGGGTGATTCGGTTGCAACAGTTTGGAGGGTCCGGGACGGTCGGGTTGGACGGTTTGGTCGGATGGTTCGGGACCAACAGTCTGGAGGCTCCGCGAGGGTCGGGTTGGACGGTTTGGTGGGATGGTTCGGGACCAACAGTTTGGAGGGTCCGAGACGGTCGGGTTGCAGGATTTGGTCGGGTGATTCGGTTCCAACAGTTTGGATGGTCCGGGACGGTCGGGTTGGACGGTTTGGTCGGATGGTTCAGGACCAACAGTCTGGAGGGTCCGCGAGGGTCGGGTTGGACGCTTTGGTCGGATGGTTCGGGACCAACAGTGTGGCCGGTATGGGACGGTCGGGTCGGATGGTTTGGTGGGATGGTTCGGGACCAACAGTTTGGACGGTCCGAGACGGTCGGGTTGGACATTCAGGTCGGATAATTTGGGACAATTAGAGGAGGTCTAGACCTTCCGGACGGACCATTTGGAAGTTCCAGGACAGTCGGGTTGGACGGTTTGGTCGGATGGTTCGGGACCAACAGTTTGGAGGATCGGAGACGGTCGGGTTGGACAGTTTGGTTGGATGGTTCGGGACCAACAGTGTGGAGAGTCTGAGACGGTCGGGTTGGACGGTTTGGTCGGATGGTTCGGGACCAACAGTTTGGAGGGTCCGAGACGGTCGAGTTGGACGGTTAGGTTGGATGGTTTGGGACGATTAGAGGAGATCTAGACCTTCCGGACGTACCATTTGGAAGTTCCAGGACAGTCGGGTTGGACGGTTTGGTCGGGTGGTTCAGGGGAACTAGAGGAGAGCCGGACCTTCTTCCGGACGGACCGTGTCGAAGGTCCGAGACGGTTTGGTTGGATGGTTCGGGACCAACAGTTTGGAGGGCCCGGGACGGACCGGTTGGACGGTTTGGTCGGATGGTTCGGGACCAACTGTCTGGAGGGTCCGCGAGGGTCGGGTTGGACGATTTGGTCGGATGGTTGGGGACGAACAGTTTGGAGGGTCCGAGACGGTCGGTTGCATGATTTGGTCGGATGCTTCGGGACCAACAGTTTGGAGAGTCTGGGACGGTCAGGTTGGACGATTTGGTTGGATGGTTCGGGACCAACAGTTTGGAGGTTCCGGGACGGTTGTGTCGGACGGTTTTGGTCGGATGGTTTGGGGCCAACAGTTGGAGGCTCCGGGACTGTCGGGTTGGATGGTTTGGTCGGATGGTTCGGGAGAACTAGAGGAGAGCCGGACCTTCTTCTGGACGGACCGTGTCGAAGGTCCGGGACGGTCGGGTTGGACGGTTTGGTCGGATGGTTCGGGACCAACAGTTTGGAGGGTCCGGGACGGTCGGGTTGGACGGTTTGGTCGGATGGTTCGGGACAAACAGTTTCGAGGGTCCAAGACGGTCGGATTGGACCGTTTGGTCAGATGGTTCGGGACCAACAGTTTGGATGGTCCGAGACGGTCGGGTTGGACGGTTTTGGTCAGATGGTTCGGGACCAACAGTTTTGGACGGTCCGAGACAGTCAGGTTGCAGCATTTGGTCGGATGATTCGGGACCAACAGTTTGGAGAGTCTGGGGCGGTCAGGTTGGACGGTTTGGTTGGATGGTTCGGGACCAACAGTTTGGAGGTTCCGAGACGGTTTGGTCGTACGGTTTGGTCGGATGATTTGGGGCCAACAGTTTGGAGGCTAAGGGACTGTCGGGTTGGATGGTTTGGTCGGATGGTTCGGGAGAACTAGAGGAGAGCCGGACCTTCTTCCGGACGGACCGTGTCGAAGGTCCGGGACGGTCGGGTTGGACGGTTTGGTCGGATGGTTCGGGACCAACAGTTTGGAGGGCCCGGGACGGTCGGGTTGGACGGTTTGGTCGGATGGTTCCGGACAAACAGTTTGGACGGTCCGGGACGATCGGGTCGGATGGTTCGGGACCAACAGTTTTGGATGGTCCGAGACGGTCGGGTTCGACGGTTTGGTCAGATGGTTCGGGACCAACAGTTTGGACGGTCGGGTTTGGACGATTTGGTCGGATGGTTGGGGACGAACAGTTTGGAGGGTCCGAGACGGTCGGTTGCATGATTTGGTCGGATGATTCGGGACCAACAGTTTGGAGAGTCTGGGACGGTCAGGTTGGACGGTTTGGTTGGATGGTTCGGGACCAACAGTTTGGAGGTTCCGGGACGGTTGGGTCGGATGGTTTGGTCGGATGGTTTGGGGCCAACAGTTTGGAGGCTCCGGGACTATCGGGTTGGATGGTTTGGTCGGATGGTTCGGGAGAACTAGAGGAGAGCCGGACCTTCTTCTGGACGGACCGTGTCGAAGGTCCGGGACGGTCGGGTTGGACGGTTTGGTCGGATGGTTCGGGACCAACAGTTTGGAGGGTCCGCGAGGGTCGGGTTGGACAGTTTGGTCTGATGGTTCGGGACCAACAGTTTGGACGGTCCGGGACGGTCGAGTTGGACGGTTTCGGTCAGATTGTTCGGACCAACAGTTCGGTGGGTCCGAGACGGTCGGGTTGGACGGTTTGGTCGGATGGTTCGGCACCAACAGTTTGGTGGGTCCGCGAGGGTCCGTTTGGATGGTTTGGTCGGATGGTTCGGGACCAACAGTTTGGACGGTCCGGGACGGTCGGGTTGGACGGTTTTGGTCGGATGGTTCGGGACCAACAGTTTGGAGGGTCCGAGACGGCCGGGTTGGATGGTTTGGTCGGATGGTTCGTTACCAACAGTTTGGACGGTCCGAGATGGTCGGGTTGGACAGTTAGGTCGGATGATTTGGGGCAATTAGAGGAGATCTAGATCTTACGGATGGACCATTTGAAAGTTCCAGGACAGTCGGATTGGACGGTTTGGTCGGATGGTTCGGGACAAACAGTTTCGAGGGTCCAAGACGATCGGGTTGGACGGTTTGGTCGAATGGTTCGGGACCAACAGTTTGGGATGGTCCGAGACGGTCGGGTTGGATGGTTTGGTCAGATGGTTCAGGACCAACAGTTTGGACGGTCCGAGAGAGTCGGGTTGCAGCATTTGGTCGGATGATTCGGGACCAACAGTTTGGATGGTCCGAGACAGTCGGGTTGGACGGTTTGGTCGGATGGTTAGAGACCAACAGTTTGGAGGGTCTGAGACGGTCGGGTTGGACGGTTTGCTTGGATGTTTCGGGACAACTAGAGGAGATCCGAACCTTCTTTCGGACAGACCGTTTGGAAGTTGCTGGACAGTCACGTTGGACGGTTTGGTCGGATGATTCGGGACCAAAAGTTTGGAGGGTCTGGGATGGTCGGGTTTGACAGTTTGGTCGGATGGTTCGGGACCAACAGTTTGGTGGGTCCGCGACGGTCGGGTTGGACGATTTGGTCGGATGGTTCGGGACCAACAGTTTGGAGGGTCCGAGACGGTCGGTTTGCATGATTTGGTCGGATAATTCGGGACCACAGTTTTGGAGGGTCCGGGACGGTCGGGATGGACGGTTTGGTCGGATGGTTCGGGAGAACTATAGGAGAGTCGGACCTTCGTCCGGACGGACCCTTTGGAAGGTCCGGGACGGTCGGGTTGGACGGTTTGGTCCGATGGTTCGGGACCAACAGTTTGGAGGGTCCGGGACGGTCGGGCTGGACGGTTTGGTCGGATGGTTCGGGACAACTAGAGGAGATCCGGACCTTCTTGCGGACGGACCGTTTGTATGTTCCGGGACTGTCGGGTTTGGACGATTTGGTCGGATGGTTCGGGACCAACAGTTTGGAGGGTCTGAGACGGTCGGTTGCAGGATTTGGTCGGATGATTCCGGACCAACGGTTTGGAGGGTCTGGGACGGTCAGGTTGGACGGTTTAGTTGGATGTTTCGGGACCAATAGTTTGAAGGGTCCGAGACGGTCGGGTCGGACGGTTTGGTTGGATGGTTTGGGGCCAACAATTTCGAGGCTCCGGGACTGTCGGGTTGGATGGTTTGGTCGGATGGTTCGGGAGAACTACAGGAGAGCCGGACGTTCTTCCGGACGGACAATGTCGAAGGTCCGGAAAGGTCGGGTTGGACGGTTTGGTCGGATGGTTCAGGACCAACAGTTTGGAGGGCCCGGGACAGTCGGGTTGGACGGTTTGGTCGGATGGTTCGGGACCAACAGTTTGGAGGGCCCGGGACGGTTGGGTTGGACGGTTTGGTCCGATGGTTCGGGACCAACAGTTTGGACGGTCCGAGAAAGACGGGTTGCAGCATTTGGTCGGATGATTCGGGACCAAAAGTTTGGACGGTCTGGCACGGTCGGGATGGACGGTTTGGTAGGATGGTTCGGGGCGAACAGTTTGGAGGGTCCGGGACAGTCGGGTTGGACGGTTTGGTCGGATGGTTCGGGACCAACAGTTTGGAGGGTCCAAGACGGCCGGGTTGGATGGTTTGATCGGATGGTTCGGGACCAACAGTTTGGACGGTCCGGGACGGTCGGGTTGGACGGTTTGGTCGGATGGTTCGGGACCAACACTTTGGGGGGTCCGAGACGGCCGGGTTGGATGGTTTGGTCGGATGGTTCGTGACAATTAGTGGAGATCTAGACCTTCCGGATGGACCATTTGGAAGTTTCCGGGACAGTCGGGTTGGACAGTTTGGTCGGATGGTTCGGGACCAACAGTTTGGAGGGTCCGGGACGGTCGGGCTGGACGGTTTTGGTCGGATGGTTCGGGACAACTAGAGCAGATCCGGACCTTCTACCGGACGGACCGTTTGTATGTTCCGGGACGGTCGGGTTTGGACGATTTGGGCGGATGGTTGGGGACGAACAGTTTGGAGGGTCCGAGACGGTCGGGTTGCATGATTTGGTCGGATGATTCGGGACCAGCAGTTTGGAGAGTCTGGGACGGTCAGGTTGGACGGTTTGGTTGGATGGTTCGGGACCAACAGTTTGGAGGTTCCGAGACGGTTGGGTCGGACGGTTTTGGTCGGATGGTTTGGGGCCAACAGTTTGGAGGCTCCGGGACTGTCGGGTTGGATGGTTTGGTGGGATGGTTCGGGAGAACTAGAGGAGAGCCGGACCTTCTTCTGGACGGACCGTGGCGAAGGTCCGGAACGGTCGGGTTGGATGGTTTGGTCGGATGGTTTGGGACCAACAGTTTGGAGGGTCCGGGACGGCCGGGTTGGACGGTTTGGTCGGATGGTTCGGGACAAACAGTTTTGAGGGTCCAAGACGGTCGGGTTGGACCGTTTGGTCGGATGGTTCGGGACCAACAGTTTGGATGGTCCGAGACGGTCGGGTTGGACGGTTTTGGTCAGATGGTTCGGGACCAACAGTTTGGACGGTCCGAGACAGTCAGGTTGCAGCATTTGGTCGGATGATTCGGGACCAACAATTTGGATGGTCCGAGACAGTCGGGTTGGACGGTTTTGGTCGGATGGTTAGAGACCAACAGTTTGGAGGGTCTGAGACGGTCGGGTTGGACGGTTTTGCTTGGATGTTTCGGGACAACAAGAGGAGATCCGAACCTTCTTTCGGACGGACCGTTTGGAAGTTGCTGGACAGTCAGGTTGGACGGTTTTGGTCGGATGGTTCGGGACCAACAGTTTGGAGCTTCTGAGACTGTTGGGTTGGACGGTTTCGTCGGATGGTTCGGGAGTACTTGAGGAGAACCGGACCTTCCTCCGTACGGACCGTTTTGAAGGTCCGGGACGGTCGGGTTGGACGGTTTGGTCAGATGGTTCGGGACAACTAGAGGAGATCCGGACCTTCTTCCGGACGGACCGTTTGTATGTTTCCGGGATGGTCGGGTTTGGACGATTTGGTCGGATGGTTCGGGACCAACAGTTTGGAGGGTCTGAGACGGTCGGTTGCATGATTTGGTCGGATGATTCCGGACCAACTGTTTGGAGGGTCTGGGACGGTCAGGTTGGACGGTTTTGGTTGGATGTTTCGGGACCAACAGTTTGAAGGGTCCGAGACGGTCGGTCGGACGGTTTGGTTGGATGGTTTGGGGCCAACAGTTTCGAGGTTCCGGGACTGTCGGTTTGGATGGTTTGGTCGGATTGTTCGGGAGTACTACAGGAGAGCCGGACCTTCTTCCGGACGGACCGTGTCAAAGGTCCGGAAAGGTCGGGTTGGACGGTTTGGTCGGATGGTTCGGGACCAACAGTTTGGAGGGCCCGGGACAGTCGGGTTGGACGGTTTGGTCAGATGGTTCGGGACCAACAGTTTGGATGGTCCGAGACGGTCGGGTTGGACGGTTTGGTCCGATGGTTCGGGACGAACAGTTTGGACGGTCCGAGAAAGACGGGTTGCAGCATTTGGTCGGATGATTCGGGACCAAAAGTTTGGACGATCTGGCATGGTCGGATGGACGGTTTGGTAGGATGGTTCGGGTCGAACAGTTTGGAGGGTCCGGGACGATCGGGTTGGACGGTTTGGTCGGATGGTTCGGGACCAACAGTTTGGAGGGTCCGAGACGGCCGGGTTGGATGGTTTCGTCGGATGGTTCGGGACCAACAGTTTGGACGGTCCGGGACGGTCGGGTTGGACGGTTTGGTCGGATGGTTCGGCACCAACAATTTGGAGGGTCCGAGACGGCCGGGTTCGATGGTTTCGTCGGATGGTTCGTGACCAACAGTTTGGACGGTCCGAGATGGTCGGGTTGGACGGTTAGGTCGGATGATTTGGGACAATTAGAGGAGATCTAGACCTTCCGACGGACCATTTGTATGTTCCGGGACAGTCGGGTTGGACGGTTTTGGTCGGATGGTTCGGGACCAACAGTTTGGAGGGTCCGGGACGGTCGGGCTGAACGGTTTGGTCGGATGGTTCGGGACAACTAGAGGAGATCCGGACCTTCTTCCGGACGGACCGTTTGTATGTTCCGGGACGGTCGGGTTTGGACGATTTGATCGGATGGTTGGGGACGAACAGTTTGGAGGGTCCGAGACGGTCGGTTGCATGATTTGGTCGGACGATTCGGGACCAACAGTTTGGAGAGTCTGGGACGGTCAGGTTGGACGGTTTTGATTGGATGGTTCGGACCAACAGTTTGGAGGTTCCGAGACGGTTGGGTCGGACGGTTTGGTCGGATGGTTTGGGGCCAACAGTTTGGAGGCTCCGGGACTGTCGGGTTGAATGGTTTGGTCGGATGGTTCGGGAGAACTAGAGGAGAGCCGGACCTTCTTCTGGACGGACCGTGTCGAAGGTCCGGGACGGTCGGTTGGACGGTTTGGTCGGATGGTTCGGGACCAACAGTTTTGGAGGGTCCGGGACGGTCGGGTTGGACTGTTTGGTCGGATGGTTCGGGACAAACAGTTTCGAGGGTCCAAGTCGGTCGGGTTGGACCGTTTGGTCAGATGGATCGGGACCAACAGTTTGGATGGTCCAAGACGGTCGGGTTGGACGGTTTGGTCAGATGGTTCGGGACCAACAGTTTGGAGGGTCCGAGACGGCCGGGTTGGATTGTTTGGTCGGATGGTTCGTGACCAACAGTTTGGACGCTCCGAGATGGTCGGGTTGGACGGTTTAGGTCGCTTGATTTGGGACAATTAGAGGAGATCTTGATCTTTCGGATGGACCATTTGGAAGTTCCAGGACAGTCGGGTTGGACGGTTTGGTCGGATGGTTCGGGACAAACAGTTTCGAGGGTCCAAGACGATCGGGTTGGACGGTTTGGTCGAATGGTTCGAGACCAACAGTTTGGATGGTCCGAGACGGTCGGGTTGGACGGTTTGGTCAGACGGTTCGGGACCAACAGTTTGGACGGTCCCAAGATAGTCGGGTTGCAGCATTTGGTCGGATGATTCGGGACCAAAAATTTGGTGGGTCTGGGACGGTCGGGTTGGACAGTTTGGTCGGATGGTTCGGGACCAACAGTTTGGTGGGTCCGTGACGGTCGGGTTGGACGATTTGGTCGGATGGTTCGGGACCAACAGTTTGGAGGGTCCGAGACGGTCGGTTGCATGATTTGGTCGGATAATTCGGGACCAACAGTTTGGAGGGTTCGGGACGGTCGGGATGGACGGTTTGGTCGGATGGTTCGGGAGAACTATAGGAGAGCCGGACCTTCGTCCGGACGGACCGTTTGGAAGGTCCGGGACGGTCGGGTTGGACGGTTTGGTCGGATGGTTCGGGACCAACAGTTTGGAGGGTCCGGGACGGTCGGGCAGGACGGTTTGGTCGGATCGTTCGGGACAACTAGAGGAGATCCGGACCTTCTTCCGGACGGACCGTTTGTATGTTCCGGGACGGTTGGGTTTGGACGATTTGGTCGGATGGTTCGGGACCAACAGTTTGGAGGGTCTGAGACGGTCGGTTGCATGATTTGGTCGGATGATTCCGGACCAACTGTTTGGAGGGTCTGGGACGGTCAGGTTGGACGGTTTGGTTGGATGTTTCGGGACCAACAGTTTGAAGGGTCTGAGACGGTCGGGTCGGACGGTTTGGTTGGATGGTTTGGGGCCAACAGTTTCGAGGCTCCGGGACTGTCGGGTTGGATGGTTTGGTCGGATGGTTCGGGACCAACAGTTTGGACGGTCCGGGACGGCCGGGTTGGATGGTTTGGTCGGATGGTTCGTGACCAACAGTTTGGACGGTCCGAGATGGTCGGGTTTGGACGGTTAGGTCGGATGATTTGGGACAATTAGAGGAGTTCTAGACCTTCCGGACGGACCATTTGGAAGTTCCGGGACAGTCGGGTTGGACGGTTTGGTCGGATTGTTTGGGATCAACAGTTTGGACGGTCCGAGACAGTCGGGTTGCAGCATTTGGTCGGATGATTCGGGACCAAAAGTTTGGAGGGTCTGCGACGGTCCGGTTGGACAGTTTGGTCGGATGGTTCGGGACCAACAGTTTGGTGGGTTCGCGACGGTCGGGTTGGACGATTTGGTCGGATGGTTCGGGACGAACAGTTTGGAGGGTCCGAGAACGGTCGGTTGCATGATTTGGCCGGATAATTCGGGACCAACAGTATGGAGGGTTCGGGACGGTCGGGATGGACGGTTTGGTCGGATGGTTCGGGAGAACTATAGGAGAGCCGGACCTTCGTCCGGACGGACCGTTTGGAAGGTCCGGGACGGTCGGGTTGGACGGTTTGGTCGGATAGTTCGGGACCAACAGGTTGGAGGGTCCAGGACGGTCGGGCTGGACGGTTTGGTCGGATGGTTCGGGGCGAACAGTTTGGAGGGTCCGGGACGGTCGGGTTGGACGGTTTGGTCGGATGGTTCGGGACCAACAGTTTGGAGGGTCCAAGACGGCCGGGTTGGATGGTTTGATCGGGTGGTTCGGGACCAACAGTTTGGACGGTTTGTCGGATGGTTCGGGACCAACAGTTTGGAGGGTCCGGGACGGTCGGGCTGGACGGTTTGGTCGGATGGTTCGGGACAACTAGAGCAGATCCGGACCTTCTACCGGACGGACCGTTTGTATGTTCCGGGACGGTCGGGTTGGACGGTTTGGTCGGATGGTTCGGGACCAACAGTTTGGAGGGTCCGGGACGGTCGGGCTGGACGGTTTGGTCGGATGGTTCGGGACAACTAGAGCAGATCCGGACCTTCTACCGGACGGACCGTTTGTATGTTTCCGGGACGGTCGGGTTTGGACGATTTGGGCGGATGGTTGGGGACGAACAGTTTGGAGGGTCCGAGACGGTCGGTTGCATGATTTGGTCGGATGATTCGGGACCAACAGTTTGGAGAGTCTGGGACGGTCAGGTTGGACGGTTTGGTTGGATGGTTCGGGACCAACAGTTTGGAGGTTCCGAGACGGTTGGGTCGGACGGTTTGGTCGGATGGTTTGGGGCCAACAGTTTGGAGGCTCCGGGACTGTCGGGTTGGATGGTTTGGTGGGATGGTTCGGGAGAACAAGAGGAGAGCCGGACCTTCTTCTGGACGGACCGTGGCGAAGGTCCGGGATGGTCGGGTTGGACGGTTTGGTCGGATGGTTTGGGACCAACAGTTTGGAGGGTCCGGGACGGCCGGGTTGGACGGTTTGGTCGGATGGTTCGGGACAAACAGTTTTGAGGGTCCAAGACGGTCGGGTTGGACCGTTTGGTCGGATGATTCGGGACCAACAGTTTGGATGGTCCGAGACGGTCGGGTTGGACCGTTTGGTCAGATGGTTCGGGACCAACAGTTTGGACGGTCCGAGACAGTCAGGTTTGCGGCATTTGGTCGGATGATTCGGGACCAACAATTTGGATGGTCCGAGACAGTCGGGTTGGACGGTTTGGTCGGATGGTTAGAGACCAACAGTTTGGAGGGTCTGAGACGGTCGGGTTGGACGGTTTGCTTGGATGTTTCGGGACAACAAGAGGAGATCCGGACCTTCTTTCGGACGGACCGTTTGGAAGTTGCTGGACAGTCAGGTTGGACGGTTTGGTCGGATGGTTCGGGACCAACAGTTTTGGAGCTTCTGAGACTGTTGGGTTGGACGGTTTCGTCGGATGGTTCGGGAGTACTTGAGGAGAACCGGACCTTCCTCCGTACGGACCGTTTTGAAGGTCCGGGACGGTCGGGTTGGACGGTTTGGTCAGATGGTTCGGGACAACTAGAGGAGATCCGGACCTTCTTCCGGACGGACCGTTTGTATGTTCCGGGATGGTCGGGTTTGGACGATTTGGTCGGATGGTTCGGGACCAACAGTTTGGAGGGTCTGAGACGGTCGGTTGCATGATTTGGTCGGATGATTCCGGACCAACTGTTTGGAGGGTCTGGGACGGTCAGGTTGGACGGTTTGGTTGGATGTTTCGGGACCAACAGTTTGAAGGGTCCGAGACGGTCGGGTCGGACGGTTTGGTTGGATGGTTGGGGCCAACAGTTTCGAGGTTCCGGGACTGTCGGTTTGGATGGTTTGGTCGGATTGTTCGGGAGTACTACAGGAGAGCCGGACCTTCTTCCGGACGGACCGTGTCAAAGGTCCGGAAAGGTCGGGTTGGACGGTTTGGTCGGATGGTTCGGGACCAACAGTTTGGAGGGCCCGGGACAGTCGGGTTGGACGGTTTGGTCAGATGGTTCGGGACCAACAGTTTGGATGGTCCGAGACGGTCGGGTTGGACGGTTTGGTCCGATGGTTCGGGACGAACAGTTTGGACGGTCCGAGAAAGACGGGTTGCAGCATTTGGTCGGATGATTCGGGACCAAAAGTTTGGACGATCTGGCACGGTCGGGATGGACGGTTTGGTAGGATGGTTCGGGGCGAACAGTTTGGAGGGTCCGGGACGATCGGGTTGGACGGTTTGGTCGGATGGTTCGGGACCAACAGTTTGGAGGGTCCGAGACGGCCGGGTTGGATGGTTTGGTCGGATGGTTCGGGACCAACAGTTTGGACGGTCCGGGACGGTCGGGTTGGACGGTTTGGTCGGATGGTTCGGCACCAACAATTTGGAGGGTCCGAGACGGCCGGGTTGGATGGTTTCGTCGGATGGTTCGTGACCAACAGTTTGGACGGTCCGAGATGGTCGGGTTGGACGGTTAGGTCGGATGATTTGGGACAATTAGAGGAGATCTAGACCTTCCGGACGGACCATTTGTATGTTCCGGGACAGTCGGGTTGGACGGTTTGGTCGGATGGTTCGGGACCAACAGTTTGGAGGGTCCGGGACGGTCGGGCTGAACGGTTTGGTCGGATGGTTCGGGACAACTAGAGGAGATCCGGACCTTCTTCCGGACGGACCGTTTGTATGTTCCGGGACGGTCGGGTTTGGACGATTTGATCGGATGGTTGGGGACGAACAGTTTGGAGGGTCCGAGACGGTCGGTTGCATGATTTGGTCGGACGATTCGGGACCAACAGTTTGGAGAGTCTGGGACGGTCAGGTTGGACGGTTTGATTGGATGGTTCGGGACCTACAGTTTGGAGGTTCCGAGACGGTTGGGTCGGACGGTTTGGTCGGATGGTTTGGGGCCAACAGTTTGGAGGCTCCGGGACTGTCGGGTTGAATGGTTTGGTCGGATGGTTCGGGAGAACTAGAGGAGAGCCGGACCTTCTTCTGGACGGCCCGTGTCGAAGGTCCGGGACGGTCGGGTTGGACGGTTTGGTCGGATGGTTCGGGACCAACAGTTTGGAGGGTCCGGGACGGTCGGGGTTGGACTGTTTGGTCGGATGGTTCGGGACAAACAGTTTCGAGGGTCCAAGTCGGTCGGGTTGGACCGTCTGGTCAGATGGATCGGGACCAACAGTTTGGGTGGTCCAAGACGGTCGGGTTGGACGGTTTGGTCAGATGGTTCGGGACCAACAGTTTGGAGGGTCCGAGACAGCCGGGTTGGATGGTTTGGTCGGATGGTTCGTGACCAACAGTTTGGATGCTCCGAGATGGTCGGGTTGGACGGTTAGGTCGCATGATTTGGGACAATTAGAGGAGATCTAGATCTTTCGGATGGACCATTTGGAAGTTCCAGGACAGTCGGGTTGGACGGTTTGGTCGGATGGTTCGGGACAAACAGTTCGAGGGTCCAAGACGATCGGGTTGGACGGTTTGGTCGAATGGTTCGGGACCAACAGTTTGGATGGTCCGAGACGGTCGGGTTGGACGGTTTGGTCAGATGGTTCGGGACCAACAGTTTGGACGGTCCAAGATAGTCGGGTTGCAGCATTTGGTCGGATGATTCGGGACCAAAAATTTGGTGGGTCTGGGACGGTCGGGTTGGACAGTTTGGTCGGATGGTTCGGGACCAACAGTTTGGTGGGTCCGCGACAGTCGGGTTGGACGATTTGGTCGGATGGTTCGGGACCAACAGTTTGGAGGGTCCGAGACGGTCGGTTGCATGATTTGGTCGGATAATTCGGGACCAACAGTTTGGAGGGTTCGGGACGGTCGGGATGGACGGTTTGGTCGGATGGTTCGGGAGAGAACTATAGGAGAGCCGGACCTTCGTCCGGACGGACCGTTTGGAAGGTCCGGGACGGTCGGGTTGGACGGTTTGGTCGGATGGTTCGGGACCAACAGTTTGGAGGGTCCGGGACGGTCGGGCTGGACGGTTTGGTCGGATGGTTCGGGACAACTAGAGGAGATCCGGACCTTCTTCCGGACGGACCGTTTGTATGTTCCGGGACGGTCGGGTTTGGACGATTTGGTCGGATGGTTCGGGACCAACAGTT
Organism: Stipa capillata; assembly: GCA_019208055.1. Classification (NCBI taxonomy): domain Eukaryota; kingdom Viridiplantae; phylum Streptophyta; class Magnoliopsida; order Poales; family Poaceae; genus Stipa; species Stipa capillata. The sequence continues at coordinate 56,390 of JAGXJF010002021.1, read as the reverse complement.
TGGACGGTCTGAGACGGTCGGTTGCATGATTTGGTCGGATGATTCCGGACCAACTGTTTGGAGGGTCTGGGACGGTCAGGTTGGACGGTTTGGTTGGATGTTTCGGGACCAACAGTTTGAAGGGTCTGAGACGGTCGGGTCGGACGGTTTGGTTGGATGGTTTGGGGCCAACAGTTTCGAGGCTCCGGGACTGTCGGGTTGGATGGTTTGGTCGGATGGTTCGGGACCAACAGTTTGGACGGTCCGGGACGGCCGGGTTGGATGGTTTGGTCGGATGGTTCGTGACCAACAGTTTGCACGGTCCGAGATGGTCGGGTTGGACGGTTAGGTCGGATGATTTGGGACAATTAGAGGAGTTCTAGACCTTCCGGACGGACCATTTGGAAGTTCCGGGACAGTCGGGTTGGACGGTTTGGTCGGATTTTTCGGGATCAACAGTTTGGAGGGTCCGGGACGGTCGGGCTGGACGGTTTGGTCGGATGGTTCGGGACAACTAGAGGAGATCCGGACCTTCTTCCGGACGGACCGTTTGTATGTTCCCGGACGGTCGGGTTTGGACGATTTGGTCAGATGGTTGGGGACGAACAGTTTGGAGGGTCCGAGACGGTCGGTTGCATGATTTGGTCGGATGATTCGGGACCAACAGTTTGGAGAGTCTGGGACGGTCAGGTTGGACGGTTTGGTTGGATGGTTCGGGACCAACAGTTTGGAGGTTCCGGGACGGTTGGGTCGGACGGTTTGGTCGGATGGTTTGGGGCCAACAGTTTGGAGGCTCCGGGACTGTCGGGTTGGATGGTTTGGTCGGATGGTTCGGGAGAACTAGAGGAGAGCCAGACCTTCTTCTGGACGGACCGTGTCGAAGGTCCGGGACGGTCGGGTTGGACGGTTTGGTCGGATGGTTCGGGACCAACAGTTTGGTGGGTCCACGAGGGTCGGTTTGGATGGTTTGGTCGGATGGTTCGGGACCAACAGTTTGGACGATCCGGGACGGTCGGGTTGGACGGTTTGGTCGGATGATTCGGGACCAACAGTTTGGAGGGTCCGAGACGGCCGGGGTGGATGGTTTGGTTGGATGGTTCGTGACCAACAGTTTGGACGGTCCGAGATGGTCGGGTTGGATGGTTAGGTCGCATGATTTGGGACAATTAGAGGAGATCTAGATCTTTCGGATGGACCATTTGGAAGTTCCAAGACAGTCGGGTTGGACGGTTTGGTCGGATGGTTCGGGACAAACAGTTTCGAGGGTCCAAGACGATCGGGTTGGACGGTTTGGTCGAATGGTTCGGGACCAACAGTTTGGATGGTCCGAGACGGTCGGGTTGGACGGTTTGCTTGGATGTTTCGAGACAACTAGAGGAGATCCGAACCTTCTTTCGGATGGACCGTTTGGAAGTTGCTGGACAGTCAGGTTGGACGGTTTGGTCGGATGGTTCGGGACCAACAGTTTGGAGGATCTGAGACTGTTGGGTTGGACGGTTTCGTCGGATGGTTCGGGAGTACTTGAGGAGAACCGGATCTTCCTCCGTACGGACCGTTTTGAATGTCCGGGACGGTCGGGTTGGACGGTTTGGTCAGATGGTTCGGGACCAACAGTTTGGAGGGTCCGCAAGGGTCGGTTTGGATGGTTTGGTCGGATGGTTCGGGACCAACAGTTTGGTGGGTCCGCGAGGGTCGGTTTGGATGGTTTGGTCGGATGGTTCGGGACCAACAGTTTGGACGATCCGGGACGGTCGGGTTGGACGGTTCGTCGGATGGTTCGGGACCAATAGTTTGGAGGGTCCGAGACGGCCGGGTTGGATGGTTTGGTCGGATGGTTCGTGTCCAACAGTTTGGACGGTCCGAGATGGTCGGGTTGGACGGTTAGGTCGCATGATTTGGGACAATTAGAGGAGATCTAGATCCTTCGGATGGACCATTTGGAAGTTCCAGGACAGTCGGGTTGGACGGTTTGGTCGGATGGTTCGGGACAAACAGTTTCGAGGGTCCAAGACGATCGGGTTGGTCGGTTTGGTCGAATGGTTCGGGACCAACAGTTTGGATGGGCCGAGACGGTCGGGTTGGACGGTTTGGTCAGATGGTTCGGGACCAACAGTTTGGACGGTCCGAGACAGTCGGGTTGCAGCATTTGGTCGGATGATTCGGGACCAAAAGTTTGGAGGGTCTGGGACGGTCGGGTTGGACAGTTTGGTCGGATGGTTCGGGACCAATAGTTTGTGGGTCCGCGACGGTCGGGTTGGACGATTTGGTCGGATGGTTCGGGACCAACAGTTTGGAGGGTCCGAGACGGTCGGTTGCATGATTTGGTCGGATAATTCGGGTCCAACAGTTTGGAGGGTTCGGGACGGTCGGGATGGACGGTTTGGTCGGATGGTTCGGGAGAACTATAGGAGAGCCGGACCTTCGTCCGGACGGACCGTTTGGAAGGTCCGGGACGGTCGGGTTGGACGGTTTGGTCGGATAGTTCGGGACCAACAGGTTGGAGGGTCCGGGACGGTCGGGCTGGACGGTTTGGTCGGATGGTTCGGGACAACTAGAGGAGATCCGAACCTTCTTCCGGACGGACCGTTTGTATGTTCCGGGACGGTCGGGTTTGGACGATTTGGTCGGATGGTTCGGGACCAACAGTTTGGAGGGTCTGAGACGGTCGGTTGCATGATTTGGTCGGATGATTCCGGACCAACTGTTTGGAGGGTCTGGGACGGTCGGGTTGGACGGTTTGGTCGGATGGTTCGGGACAAACAGTTTCGAGGGTCCAAGACGATCTGGTTGGACGGTTTGGTCGAATGGTTCGGGACCAACAGTTTGGAGGGTCTGAGACGGTCGAGTTGGACGGTCTGCTTGGATGTTTCGGGACAACGAGAGGAGATCCGAACCTTCTTTCGGATCGACCGTTTGGAAGTTGCTGGACAGTCAGGTTGGACGGTTTGGTCGGATGGTTCGGGACCAACAGTTTGGAGGTTCTGAGACTGTTGGGTTGGACGGTTTCGTCGGATGGTTCGGGAGTACTTGAGGAGAACCGGACCTTCCTCCGTACGGACCGTTTTGAATGTCCGGGACGGTCGGGTTGGACGGTTTGGTCAGATGGTTCGGGACCAACAGTTTGGAGGGTCCGCGAGGGTCGGGTTGGACGGTTCGGTCGGATGGTTCGGGACCAACAGTTTGGACGGTCCAGGACGGTCGAGTTGGACGGTTTGGTCGGATGGTTCGGGACCAACTGTTCGGTGGGTCCGAGACGGTCGGGTTGGACGGTTTGGTCGGATGGTTCGGGACCAACAGTTTGGTGGGTCCGCGAGGGTCGGTTTGGATGGTTTGGTCGGATGGTTCGGGACCAACAGTTTGGACGGTCCGGGACGGTCGGGTTGGACGGTTTGGTCGGATGGTTCGGGACCAACAGTTTGGAGGGTCCGAGACGGCCGGGTTGGATGGTTTGGTCGGATGGTTCGTGACCAACAGTTTGGACGGTCCGAGATGTCGGGTTGGACTGTTAGGTCGCATGATTTTGGAACAATTAGAGGAGATCTAGATCTTTCGGATGGACCATTTGGAAGTTCCAGGACAGTCGGGTTGGACGGTTTGGTCGGATGGTTCGGGACAAACAGTTTCGAGGGTCCAAGACGATCGGGTTGGACGGTTTGGTCGAATGGTTCGGGACCAACAGTTTGGATGGGCCGAGATGGTCGGGTTGGACGGTTTGGTCAGATGGTTCGGGACCAACAGTTTGGACGGTCCGAGACAGTCGGGTTGCAGCATTTGGTCGAATGATTCGGGACCATAAGTTTGGAGGGTCTGGACGGTCGGGTTGGACAGTTTGGTCGGATGGTTCGGGACCAACAGTTTGGTGGGTCCGCGACGGTGGGTTGGACGATTTGGTCGGATGGTTCGGGACGAACAGTTTGAGAGGGTCCGAGACGGTCGGTTGCATGATTTGGTCGGATAATTCGGGACCAACAGTTTGGAGGGTTCGGGACGGTCGGGATGGACGGTTTGGTCGGATGGTTTCGGGAAAACTATAGGAGAGCCGACCTTCGTCCGGACGGACCGTTTGGAAGGTCCGGGACGGTCGGGTTGGACGGTTTGGTCGGATAGTTCGGGACCAACAGGTTGGAGGGTCCGGGACGGTCGGGCTGGACGGTTTGGTCGGATGGTTTCGGGACAACTAGAGGAGATCCGAACCTTCTTCCGGACGGACCGTTTGTATGTTCCGGGACGGTCGGGTTTGGACGATTTGGTCGGATGGTTCGGGACCAACAGTTTGGAGGGTCTGAGACGGTCGGGTTGCATGACTTGGTCGGATGATTCCGGACCAACGGTTTGGAGGGTCTGGGACGGTCGGGTTGGACGGATTGGTCGGATGGTTCGGGACAAACAGTTTCGAGGGTCCAAGACGATCGGGTTGGACGGTTTGGTCAATGGTTCGGGACCAACAGTTTGGAGGGTCTGAGACGGTCGAGTTGGACGGTTTGCTTGGATGTTTCGGGACAACTAGAGGAGATCCGAACCTTCTTTCGGATGGACCGTTTGGAAGTTGCTGAACAGTCAGGTTGGACGGTTTGGTCGGATGGTTCGGGACCAACAGTTTGGAGGTTCTGGGACTGTTGGGTTGGACGGTTTCGTCGGATGGTTCGGGAGTACTTGAGGAGAACCGGACCTTCTCCGTACGGACCGTTTTGAATGTCCGGGACGGTCGGGTTGGACGGTTTGGTCAGATGGTTCGGGACCAACAGTTTGGAGGGTCCGCGAGGGTCGGGTTGGACGGTTTTGGTCGGATGGTTCGGGACCAACAGTTTGGACGGTCCGGGACGGTCGAGTTGGACGGTTTGGTCGGATGGTTCGGGACCAACAGTTTCGGTGGGTCCGAGACGGTCGGGTTGGACGGTTTTGGTCGGATGGTTCGGGACCAACAGTTTGGTGGTCCGCGAGGGTCGGTTTGGATGGTTTGGTCGGATGGTTCGGGACCAACAGTTTGGACGGTCCGGGACGGTCGGGTTGGACGGTTTGGTCGGATGGTTCGGGACCAACAGTTTGGAGGGTCCGAGACGGCCGGGTTGGACGGTTTGGTCGGATGGTTCGTGACCAACAGTTTGGACGGTCCGAGATGGTCGGGTTGGACGGTTTAGGTCGCATGATTTGGGACAATTAGAGGAGATCTAGACTTTCCGGATGGACCATTTGGAAGTTCCAGGACAGTCGGGTTGGACGGTCTGGTCGGATGGTTTCGGGACAAACAGTTTGGAGGTCCAGAGACGATCGGGTTGGACGGTTTGGTCGAATGGTTCGGGACCAACAGTTTGGAGGGCCGAGACGGTCGGGTTTGGACGGTTTGGTCAGATGGTTCGGGACCAACAGTTTGGAGGTCCGAGACAGTCGGGTTGACGCATTTGGTCGGATGATTCGGGACCAAAAGTTTGGAGGGTCCGGGACGGTCGGGTTGGACGGTTTGGTCGGATGGTTCGGGACCAACAGTTTGGAGGGTCCGCGACGGTCGGGTTGGACGGTTTGGTCGGATGGTTCGGGACCAACAGTTTGGACGGGTCCGAGACGGTCGGTTGGACGGTTTGGTCGGATGATTCGGGACCAACAGGGAGTGATTCGGATGGTCTTGGAGTCGGACGGTCGGGTTTGGAGTCGGTTTGGTCGGACGTTGTCGAGGACCAACAGTTTGGAGGGTCCGGGACGGTCGGGTTGGACGGTTTGGTCGGATGGTTCGGGACCAACAGTTGGAGGGTCCGGGACGGTCGGGTTGGACGGTTTGGTCGGATGGTTCGGGACCAACAGTTTGGAGGGTCCGGGACGGTCGGGTTGGAGGATTTGGTCGGATGATTCGGACCAACAGTTTGGAGGGTCCGGGACGGTCGGGTTGGACGGTTTGGTCGGATGGTTCGGGACCAACAGTTTGAGGTCCGGACGGTCGGGTTGGACGGTTTGGTCGGATGGTTCGGGACCAACAGTTTGTGGACGGGTTCGAGACAGTCGGGTTGGACGGTTTGGTCGGATGGTTCGGGACCAACAGTTTGGAGGGTCCGAGACGGTCGGGTTGGACGGTTTAGGTCGGATGATTTGGGACAGTTAGAGGAGATCTAGACCTTCCGGACGGACCAGTTTTGGAAGTTGCGAGGACGTCGGGTTGGACGGTTTGGTCGGATGGTTCGGGACCAACAGTTTGGAGGTCTGAGACGGTCGGGTTGGACGGTTTGGTCGGATGGTTCGGGACCAACAGTTTGGAGGGTCCGAGACGGTCGAGTTGGACGGTTTAGGTCGGATGGTTTGGGACGAGTAGAGGAGATCTAGACCTTCCGGACGTATCATTTGGACGGTTTGGTCGGATGGTTGGAGAACTAGAGGAGAGCCGGACCTTCTTCCGGACGGACCGTGTCGAAGGTCCGAGACGGTTTGGTCGGATGGTTCGAGACCAACAGTTTGGAGGGCTCGGGACGGTCGGGTTGGACGGTTTGGATGGATGGTTCGGGACCAACAGTTTGGAGGGCCCGGGACGGTCGGGTTGGACGCTTTTGTCGGATGGTTCGGGACCAACAGTTTGGAGGGTCCAGACGGTCGGGTTGGACGGTTTGGTCGGGTGGTTCGGGACCAATAGTTTGGAGGGTCCGAGACGGTCGGGTTGGACGGTTTGGTCGGATGGTTCGGGACCAACAGTTTGGACGGTCCGAGACGGTCGGGTTGGACGGTTTCGTCAGATGGTTCGGGACCAATAGTTTGGAGGGTCCGAGACGGTCGGGTTGCAGGATTTGGTCGGATGGTTCGGGACCAACAGTTTGGTGGGTCCGCGAGGGTCGGGTTGGACGGTTTGGTCGGATGGTTCGGGACCAATAGTTTGGAGAGTCCGCGACAGCGGGATGGACGGTTTGGTCGGACGGTTCGGGACCAACAGTTTGGAGGGTCCGAGATGGTCAGGGTTGGACGGTTTGGTCGGATGATTCGGGACCAACAGTTTGGAGGGTCCGGTACGGTCGGGTTGGACGGTTTGGTCGGATGGCTCGGGACCAACAGTTTGGACGGTCCGAGACGGTCGGGTTGGACGGTTTGGTCGGGATGGTTCGGGACCAACAGTTTTGGAGGTCCGGGACGGTCGGGTTGGACGGTTTGGTCGGATGGTTCGGGACCAACAGTTTGGATGGGTCCGAGACGGTCGGGTTGGACAGTTTGGTCGGATGGTTCGGGACCAACAGTTTGGCGGGTCTGAGACGGTCGGGTTGGACGGTTTGGTCGGATGGTTCGGGACCAACAGTTTGGAGGGTCCGAGACGTCGGGTTGGACGGTTAGGTCGGATGGTTTGGGACAATTAGAGGAGATCTAGACGTTCCGGACGCATTTGAGTTCCAGGACAGTCGGGTTGGACGGTTTGGTCGGATGGTTCGGGACCAACAGTTTGGAGGGTCGAGACGGTCGGGTTGGACGGTTTGCGTGGATGTTTCGGGACAACAGAGGAGATTCGAACTTCTTCGGACGGACCGTTTGGAAGTTGCGGACGTCGGGTTGGACGGTTTGGTCGGATGGTTCGGGACCAACAGTTTGGAGGTCTGAGACTGTCGGGTTGGACGGTTTGGTCGGATGGTTCGGGAGACTGAGGAGACCGAGACCTTCTCGGACGGACCGTTTTGAAGTCCGGACAGTCGGGTTGGACGGTTTGGTCGGATGGTTCGGGACCAACAGTTTGGAGGGTCCGAGACGGTCGGGTTGGACGGTTTGGTCGGATGGTTCGGGACCAACAGTTTGGAGGGTCCGGACGGTCGGGTTGGACGGTTTGGTCGGATGGTTCGGGACCAACAGTTCGGTGGGTCCGAGACGGTCGGGTTGGACGGTTTGGTCGGATGGTTCGGGACCAACAGTTTGGAGGGTCCGGACGGTCGGGTTGGACGGTTTGGTCGGATGGTTCGGGACCAACAGTTTTGGATGGTCCCGGGACGGTCGGGTTGGACGGTTTGGTCGGATGGTTCGGGACCAACAGTTTGGATGGGTCCGAGACGGTCGAGTTGGACGGTTTCGTCGGATGGTTCGGGACCAACAGTTTGGAGGATCCGAGACGGTCGGGTTGCAGGATTTGGTCGGGTGATTCGGTTCCAACAATTTGAGGGTCCGAGACGGTCGGTTGGACGGTTTCGTAGGATGGTTCGGGACCAATAGTTTGGAGGGTCCGAGACGGTCGGGTTGCAGGATTTCGTCGGATGATTTGGGACCAACAGTTTCGGAGGTCCGGGACGGTCGGGTTGGACGGTCAGGTCGGATGATTTGGGACAATTAGAGGAGATCTAGACCTTCCGGACAGACCATTTGGTAGTTCCAGGACAGTCGGGTTGGACGGTTTGGTCGGATGGTTCGGGAACAACAGTTTGGACGGTCTGTGACGGTCGGGTTGGACGGTCAGGTCGGATGATTTTGTTCAATCACTGGAGATCTAGACCTTCCGGACGACCATTTGGAAGTTCCAGGACGGTCGGGTTGGATGGTTTGGTCGGATAGTTCGGGACCAACAGTTTGGACGGTCCGAGACGGTCGGGTTGGACGGTTTCGTCGGATGGTTCGGGACCAATAGTTTGGAGGGTCCGAGACGGTCGGGTTGCAGGACTTGGTTGGATGATTCGGGACCACAGTTTGGAGGGTCCCGGGACGGTCTGGTTGGACGGTTTGGTCGGATGGTTCGGGACCAACAGTTTGGAGGGTCCCGCGAGGCTCGGGTTGGACGGTTTGGTCAGATGGTTCGGGACCAACAGTTTGGAAGGTCCGGGACGGTCGGGTTGGACGGTTTGGTCGGATGGTTCGAGGACCAACAGTTTGGAGGGTCCGAGACGGTCGGGTGTGACGGTTTGGTCGGATGGTGCGGGACCAACAGTTTGGAGGGTCCGCGAGGGTCGGTTGGACGGTTTGGTCGGATGGTTCGGGACCAAGAGTTTGGACGGTCCGGACGGTCGGGTTGGACGGTTTGGTCGGATGGTTCGGGACCAACAGTTTGGATGGTCCGCGACGGTCGGGTTGGACGGTTTGGTCGGATGGTTCGGGACCAACAGTTTGGAGGGCCCGAGACAGTGGAGTTGGACGGTTAGGTCAGATGGTTTGGGACAATTAGAGGAGATCCGAATCTACTTCCAAACGGACCGTTTGGAAGTTGCTGAACAGTCGGGTTGGACGGTTTGGTCGGATGCTCGGGATCAACAGTTTGGAGGTTCTGAGACTGTTGGGTTGGACGGTTTGGTCGGATGGTTTCGGGAGTACTTGAGGAGAACCGGACCTTCCTCCGTACGGACCGTTTTGAAGGTCCGGGACGGTCGGGTTGGACGGTTTGGTCGGATGGTTCGGGACCAACAGTTTGGAGGATCCGCGAGGGTCGGGTTGGACGGTTTGGTCGGATGGCTCGGGACCAACAGTTTGGAGGTCCGGACGGTCGAGTTGGACGGTTTGGTCGGATGATTCAGGACCAACAGTTTCGGTGGGTCCGAGACGGTCGGGTTGGACGGTTTGGTCGGATGGTTCGGGACCAACAGTTTGGACGGTCCGAGACGGTCGGGTTGGACGGTTAGGTCGGATCGTTTGGGACATTAGAGGAGATCTAGACTTTCCGGACAGACCAATTGGAGGGCACGGGACAGTCGGGTTGGATGGTTTTGGTCGGATGGTTCGGGACCAACAGTTTGGAGGGTCCGGAGACGGTCGGGTTGGATGGTTTGGTTGGATGGTTGGGACCAACAGTTTGGAGGGTCGAGACGGTCGAGCCCGGGACGTCGGGTTGGACGGTTTGGTCGGATGGTTCGGGACAACTGTTGGAGGGTCCGAGACGGTCGGGTTGGATGGTTTGGGACCAACGTTTGGAGGGTTCGAGACGGTCGGGCCCGGGACGGTCGGGTTGGACGGTTTGGTCGGATGGTTCGGGACCAACAGTTTGGAGGGTCCGGGACGGTCGGGTTTGGACGGTTTTGGTCGGATGGTACGGGACCAACAGTTTGGTGAGTCCGAGACGGTCGGGTTGGACGGTCAGGTCGGATGATTTGGGGCAATTAGAGGAGATCTAGACCTTCCGGACGACCATTTGGTAGTTCCAGGACAGTCGGGTTGGACGGTTTGGTCGGATGGTTTCGGGACCAACAGTTTGGAGGGTCCGAGACGATCGCGTGGACGTGTCGGATCGGACCGTTTGGACGTCCGAGACGGTTTGACGTTTCGGGATGGTTCGGGACCAACAGTTTGGAGGGCCGAGACGGTCGGGTTGGACGGTTTGGTCGGATGGTTCGGGACCAACTGTCTGGAGGGTCCGGGACGGTCGGGTTGGACGGTTTGGTCGGATGGTTCGGACCAACAGTTTGGAGGGTCCGGGACGGTCGGGTTTGGACGGTTTGGTCGGATGGTTCGGGACCAACAGTTTGGAGAGTCCGACGGTCGGGTTGGACGGTCAGGTCGGATGATTTGGGACAATTAGAGGAGATCTAGACCTTCCGGACAGACCATTTGGTAGTTCCAGGACAGTCGGGTTGGACGGTTTGGTCGGATGGTTTCGGGACCAACAGTTTGGAGGGTCCGAGACGGTCGGGTTGGACGGTTTTGGTCGGATGGTTCGGGACCAACAGTTTGGACGGACCGAGACGGTCGTGTTGGACGGTTTGGTCGGATGGTTCGGGACCAACAGTTTGGAGGGTCTGAGACGGTCGGGTTGGACGGTTTGGTCGGATGGTTCGGGGACCAACAGTTCGAGGGGTCCGAGACGGTCGAGTTGGGACGGTTAGGTCGGATGGTTTGGGGCAACGAGTAGAGGAGATCTAGACCTTCGGACGTATCAGTTTGGACGGTTTGGTCGGATGGTTGGGAGAACTAGAGGAGAGCCGGACCTTCTTCCGGACGGACCGTGTCGAAGGTCCGAGACGGTTTGTCGGATGTTCGAGACCAACAGTTTGGAGGGCTCGGGACGCACGGTTGGACGGTTTGGATGGATGGTTCGGGACCAACAGTTTGGAGGGTCCGGGACGGTCGGGTTGGACGCTTTTTGTCGGATGGTTCGGGGACAAACATTTTGGAGGGTCGAGGACGGTCGGGTTGGACGGTTTGGTGGATGGTTTGGGACCAAAGTTTGGAGGCCCGGGACGGTCGGGTTGGACGGTTTTGGTCGGATGGTTCGGGACCAACAGTTTGGAGGTCCGAGACGGTCGAGTTGGACGGTTAGGTCGGATGGTTTGGGACAGTAGAGACATCTAGACCTTCGGACGTCCATTTGGAAGTTCCGGACGTCGGGTTGGACGATTTGGTTCGGATGTTTCGGGACAACTACAGGAGGTCCGAGACGGGTTCTGGTCGATGGTCGAGACCGTTTGGAAGTTTCGGGACAGTCGGGTTGGACGGTTTGGTCGGATGGTTCGGGACCAACAGTTTGGAGGGTCCGAGACGGTCGGGTTGGACGGTTTCGTCGGATTGTTCGGGACCAACAGTTTGGAGGGTCCGAGACAGTCGGGTTGCAGGATTTGGTCGGATGGTTCGGGACCAACAGTTTGGAGGTCCGCGAGGGTCGGGTTGGACGGTTCGGTCGGCTGGTTCGGGACCAACAGTTTGACGGTCCGGGACGGTCGGGTTGGACGGTTTGGTCGAATGGTTCGGGACCAACAGTTTGGAGGGTCCGAGACGGTCGGGTTGGACGGTTTGGTCGGATGGTTCGGGACCAACAGTTTGGACGGTCCGAGACGGTCGGGTTGGCGGTTTAGGTCGGATGGTTCGGGACAACAGTTTGGAGGAGTCCGAGACAGTCCGGATGGACGATTTGGAAGATCAGGACAGCCGTTCGGGACCAACAGTTTTGGAGGGTCCGAGACGGTCGGGTTGGACGGTTTGGTCGGATGGTTTCGGGACCAACAGTTTGGAGGGTCCGAGACGGTCGGGTTGGACGGTTTGGTCGGATGGCTCGGGACCAACAGTTTGGACGGGTCCGAGTCGGTCGGGTTGGACGGTTTGGTCGGATGGTTCGGGGACCAACAGTTTGGAGGTCCGGGACGGTTGGGTTGGACGGTTTGGTCGGATGGTTCGGGAGACCTGAGGAGAACCGGACCTTCTCCGGACGGACCGTTTTGATGGTCCGGGACGGTCGGGTTGGACGGTTTGGTCGGATGGTTCGGGACCAACAGTTTGGAGGGTCCGAGACGGTCGGGTTGGACGGTTTGGTCGGATGGTTCGGGACCAACAGTTTGGACGGTCGAGACGGTCGAGTTGGACGGTTTGGTCGGATGGTTCGGGACCAACAGTTCGGTGGGTCCGAGACGGTCGGGTTGGACGGTTTGGTCGGATGGTTCGGGACCAACAGTTTGGAGGGTCCGAGACGGTCGGGTTGGACGGTTTGGTCGGATGTTTCGGGACCAAAGTTTGGACGGTCCGGGACGGTCGGGTTGGACGGTTTGGTCGGATGGTTCGGGACCAACAGTTTGGAGGGTCCGAGACGGTCTGGGTTGGACGGTTTGGTCGGATGGTTCGGGACCAACAGTTTGGAGCGGTCCGAGACGGTCGGGTTGGACGGTTTGGTCGGATGGTTCGGGACCAACAGTTTGGAGGGTCCGAGACGGTCGGGTTGGACGGTTTGGTCGGATGGTTCGGGACCAACAGTTTGGAGGGTCCGGACGGTCGGGTTGGACGGTTTGGTCGGATGGTTCGGGACCAACAGTTTGGATGTCCGAGACGGTCGGGTTGGACGGTTTGGTCGGATGGTTCGGGACCAACAGTTTGGAGGGTCCGAGACGGTCGGGTTGGACGGTTTGGTCGGCTGGTTCGGGACCAACAGTTTGAGGGTCCGGGACGGTCGGGTTGGACGGTTTGGTCGGATGGTTCGGGACCAACAGTTTGGAGGGTCCGAGACGGTCGGGTTGGACGTTTTGGTCGGATGGTTCGGGACCAACAGTTTGGACGGGTCCGAGACGGTCGGGTTGGACGGTTAGGTCGGATGATTTGGGACAATTAGAGGAGATCTAGACCTTCCGGATGGACCATTTGGAAGTTGCAGGACAGCCGGTTGGACGGTTTGGTCGGACGGTTCGGGACCAACAGTTTGGAGGGTCCGAGACGGTCGGGTTGGACGGTTTGGTCGGATGATTCGGGACCAACAGTTTGGAGGGTCCGGACGGTCGGGTTGGACGGTTTGGTCGGATGGTTCGGGACCAACAGTTTGGAGGGTCCGAGACGGTCGGGTTGGACGGTTTGGTCGGATGGTTCGGGACCAACAGTTTTGGACGGTCCGGGACGGTCGGGTTGGACGGTTTGGTCGGATGGTTCGGGACCAACAGTTTGGATGGTCCGAGACGGTCGGGTTGGACGGTTTGGTCGGATGGTTCGGGACCAAACAGTTTGGAGGTCCGAGACGGTCGGGTTGGACGGTTTGTCGGATGGTTCGGGACCAACAGTTTGGAGGTCCGAGACGGTCGGGTTGGACGGTTTGGTCGGATGGTTCGGGACCAACAGTTTTAGAGGGTCCAGAGGTCGGGTTTGGACGTTCTGGATCGGGACCAGTTTTGGAGGTCAGGACGGTCGGGTTGGACGGTTTGGTCGGATGGTTGGGACCAACAGTTTGGAGGGTCCGAGACGGTCGGGTTGGACGGTTTGGTCGGATGTTTCGGGACAATAGAGGAGATCGACTTCCGGACGGACCGTTTGGAAGTTCAGGACAGTCGGGTTGGACGGTTTGGTCGGATGGTTCGGGACCAACAGTTTGGAGGGTCTGAGACTGTTGGGTTGGACGGTTTGGTCGGATGTTTCGGGAGACACTGAGGAGATCGAGACCTTCTCCGGACGGACCGTTTTGAAGTTCCGGGACGGTCGGGTTGGACGGTTTGGTCGGATGGTTCGGGACCAACAGTTTGGAGCGTCCGAGTCGGTTGGGTTGGATGGTTCGAGACAACAGTTTGGAGGGTTCGAGACGGTCGTTTCGTTTGGTCGGATGGTTCGGGACAATAGCTTGGAGCAGAGACGTCGGGTTGCAGGATTTGGTCGGATGATTCGGGACCAACAGTTTGGAGTGTCCGGGACGGTCGGGTTGGACGGTTTGGTCGGATGGTTCGGGACCAACAGTTTCGGAGGGTCCGGAGGTCGGGTTGGACGGTTTGGTCGGATGGTTCGGGACCAACAGTTTGGAGGGTCCACGACGGTCGGGTTGGACGGTTTGGTCGGATGGTTCGGGACCAACAGTTTGGACGGTCCGTGACGGTCGAGTTGGACGGTTTGGTCGGATGGTTCAGGACCAACAGTTCGGTGGGTCCGAGACGGTCGGGTTGGACGGTTTGGTCGGATGGTTCGGGACCAACAGTTCGGACGGTCCGAGACGGTCGGGTTGGACGGTTTGGTCGGATGGTTCGGGACCAACAGTTTGGAGGGTTCGAGACGGTCGGGTTCTACGGTTTGGTCAGATGGTTCGGTTCTAATAGTATGGAGGGTCCGAGACGGTCGGGTTGCAGGATTTGGTCGGATGATTAGGGACCAACAGTTTGGAGTGTCCGGGACGGTCGGGTTGGACGGTTTGGTCGGATGGTTCGGGACCAACAGTTTGGAGAGTCCACGAGGGTCGGGTTGGACGGTTTGGTCGGCTGGTTCGGGACCAACAGTTTTGACGGTCCGGGACGGTCGGGTTGGACGGTTTGGTCGGACGGTTCGGGACCAACAGTTTGGAGGGTCCGAGACGGTCGGGTTGGACGGTTTGGTCGGATGGTTCGGGACCAACAGTTTGGACGGTCCGAGACGGTTGGGTTGGACGGTTTCGTCGGATGGTTCGGGAGTACTTGAGGAGAACCGGACCTTCCTTCGTACGGATCGTTTTGAAGGTCCGGGACGGTCCGGTTGGACGGTTTGGTCGGATGGTTCGGGACCAACAGTTTGGAGGGTCCGCGAGGGTCGGGTTGGACGGTTTGGTCGGATGGTTCGGGTCCAACAGTTTGCACGGTCCGGGACGGTCGAATTGGACGGTTTGGTCGGATGGTTCGGGACCAACAGTTCGGTGGGTCCGAGACGGTCGGGTTGGACGGTTTGGTCGGATGGTTCGGGACCAACAGTTTGGACGGTCCGAGACGGTCGGGTTGGACGGTTTGGTCGGATGGTTCGGGACCAACAGTTTGGACGGTCCGAAACGGTCAGGTTGGACGGTTTTGTCGGATGGTTCGGGACCAATAGGTTGGAGGGTCCGAGATGGTCGGGTTGCAGGATTTGGTCGGGTCATTCCGTTCCAACAGTTTGGAGGCTCCGGGGACGGTCGGGTTGCACGGTTTGGTCGGATGGTTCGGGACCAACAGTCTGGATGGTCCGCGAGGGTCGGGTTGGACGGTTTGGTCGGATGGTTCGGGAGCAACAGTTTAGCCGGTCCGGGACGGTCGGTTTGGACGGTTTGGTCGGATGGTTCGGGACCAACAGTTTGGAGAGTCCGAGACGGTCGGGTTGGACGGTCAGGTCGGATGATTTGGGACAATTAGAGGAGATCTAGACCTTCCGGACGGACCATTTGGTAGTTCCAGGACTGTCGGGTTGGACGGTTTGGTCGGATGGTTTGGGACCAACAGTTTGGACGGTCCGAGATGGTCGGGTTGGACGGTCAGGTCGGATGATTTGGGACAGTTAGAGGAGATCTAGACCTTCCGGACGGACCATTTGGAAGTTGTTGGACAGTCGGGTTGGACGGTTTGGTCGGATGGTTCGGGACCAACAGTTTGGAGGGTCTGAGACGGTCGGGTTGGACGGTTTGGTCGGATGGTTCGGGGCCAACAGTTTCGAGGGTCCGAGACGGTCGAGTTGGACGGTTAGGTCGGATGGTTTGGGACGGTAGAGGAGATCTAGATCTTCGACGTATCATTTGGAAGTTCCAGGACAGCCGGGTTGGACGGTTTGGTCGGACGGTTGGAAGAACTAGAGGAGAGCCGGACCTTCTTCCGGACGGACCGTGTCGAAGGTCCGAGACGGTTTGGTCGGATGGTTCGAGGCCAACAGTTTGGAGGGCTCCGGACGGTCGGGTTGGACGGTTTGGTGGGATGTTTCGGGACCAACAGTTTGGAGGGCCCGGGACGGTCGGGTTGGACGCTTTGGTCGGATGGTTGGGGACCAATAGTTTGGACGGTCCGAGACGGTCGGGTTGGACGGTTTCGTCGGATGGTTCGGGACCAATAGTTTGGAAGGTCCGAGACGGTCGGGTTGGACGGTTTGGTCGGATGGTTCGGGACCAACAGTTTGGACAGTCCGAGACGATCGGGTTGGACGGTTTCGTTAGATGGTTTGGGACCAATAGTTTGGAGGTTCCGAGACGGTCGGGTTGCAGGATTTGGTCGGATGGTTCGGGACCAACAGTTTGGTGGGTCCGCGAGGGTCGGGTTGGTCGGTTTGGTCGGATGGTTCGGGACCAATAGTTTGGATAGTCCGGGACGGTCGGGTTCGACGGTTTGGTCGGATGGTTCGGGACCAACAGTTTGGCGGGTCTAAGATGGTCGGGTTGGACGGTTTAGTCGGATGGTTCGGGACCAACAGTTTGGAGGGCCCAAGACAGTGGAGTTGGACGGTGTTGGAGGAGGGTTTCCGCGCTACCCCGAATCGACGCCGTTCAGAATCGCCGCAATACTGTTCGGGTTTTTCGTCGACACTCTCCGCTCGCATTCGCCCGCACGTCGCCCACGTCCATCGGCAGGCTACCCTCGTCCGTCGGCTCGTCGCCCGCGTCCGTCCGCACGTCCGGCTATCTCCGACGCGCCCGCTCTCCGCGTCAGGGATGTCTCTGACGAACCCTCGCGCGGGGCCGTCACGCTCTCCGAGAAGATTCTCCTAAAAGACGCCCGGGAATATTTTCCCAAGATCCCGTAGGGGTAAGGAAATGACCGTCATGCCCTTGTAATAGTTCCGTACTTTCGGGGCAAACCTGTAATTTCACATTTTCCTTTTTGAAACCCTATAAATACCCCCCTGGGGGTAGAGGGAAGGGGGCCCCATTTTTCCATTCGCCTCACTTGTAAGCTCTCATTTCATGCCCTAATACAAACACCGACTTACGTCGTCAGCTGCCTCACGCGTTCGCGCTCTCGCTCGTTGTCCCTTCGCACGCCCGGAGGTCGTCGTAACCGACCGGGGGTGCCACAAATTCACTGTCTAGACTTGTATCTACGACAGTTGGCGTCGACCGTGGGGACGCGAGCGAAAAGCCATGGCGCCGAAGAGAAAGAGCGCGGAGGACGATCGTCCCCCGCGCGCCAAACCCGACGCGTCGAGCCAGGACGAACAACATGGTCGTCACCATGGAGCTTAGCGGCGCCCGCGTCAACAACCCGTCGGCCGCTAACCTCCGAGCCGATGACTCATCAGCTGACGTCCGGGCTGCTGGACTCCCCGCGGCTGCGATCGACGTGGTAAACTCTGAGGCACGCGTCGAAACGAAGCGACACCAGGGGCTTGACGTTGACATCGCCGTCGTCCACCGTGCACCTCTGCCGCGCGCGGGTCCGCCGTGCCGCGCTCGTCCGCCGTACGCACCCGCCGCGACAAGGTCTTCTGCCGCGCGCGCGCCCGCCACGAAGAGGTCATCCACCGCGTGCATCCGCCGTGCCACGCTCATCCGCCACGCGCGTCCGCCGTGCCGCGCTTGTCCGCCGAACGCGTCCGCCGCTACGGGGACATCCGCCGGACGCGTCTGCCGCGACGAGGCCGTCCGCTGCGTTCATCCGCCGCGCGCGGGTCCGCCGTGCCGCGCTCGTCCGCCGTACGCGCCCGCCGCGACAAGGTCTTCCACCGCGCGTGTCCGTCGTGCTGCGCTCGTCCGTCGCGCTCATCCGCCGCACGCGTCCGCCGCGCTGCGGTCTTCCGTCGTGTTCGTCCGCCACACGCGTCCGCCGCGCCGCACTCGTCATCAACGTCGCCCTCATCCGCGCTCTCGGGCTTGGCGTCCGTGGCGCCCGCCCTCGGCGGCAGCAGGGGCTCGTCGTTGACGTCGCCATTACGCGCGCTCTTGGGCTTGGCGGCTTCCGTGCCCGTCCTCGACGACATCAGGGGCTCGTCAACATGGCATCAAGCCCCCCTGTGACAGGTTTCAATCATCTCCGTCCGGGATAGAGTGTCCCTTCCCTTCAGGGTCGCGCGACGATAAGCTCCCCACGACGTTCGAGCCATCTCCGTCCGGGATAGAGTGTCCCTTCCCTCCGGGGTCGCGCGACGATAAGCTCCCCGCGACGTTCGAGCCATCTCCGTCCGGGATAGAGTGTCCCTTCCCTCCGGGGTCGCGCGACGAAAGCTCCCCGCGATGTCGAGCCATCTCCGTCCGGGATAGAGTGTCCCTTCCCTCCTGGGTCGCGCGACGATAAGCTCCCCGCGACGTTCGAGCCATCTCCGTCCGGGATAGAGTGTCCCTTCCCTCCGGGGTCGCGCGACGAAAGCTCCCCGCGATGTCGAGCCATCTCCGTCCCCCTCCGGGGTCGCGCGACGATAAGCTCCCCGCGACGTTCGAGCCATCTCCGTCCGGGATAGAGTGTCCCTTCCCTCCGGGGTCGCGCGACGATAAGCTCCCCGCGACGTTCGAGCCATCTCCGTCCGGGATAGAGTGTCCCTTCCCTCCGGGGTCGCGCGACGAAAGCTCCCCGCGATGTCGAGCCATCTCCGTCCGGGATAGAGTGTCCCTTCCCTCCGGGGTCGCGCGACGAAAGCTCCCCGCGATGTCGAGCCATCTCCGTCCGGGATAGAGTGTCCCTTCCCTCCGGGGTCGTGCGACGATAAGCTCCCCGCGGCGTCCGAGCCATCTCCGTCCGGGATAGAGTGTCCCTTCCCTCCGGGGTCGCGCGACGATAAGCTCCCCGCGACGTCCGAGCCCATCTCCGTCCGGGATAGAGTGTCCCTTCCCTCCGGGGTCGCGCGACGAAAGCTCCCCGCGAGGTCGAGCCATCTCCGTCCGGGATAGAGTGTCCCTTCCCTCCTGGGGTCGCGCGACGATAAGCTCCCCGCGACGTTCGAGCCATCTCCGTCCGGGATAGAGTGTCCCTTCCCTCCGGGGTCGCGCGACGAAAGCTCCCCGCGATGTCGAGCCATCTCCGTCCGGGATAGAGTGTCCCTTCCCTCCGGGGTCGCGCGACGAAAGCTCCCCGCGATGTCGAGCCATCTCCGTCCGGGATAGAGTGTCCCTTCCCTCCGGGGTCGTGCGACGATAAGCTCCCCGCGGCGTCCGAGCCCATCTCCGTCCGGGATAGAGTGTCCCTTCCCTCCGGGGTCGCGCGACGATAAGCTCCCCGCGACGTCGAGCCCATCTCCGTCCGGGATAGAGTGTCCCTTCCCTCCGGGGTCGCGCGACGAAAGCTCCCCGCGATGTCGAGCCATCTCCGTCCGGGATAGAGTGTCCCTTCCCTCCGGGGTCGCGCGACGAAAGCTCCCCGCGATGTCGAGCCATCTCCGTCCGGGATAGAGTGTCCCTTCCCTCCGGGGTCGCGCGACGAAAGCTCCCCGCGACGTTCGAGCCATCTCCGTCCGGGATAGAGTGTCCCTTCCCTCCTGGGGTCGCGCGACGATAAGCTCCCCGCGACGTCCGAGCCATCTCCGTCCGGGATAGAGTGTCCCTTCCCTCCGGGGTCGCGCGACGATAAGCTCCCCGCGATGTCGAGCCATCTCCGTCCGGGATAGAGTGTCCCTTCCCTCCGGGGTCGCGCGACGATAAGCTCCCCGCGACGTCCGAGCCATCTCCGTCCGGGATAGAGTGTCCCTTCCCTCCGGGGTCGCGCGACGAAAGCTCCCCGCGATGTCGAGCCATCTCCGTCCGGGATAGAGTGTCCCTTCCCTCCGGGGTCGCGCGACGATAAGCTCCCCGCGACGTCGAGCCATCTCCGTCCGGGATAGAGTGTCCCTTCCCTCCGGGGTCGCGCGACGAAAGCTCCCCGCGATGTCGAGCCATCTCCGTCCGGGATAGAGTGTCCCTTCCCTCCGGGGTCGCGCGACGAAAGCTCCCCGCGATGTCGAGCCATCTCCGTCCGGGATAGAGTGTCCCTTCCCTCCGGGGTCGTGCGACGATAAGCTCCCCGCGGCGTCCGAGCCCATCTCCGTCCGGGATAGAGTGTCCCTTCCCTCCGGGGTCGCGCGACGAAAGCTCCCCGCGATGTCGAGCCATCTCCGTCCGGGATAGAGTGTCCCTTACCCTCCGGGGTCGTGCGACGATAAGCTCCCCGCGACGTCCGAGCCATCTCCGTCCGGGATAGAGTGTCCCTTCCCTCCAGGGGTCGCACGACGAGAGCTCCCCGCGATGTCGAGCCACCTCCGTCCGGGATAGAGTGTCCCTTCCCCCCGGGAGTCGCGCGACGAGAGCTCCCCGCGATGTCGAGTCACCTCCGTCCGGGATAGAGTGTCCCTTCCCTCCGAGGTTGCGTGACGAGAGCTAGGTTTTTCGTGAGGAGTCAGAGTGTTGCACACCTTGCAACACACTATCTCCTCCGACACGACGGCCTGATAATCTCACCGGAGCACGCCGCGTCAAAATTCACGCAAAAAGGGCACACACCTTGCAGGTGACACCACAGACGTCTCGGCAAGCTACCGCAGCAAGCTCCAACACCATCCGTGGGCAAAGTACCACATGCGCCTCAACGCCCTCCCCGGGCACGATCCGTGTGTGCCTCGACACCTTCCGCGCTCGGCACCATCTGGACAAGGGGCTCCCCCAGAAACAAAGCCAAGGTGCTAGGCGTCATCACTCCGCTCGACGTCGACATGCCTTGCACGGCGTCGGCACGCCTCGCGCGGCATCGACGCTCTGCCCAGCATCGACGTCTTCCGTCCAGCATGGACGTGCTCCTCGGCGCCGACGCACTCCGCCGTCACGAACATGCTCCGCCGAAGTCAACATGTTTCTCAGTGTCGACATGCTCCTCGGCACCGACATGCTCCGCCAACGCGGACATGTCTCATCGGCACCAACACTCTCCCAATGTCAGCATGATGATGTCGCCACGCTTCACAAGCATCGCTGTCGACGTCGCCCGTTCCCTGGCTCCGCTCTCACCGTTGAGGGTTTGGGGAGCTTGTGTCGACGCGGTTGTGGGAGCCCGAGGAGAAGAAGACCGAGCGACCGACGGAGCGCCACCCACGCGTCGCCCGCGTTGGCGCACGCCGGTCTGTTCCATAACTGAAAAGCACGGACTCAACATTCGCATCAACACAATGTTGCCATCAAGGTCTACGCCGACGTCGTCAAGAGCAACCTCAGCACCCGTCTACGTCGACAACGTCAAGGACAAGCACGTCCCAGCGCGTCGTCGGCACGCGCGCCAGCGCGTCGTCCACGTCGCCAGCACGTCATTGGCACGTCACCAGCACGTCGTCGGCACGCGCGCCAGCGCGTCGTCCGCGTCGCCAGCGCGTCGTCCGTGTCGCCAGCGCGTCATCGGCACGTTGCCCGCATTCGTTCACGCCAGTGTTCGTTGGCTTCGACTTTGCCACGTCAAGTTCCCGGTCGACGTTCCCTGCGTCCGCGTTAGGGTTCACCTCGACTGAATCTCGACGCTGTCGAAAGGAGCCCGAGGAAAAGGGCCATGTCTGCGTGTCATTTACGTTCATCCATACGTCGTCGACACGCGTATCAGCGCATCGTCGGCACGCGGGCCGGCTCCTCGTCGGCACGCGCGCCAGCGCTTCGTTGGCATGTCGCCCGCGCGTCGTCGCGCTTGTCAGCACGTCGTCCGCGCGTCGCCGCGCTCGCTGGCACGTCGCCCGCGCCTCGTCGGCACATCGCCTGCGCGTCACCGTGCTCGTCCGTGCTCACGTTCGTTCGCACGTCGCCGCGCTCGTCCGCGCGTCGTTCGCGTTCGCGTTCGTTCGCACGTCGCCGCGCTCGTCCGCGCGTCGTTCGCGTTCGTGTTCGTTCGCACGTCGTCCGTCGTCGCTCGCGTCGCACGCTCGCGCGCGTCGTTCGCGTTCGTGTTCGTTCGCACGTCGTCGTCGCACGTCCGCGCGTCGTTCGCGTTCGTGTTCGTTCGCGCGTCGCCGCGCTCGTCCGCGCGTCGTTCGCGTTCGTGTTCGTTCGCACGTCGTCGCGCTCGCCCGCGCGTCGTTTGCGTTCGTGTTCGATCGCACGTCGCCGCGCTCGCCCACGCGTCGCTCGCCGCGCTCGTCCGCGCGTCGTTCGCTCGTCGCCGCACTCGCGTTCGTTCGCGGGCGCGCTCGTCCGCTCGTCGCCGCACGCGCGTTCGTCCGCTCGTCGCCGCACGCGCGTCCGTCCGTTCGCCGCCGCGCTCGCGCTCGTTCGCGCGCGCGTTCGTCCGCTCGTCGCCGCACTTGCGTTCGTTCACGGGCGCGCTCGCGCTCGTCCGCTCGTCGCCGCACGCGCGCTCGTCCGCTCGTCGCCTCACACGCGTTCGTCTGCTCGTCGCCGCACGCGCGTCCGTCCGTTTACCGCCGCGCTCGTGTTCGCTCGTGCACGCGCGTTCGTCCGAGTCAACGTCGCCCCGCTCAAAGTCACCCGCTGCGCCGCGCCGGGCCGCTGGCCTGCGAGGCTAGCCCACTCGTGATTCGCCCAAGTTGACGTCGCCGCGCTCGTCCGCCAGAGCCCGCAGCGTGCCGCCGCCGTCCGCCCTGAGACTCGGGAGCAGCCGGACGCTCGCGCACGCACAGGGGAGTCGGGAGGCAGTGGAGCCGAAAGGCGGAGAGAAGTTGGAGCCGGGACTCGTCGAAGTTCGCGCGGCGCTCGCCCGCGGCCGCCAAGCCCCCGCCGCCGCGTTGCAGCCCGCCCTCGCCCGCGCGGAGGCTCGGAGGCAGCCGGGGGCCTCGGCACGCGTGCCGGGAGGTCAGGGAGCGGCGAGGCCGGGGGGCGGTGGAGCCGCGGCCGCCGGATCTCGCGCGAAGCCCGCCCGCGGCCGCCAAGCCCGCTGCGCCCCGCTGCTAGCCGCCCTAGCCCGCTTGGAAGCTCGGGGGCAGCGGGAGGCTCGGGGGCGCGCTGGGGGGCGGCGGGGCCAAGGGGTGGCGTGGCCGGAGCCCGCCGGAGCTCACGGGAAGTCCGCCCGAGCTCCGGGAAGTCCGCCCGAGGCCGCTGGAGGGCGCGGGAGCCCGCCCGTCCGGGGTGGACGAGGAGGCAGCCGAGCCAAGGAGACCGGCGGGCGGCGCGGGCGTGAGGGGCCGAGGAGCGGCGCAAGCGCGGGAAGTCCACCTGAGCTCCGGGAAGCCCGCCGGAGGCCGCTGGAGGGCGCGGGAGCCCGCCCGCCCGGGGTGGACGAGGAGGCGGCCGAGCCGAGAGACCTGCGGGCGGCGCAGGCGTGAGGGGCCGAGGAGCGGCGCAAGCGCGGGAAGTCCGGCAGTCGGCGCGCACGACCGGGTGAATGGGGAGGCGGCGCACGGGAGGAAGAAAGGGGCGCAGGAGGGTGTTGGGCCGGGCCAGCACGGTGGGGGGGGGGTTTTATAACCCCCCATTCTTTGCCCTAGGACCCAATGGGCCGTGGCCCAGGGAAGGCCCAAGGAGCCGGTGCATCCGGCCTGAGGGGAGCGTCCAGCACGCGCAGAAGTGAAGGAGAGAAGAAAAAAAAGAGAAAGAGAAGAGAAGAAGAGAAAGAAAGGAAGGGGAAAGAAAAGGAGAAGAGAAAAAGAAAAAAGAGAAGAAAAGAAAGAAAAAAAAGAAGAAAAAAAAAGGGGGCAAAAATCCGCCCCCCGCACCCCCCGGGGATAATTGTGCAAAAAAGAGGAAGAAAAAAGAGGAGAAAAAGAAAGAAAATAGGGAGGGTGCGAAAAATGCCCCCGTCAAACACCTCTCGGGAGAAAATTGCGATCCGCGAAGGGACGTCGATCCGGCCTGCGCATCAACCCATTAAGGATTAATGTGCCGGCTCGGACGGGCGTTGTCCGACCGCCCCAACCGGCAAGGGGCTACTGTTGGAGGAGGGTTTCCGCGCTACCCCGAATCGACGCCGTTCAGAATCGCCGCAATACTGTTCGGGTTTTTCGTAAACACTCTCCGCTCGCATTCGCCCGCACGTCGCCCACTTCCGTCGGCAGGCTACCCTCGTCCGTCGGCTCGTCGCCCGCGTCCGTCCGCACGTCCGGCTATCTCCGACGCGCCCGCTCTCCGCGTCAGGGATGTCTCTGACGAACCCTCGCGCAGGGCCGTCACGCCTCCGAGAAAATTCTCCTAAAAGACGCCCGGGAATATTCTCCCAAGATCCCGTAGGGGTAAGGAAATGACCGTCATGCCCTTGTAATAGTTCCGTACTTTCGGGGCAAACCTGTAATTTCGCATTTTCCTTTTTGAAACCCTATAAATACCCCCCTGGGGGTAGAGGGGAGGGGGCCCCATTTTTCCATTCGCCTCACTTGTAAGCTCTCATTTCATGCCCTAATACAAACACCGACTTACGTCGTCAGCTGCCTCACGCGTTCGCGCTCTCGCTCGTTGTCCCTTCGCACGCCCGGAGGTCGTCGTAACCGACCGGGGGTGCCACAAATTCACTGTCTAGACTTGTATCTACGACAGACGGTTAGGTCAGATGGTTTGGGACAATTAGAGGAGATCTAGACCTTCCGGATGTGCCATTTAGAAGTTCAAGGACAGTCGGGTTGGACGGTTTGGACGGATGGTTAGAGACCAACAGTTTGGCGGCTCTGAGACTGTCGGGTTGGACGGTTTGCTTGGATGTTTCGGGACAGCTAGACGAGATCCGAACCTTCTTCCGGACGGACCGTTTGGAAGTTGCTGGACAGTCGGGTTGGATGGTTTGGTCGGATGGTTCGGGACCAACAGTTTGGAGGTTCTGAGACTGTTGGGTTGGACGGTTTGGTCGGATGGTTCGGGAGTACTTGAGGAGAACCGGACCGTCCTTCGTACGGACCGTTTTGATGGTCCGGGACGGTCGGGTTGGACGGTTTGGTCGGATGGTTCGGGACCAACAGTTTGGAGGGTCCGCGAGGGTCGGGTTGGACGGTTTGGTCGGATGGTTCGGGACCAACAGTTTGGACGGTCCGAGACGGTCGGGTTGGACGGTTAGGTCCGACGATTTGGGACAATTAGAGGAGATCTAGACTTCCGGACGGACCATTTGAAGGGCACGGGACAGTCGGGTTGGACGGTTTGGCCGGATGGCTCGGGACCAACAGTTTGGAGGGTCCGAGACGGTTGGGTTGGATTGTTTGGTCGGATGGTTCGGGACCAACAGTTTGGAGTGTCTGGGACGGTCGGGTTGGACGGTTTGGTCGGATGGTTCGGGACCAACAGTTTGGAGGGTCCACGATGGTCGGGTTGGACGGTTTGGTCGGCTGGTTCGGGACCAACAGTTTGGACGGTCCGGGACGGTCGGGTTGGACGGTTTGGTCGGATGGTTCGGGACCAACAATTTGGAGGGTCCGAGACGGTCGGGTTGGACGGTTTGGTCGGATGGTTCGGGACCAACAGTTTGGACGGGTCCGAGACGGTCGGGTTGGACGGTTTGGTCGGATGGATCGGGACCAACAGTTTGGACGGTCCGAGATGGTCGGGTTGGACGGTTTCGTCGGATGGTTCGGGACCAATAGTTTGGGCGGTCCGAGACGGTCGGGTTGCAGGATTTGGTCGGGTGATTCGGTTCCAACAGTTTGGAGGGTCCGGGACGGGCGGGTTGCACGGTTTGGTCGGATGGTTCGGGACCAACAGTCTGGAGGGTCCGCGAGGGTCGGGTTGGACGGTTTGTGGGATTTCGGGACAAACAGTTTGGGGGTCGGGACGGTGGAGGGTTTGGTCGGATGGCTCGGGATCAACAGTTTGGAGGGTCCGGGACGGTCGGGTTGGATGGTTTGGTCGGATGGTTCGGGGCCAACGGTTTGGAGGGTCCGGGACGGATGGGTTGGATGGTTTGGTCGGATGGTTCGGGAGAACTAGAGGAGAGCCGGACCTTCTTCCGGACGGACCGTGTCGAAGGTCCGGGACGGTCGGGTCGGACGGTTTGGTCGGATGGTTCGGGACCAACAGTTTGGAGGGCCCGGGACAGTCGGGTTGGACGGTTTGGTCGGATGGTTCGGGACCAACAGTTTGGAAGGCCCGGGACGGTCGGGTTGGACGGTTTGGTCGGATGGTTCGGGACCAACAGTTTGGATGTTCCGAGACGGTCGGGTTGGACGGTTTCGTCGGATGGTTCGGGACCAACAGTTTGGAGGGTCCGGGACGGTCGGGTTGCAGGATTTGGTCGGATGATTTGGGACCAACAGTTTGGGAGGTCCGGGACGGTCGGGTTGGATGGTTTGGTCGGATGGTTCGGGACCAACAGTTTGGACGGTCCGTGACGGTCGGGTTGGACGGTCTGGTCGGATGATTTGGGTCAATTACTGGAGATCTAGACCTTCCGGACGGACCATTTGGAAGTTCCAGGACGGTCGGGTTGGACGGTTTGGTCGGATGGTTCGGGACCAACAGTTTGGTCGGTCCGAGACGGTCGGGTTGGACGATTTCGTCGGATGGTTCGGGACCAATAGTTTGGAGGATCCGAGACGGTCGGGTTGCAGGACTTGGTCGGATGATTCGGGACCAACAGTTTGGAGGGTCCGGGACGGTCGGGTTGGACGGTTTGGTCGGATGGTTCGGGACCAACAGTTTGGAGGGTCCGCGAGGGTCGGGTTGGACGGTTTGGTCGGATGGTTCGGGACCAACAGTTTGGACGGTCCGGGACGGTCGGGTTGGACGGTTTGGTCGGATGGTTCAGGACCAACAATTTGGAGGGTCCGAGACGGTCGGGTGTGACGGTTTGGTCGGATGGTTCGGGACCAACAGTTTGGAGGGTCCGCGACGGTCGGGTTGGACGGTTTGGTCGGATGGGTCGGGACCAATAGTTTGGACTGTCCGGGACGGTCGGGTCGGACGGTTTGGTCGGATGGTTCGGGACCAACAGTTTGGATGGTCCGGGTGGGACGGTTTGGTCGGATGGTTCGGGACTAACAGTTTGGATGGCCCGGGACGGTCGGGTCGGACGGTTTGGTTGGATGGTTCGGGACCAACAGTTTGGATGGTCCGAGACGGTCGGGTTGGACGGTTTGGTCGGATCGTTCGGGACCAATAGTTTGGAGGGTCCGAGATGGTCGGGTTGGACGGTTTGGTCAGATGATTCGGGACCAACAGTTGGGAGGGTCCGGGACGGCCGGGTTGGACGGTTTGGTCGGATGGTTCGGGACCAACTGTTTGGAGGGCCCGGGACGGTCGGGTTGGACGGTTTGGTCGGATGGTTCGGGACCAACAGTTTGGATGGCCCGGGACGGTCGGGTTGGACGGTTTGGTCGGATGGTTCGGGACCAACAGTTTCGATGGTCCGAGACGGTCGGGTTGGACGGTTTCGTCGGATCGTTCGGCACCAACAGTTTGGAGGGTCCGTGACGGTCGGGTTGAACCGTTTCGTCGGATGGTTCGGGACCAATAGTTTGGAGGGTCCGAGACGGTCGGGTTGCAGGATTTGGTCGGATGATTTGGGACCAACAGTTTGGGGGGTTCGGGACGGTCGGGTTGGACGGTCAGGTCGGATGATTTGGGACAATTAGAGGAGATCTAGACCTTCCGGACGGACCATTTGGTAGTTCCAGGACAGTCGGGTTGGACGGTTTGGTCGGATGGTTCGGGACCAACAGTTTGGACGGTCCGTGACGGTTGGGTTGGACGGTCAGGTCGGATGATTTGGGACAATTACTGGAGATCTAGACCTTCCGGACGGACCATTTGGAAGTTCCAGGACGGTCGGGTTGGACGGTTTGGTCGGATGGTTCGGGACCAACAGTTTGGACGGTCCGAGACGGTCGGGTTGGACGGTTTCGTCGGATGGTTCGGGACCAATAGTTTGGAGGGTCCAAGACGGTCGGGTTGCAGGACTTGGTCGGATGATTCGGCACCAACAGTTTGGGGGGTCCGGGACGGTCGGTTTGGACGGTCCGGGACGGTCGGGTTGGACGGTTTGGTCGGATTGTTCAGGACCAACAGTTTGGAGGTTCCGAGACGGTCAGGTGTGACGGTTTGGTCGGATGGTTCGGGACCAACAGTTTGGACGGTCCGAGACGGTCGGGTTGGGCGGTCAGGTCGGATGATTTGGGACAATTAGAGGAGATCTAGAGCTTCCGGATGGACCGTTTGGAAGTTCCAGGACAGTCGGGTTGGACGGTTTGGTCGGATGGTTCGGGACCAAAAGTTTGGAGGGTCTAAGACGGTCTGGTTGGACGGTTTAGTCGGATGGTTCGGGACCAACAGTTTTCAGGTTCCGAGACGGTGGAGTTGGACGGTTAGGTCGGATGGTTTGGGACAATTAGAGGAGATCTAGACCTTCCGGACGTACAATTTGGAAATTCCAGGACAGTCGGGTTGGAAGGTTTGGTCAGATGGTTAGAGACCAACAGTTTGGAGGGTCTGAGACGGTCGGTTTGGATGGTTTGCTTGGATGTTTCGGGACAACTAGAGGAGATCCGAACCTTCTTCCGGCGGACCATTTGGAAGTTGCTGGACAGTCGGGTTGGACGGTTTGGTCGGATGGTTCGGGAGAACTTGAGGAGAACGGACCTTCCTCCGTACGGACCGTTTTGAAGGTCCGGGACGGTCGGGTTGGACGGTTTGGTCGGATGGTTCGGGACCAACAGTTTGGAGGGTCCACAAGGGTCGGGTTGGACTGTTTGGTCGGATGGTTCGGGACCAACAGTTTGCACGGTCCGTGAGGGTAGGGTTGGACAGTTCGGTCGGATGGTTCGGGACCAACAGTTTGGAGGGTCCGAGACGGTCGGGTTGGACGGTTTGGTCGGATGGTTCGGGATCAATAGTTTGGAGGGTCCGCGACGGTCGGGTTGGACGGTTTGGTCGGCTGGTTCGGGACCAACAGTTTGGACAGTCCGGGACGGTCGGGTTGGACGGTTAGGTCGGATCGTGCAGGACCAACAGTTTGGACGGTTTGGTCGGATCGTTCGGGACCAACTGTTTGGACGGTCCGGGACGGTCGGGTTGGATGGTTTGGTCGGATCGTTCGGGGCCAACAGTTTGGACGGTTTGGTCGGATCGTTCGGGGCCAACAGTTTGGAGGGTCCGGGACGGTCGGGTTGGATGGTTTGGTCGGATGGTTCGGGAGAACTAGAGGAGAGCCGGACCTTCTTCCGGACGGACCGTGTCGAAGGTCCGGGACGGTCGGGTTGGATGGTTTGGTCTGATGGTTCGGGACCAACAGTTCGGAGGGTCCGAGACGGTCGGGTTGGACGGTGAGGTCGGATGATTTGGGACAATCAGAGGAGATCTAGACCTTCCGGACGGACCATTTGGAGGGCCCGGGACAGTCGGGTTGGATGGTTCGGCTGGATGGTTCGGGACCAAAAGTTTGGAGGGTTCGAGACGGTCGGGTTGTACGGTTTCGTCGGATTGTTCGGGACTAAAAGTTTGGAGGGTCCGAGACAGTCTGGTTGCAGGATTTGGTCGGATGGTTCGGGACCAACAGTTTGGAGGTTCCGGGACGGTCGGGTTGGACAGTTTGGTCGGATGGTTCGGGACCAACAGTTTGGAGGGTCCGGGACGGTCGGGCTGGACAGTTTGGTCGGTTGGTTCGGGACCAACAGTTTGGAGGGTCCGCGAGGGTCGGGTTGGACGGTTCGGTCGGCTGGTTCGGGACCAACAGTTTGGACGGTCCGGCACGGTCGGGTTGGACGGTTTGGTCGAATGGTTCGGGACCAACAGTTTGGAGGGTCCGAGACGGTCGGGTTGGACGGTTTGGTCGGATGGTTCGGGACCAATAGTTTGGACGGTCCGAGACGGTCGGGTTGGACGGTTTGGTCGGATGGTCCGAGACCAACAGTTTGGATGGTCCGAGACGGTCGGGTTGGACGATTAGGTCGGATGATTTGGGACAGTTAGAGGAGATCTAGACCTTCCGGATGGACCATTTGGAAGATCCAGGACAGCCGGTTGGACGGTTTGGTCGGACGGTTCGGGACCAACAGTTTGGATGGTCCGAGACGGTCGGGTTGGATGGTTTGGTCGGATGATTCGGGACCAACAGTTTGGAGGGTCCGGGACGGTCGGGTTGGACGGTTTGGTCGAATGACTCGGGACCAACAGTTTGGAGGGTCCGAGTCGGTCGGGTTGGACGGTTTGGTCGGATGGTTCGGGGCCAACAGTTTGGAGGGTCCGGGACGGTCGGGTTGGATGGTTTGGTCGGATGGTTCGGGAGAGCCAGAGGTGAGCCGGACCTTCTTCCGGACGGACCGTGTCGAAGGTCCGGGACGGTCGTGTTGGACGGTTTGGTCGGATGGTTCCGGACCAACAGTTTGGAGGGTCCGAGACGGTCGAGTTGGACGGATTCGTCGGATGGTTCGGGACCAATAGTTTGGAGGGTCCGAGACGGTCGGGTTGCAGGATTTGGTCGGATGATTCGGGACCAACATTTTGGAGGGTCCGGGAGGGTCGGGTTGGACGGTTTTGGTCGGATGGTTCGGGACCAACAGTTTGGACGGTCCGTGAGGGTCGGGTTGGGCGGTTTGGTCGGATGGTTCGGGACCAACAGTTTGGCCGGTCCGGGACGGTCGGATTGGATGGTTTGGTCGGATGGGTCGGGACCAACAATTAGGAGGGTCCGAGACGGTCGGGTTGCAGGATTTTTTCGGATGATTCGGGACCAACAGTTTGGAGTGTGCAGGACGGTCGGGTTGGACGGTTTGGTCGGATGGTTCGGGACCAACAGTTTGGAGGGTCCGCGACGGTCGGGTTGGACGGTTTGGTTGGCTGGTTCGGGACCAACAGTTTGGACGGTCCGGGACGGTCGTGTTGGACGGTTAGGTCGGATCGTGCAGGACCAACAGTTTGGACGGTTTGGTCGGATCGTTCGGGACCAACAGTTTGGACGGTCCGAGACGGTCGGGGTGGACGGTTAGGTCAGATGATTTGGCACAATTAGAGGAGACCTAGACCTTCCGGATGGACCATTTGGAAGTTCTAGGACAGCCGGTTGGACGGTTTGGTCGGACGGTTTGGGACCAACAGTTTGGAGGGTCCAAGACGGTCGTGTTGGACGGTTTGGTCGGATGAGTCGGGACCAACAGTTTGGAGGGTCCGGGACGGTCGGGTTGGACGGTTTGGTCGGATGGCTCGGGACCAACAGTTTGGAGGGTCCGAGACGGTCGGGTTAGACGGTTTGGTCGGATGGTTCAGGGCCAACAGTTTGGATGGTCCGGGACGGTCGGGTTGGATGGTTTGGTCGGATGGTTCGGGAGAACTAGAGGAGAGCCGGACCTTCTTCCGGACGGACCGTGTGGAAGGTCCGGGACGGTCGGGTCGGATGGTTTGGTCTGATGGTTCGGGACCAACAGTTCGGAGGGTCCGAGATGGTCGGGTTGGACGGTTTGGTCGAATGGTTCGGGACCAACAGTTTGGAGGGTCCGAGTCGGTCGGGTTGGACGGTTTGGTCGGATGGTTCAGGGCCAACAGTTTGGAGGGTCCGGGACGGTCGGGTTGGATGGTTTGGTCGGATGGTTCGGGAGAGCCAGAGGAGAGCCGGACCTTCTTCCGGACGGACCGTGTCGAAGGTCCGGGACGGTCGGGTTGGACGGTTTGGTCGGATGGTTCGGGACCAACAGTTTGGAGGGTCCGAGACGGTCGAGTTGGACGGTTTCGTCGGATGGTTCGGGACCAATAGTTTGGAGGGTCCGAGGAGGTCGGGTTCCAGGATTTGGTCGGATGATTCGGGACCAACAGTTTGGAGGGTCCGGGAGGATCGGGTTGGACGGTTTGGTCGGATGGTTCGGGACCAACAGTTCGGACGGTCCGCGAGGTCGGGTTGGACGGTTTGGTCGGATGGTTCGGGACCAACAGTTTGGACGGTCCGAGACGGTCGGGTTGGACGATTAGGTCGGATGATTTGGGACAATTAGAGGACATCTAGACCTTCCGGATGGACCATTTGGAAGATCCAGGACAGCCGGTTGGACGGTTTGGTCGGACGGTTCGGGACCAACAGTTTGGAGGGTCCGAGACGGTCGGGTTGGACGGTTTGGTTGGTTGATTCGGGACCAACAGTTTGGAGGGTCCGGGACGGTCGGGTCGGACGGTTTGGTCGGATGGCTCGGGACCAACAGTTTGGAGGTCCGAGTCGGTCGGTGGACGGTTTGGTCGGATGGTTCGGGGCAAACAGTTTGGAAGGTCCGGGACGGTCGGGTCGGATGGTTTGGTCGGATGGTTCGGGAGAGCCAGAGGAGAGCCGGACCTTCTTCCGGACGGACCGTGTCGAAGGTCCGGGACGGTCGTGTTGGACGGTTTGGTCGGATGGTTCGGGACCAACAGTTTGGAGCGCCCGGGACGGTCGGGTTGGACGGTTTGGTCGGATGTTCGGGACCAACAGTTTGGAGGGTCCGAGACGGTTGAGTTGGACGGTTTCGTCGGATGGTTCGGGACCAATAGTTTGGAGGGTCCGAGACGGTCGGGTTGCAGGATTTGGTCGGATGATTCGGGTCCAACAGTTTGGAGGGTCCGGGAGGGTCGGGTTGGACGGTTTGGTCGGATGGTTCGGGACCAACAGTTTGGACGGTCCGCGAGGGTCGGGTTGGACGGTTTGGTCGGATCGTGCAGGACCAACAGTTTGGACGGTTTGGTCGGATCGTTCGGGACCAACAGTTTGGACGGTCCGAGACGGTCGGGTTGGACGGTTAGGTCGGATGATTTGGGACAATTAGAGGAGACCTAGACCTTCCGGATGGACCATTTGGAAGTTCTAGGACTGCCGGTTGGACGGTTTGGTCGGACGGTTCGGGACCAACAGTTTGGAGGGTCCGAGACGGTCGAGTTGGACGGTTTCGTCGGATGGTTCGGGACCAACAGTTTGGAGGGTCCGAGACGGTCGGGTTGCAGGATTTGGTCAGATGGTTCGGGACCAACAGTTTGGAGGGTCCGAGACGGTCGAGTTGGATGGTTTCGTCGGATGGTTCGGGACCAACAATTAGGAGGGTCCGAGGCGGTCGGGTTGGACGGTCAGGTCGGACGATTTGGGACAATTAGAGGAGTTCTGGACCTTCCGGAGGACCATTTGGTAGTTCCAGGACAGTCGGGTTGGATGGTTTGGTCGGGTCGTTCGGGACCAACTGTTTGGACGGTCCGGGATGGTCGGGTTGGACGGTCAGGTCGGAAGATTTGGTAAAATTAGGGGAGATCTAGAACTTCCGGACGGACCATTTGGAATTTCCAGGACAGTCGGGTTGGACGGTTTGGTCGGATGGTTCGGGACGAACAGTTTGGACGGTCCGAGACGGTCAGGTTGGACGGTTAAGTCAGATGATTTGGGATAATTAGAGGACATCTAGACCTTCTGGATGGACCATTTGGAAGTTCCAGGACAGCCGGTTGGACGGTTTGGTCGGACGGTTCGGGACCAACAGTTTGGAGGGTCCGAGTCGGTCGGGTCGGACGGTTTGGTTGGTTGACTCGGGACCAACAGTTTGGAGGGTCCGGGACTGTCGGGTTGGACGGTTTAGTCGGATGGTTCGGGACCAATAGTTTGGAGGGTCCGAGACGGGCGGGTTGTACGGTTTGGTCGGATGGTTCGGGACCAACAATTAGGAGGATCCGAGATGGTCGGGTTGGACGGTTTGGTCGGATGGTTCGGGACCAACAGTTTGGAGGGTCCGAGACGGTCTGGTTGGATGGTTTGGTGGATGGTTCGGGACCAACAATTTGGAGGGTTCGAGACGGGCGGGTTGTACGGTTTGGTCGGATGGTTCGGTACTAATAGTTTGGTGGGTCCAAGACGGTCGGGTTGCAGGATTTGGTCGGATGATTCGGGACCAACAGTTTGGAGTGTCCAGGACGGTCGGGTTGGACGGTTTGGTCAGATGGTTCGGGACGAACAGTTTGGAGGGTCCGCGACGGTCGGGTTGGACGGTTTGGTCGACTGGTTCGGGACCAACAGTTTGGACGGTCCGGGACGGTCGGGTTGGACGGTTAGGTCGGATCGTTCAGGACAAACAGTTTGGATGGTTTGGTCGGATCGTTCGGGACCAACAGTTTGGACGGTCCGAGACGGTCAGGTTGGACGGTTTGGTCGGATGGTTTGGGACCAACAATTAGGAGGGTCCGAGACAGTCGGGTTGGACGGTTTGGTCGGATGGTTCGGGACCAACAGTTTGGATGGTCCGAGACGGTCTGGTTGCATGGTTTGGTTGGATGGTTCGGGACCAACAATTTGGAGGGTTCGAGACGGGCGGGTTGTACAGTTTGGTCCGATGGTTAGGGACTAATAGTTTGGAGGGTCCGAGACGGGCGGGTTGCAGGATTTGGTCGGATGATTCGGGACCAACAGTTTGGAGTGTCCAGGACGGTTTGGTCGGATGGTTTGGGACCAACAGTTTGGACGGTCCGAGACGGTCGGGTTGCACGGTTTAGGTCAGATGATTTGGGACAATTCGAGGAGATGTAGACCTTCCGGATGGACCATTTGGAAGTTCCAGGACAGCCGGTTGGACGGTTTGGTCGGACGGTTCGGGACCAACAGTTTGGAGGGTCCGAGACGGTCGGGTTGGACGTTTTGGTCAGATGATTTGGGACAATTAGAGGACATCTAGACCTTCTGGATGGACCATTTGGAAGTTCCAGGATGGCCGGTTGGACGGTTTGGTCGGACGGTTCGGGACCAACAGTTTGGATTGTCCGAGACGGTCGGGTTGGACGGTTTGGTTGGTTGACTCGGGACCAACAGTTTGGAGGGTCCGGACTGTCGGATGGACGGTTTAGTCGAATGGTTCGGGACCAACAGTTTGGATGGTCCGAGACGGGCGGGTTGTACGGTTTGGTCGGATGGTTCGGTACTAATAGTTTGGAGGGTCCAAGACGGTCGGGTTGCAGGATTTGGTCGGATGATTCGGGACCAACAGTTTGGAGTGTCCAGGACGGTCGGGTTGGACAGTTTCGTCAGATGGTTCGGGACCAAAAGTTTGGAGGGTCCGCGACGGTCGGGTTGGACGGTTTGGTGGACTGGTTCGGGACCAACAGTTTGGACGGTCCGGGACGGTCGGGTTGGACGGTTAGGTCGGATCGTTCAGGACCAACAGTTTGGATGGTTTGGTCGCATCGTTCGGGACCAACAGTTTGAACGGTCCGAGACGGTCAGGTTGGGCGGTTTGGTCGGATGGTTCGGGACCAACAATTAGGAGGGTCCGAGACGGTCGGGTTGGACGGTTTGGTCGGATGGTTCGGAACCAACAGTTTGGGCGGTCCGAGACGGTCGGGTTGGATGGGTTGGCTGGATGGTTCGGGACCAACATTTTGGAGGGTCCGAGACGGTCGAGTTGGACGGTTTCGTCGGATGGTTCGGGACCAATAGTTTGGAGGGTCCGAGACGGTCGGGTTGCAGGATTTGCTCGGATGATTCGGGACCAACAGTTTGGAGGGTCCGGGAGGGTCGGGTTGGAAGGTTTGGTCGGATGGTTCGGGACCAACAGTTTGGACGGTCCGCGAGTGTCGGGTTGGACGGTTTGGTCGGATGGTTCGGGACCAACAATTAGGAGGGTCCGAGACGGTCGAGTTGGACGGTTTGGTCGGATGGTTCGGGACCAACAGTTTGGAGGGTCGGAGACGGTCTGGTTGGATGGTTCGGGACCAACAATTT
Organism: Stipa capillata; assembly: GCA_019208055.1. Taxonomy (NCBI): domain Eukaryota; kingdom Viridiplantae; phylum Streptophyta; class Magnoliopsida; order Poales; family Poaceae; genus Stipa; species Stipa capillata. The sequence continues at coordinate 20,895 of JAGXJF010002021.1, read as the reverse complement.
GGAGGGTTCGAGACGGGCGGGTTGTACGGTTTTGTTGGATGGTTCGGGACCAACAATTAGGAGGGTCCGAGACGGTCGGGTTGGACGGTTGGTCGGATGGTTCGGGACCAACAGTTTGGAGGGTCTGAGACGGTCTGGTTGGATGGTTTGGTTGGATGGTTCGGGACCAACAATTTGGAGGGTTCGAGACGGGCGGGTTGTACGGTTTGGTCGGATGGTTCGGGACTAATAGTTTGGAGGGACCGAGACGGTCGGGTTGCAGGATTTGGTCGGATGATTTGGGACCAACAGTTTGGAGTGTCCAGGACGGTCGGGTTGGACGGTTTGGTAGGATGGTTCGGGACCAACAGTTTGGACGGTCCGGGACGGTCGGGTTGGACGGTTTGGTCGACTGGTTCGGGACCAACAGTTTGGACGGTCCGGGACGGCCGGGTTGGACGGTTTAGGTCGGATCGTTCAGGACCAACTGTTTGGACGGTTTGGTCGGATCGTTCGGAACCAACAGTTTGGACGGTCCGAGACGGTCGGGTTGGACGGTTAGGTCGGATGATTTGGGACAATTTGAGGAGATCTAGACCTTCCGGATGGACCATTTGGAAGTTCTAGGACAGCCGGTCGGACGGTTTGGTCGGACGGTTCGGGACCAACAGTTTGGAGGGTCCAAGACGGTCGGGTTGGACGGTCTGGTCAGATGATTCGGGACCAACAGTTTGGAGGGTCCGGGACGGTCGGGTTGGACGGTTTGGTCGGATGGCTCGGGACCAACAGTTTGGAGGGTCCGAGACGGTCGGGTTGGACGGTTTGGTCGGATGGTTCGAGGCCAACAGTTTGGTCAGATGGTTCGGGACCAACAGTTTGGAGGGTCCGAGACGGTCGAGTTGGATGGTTTCGTCGGATGGTTCAGGACCAACAATTAGGAGGGTCCGAGACGGTCGGGTTGGACGGTCAGGTCGGACGATTTGGGACAATTAGAGGAGATCTGGACCTTCCGGAGGACCATTTGGTAGTTCCAGGACAGTCGGGTTGGATGGTTTTGGTCGGATTGTTCGGGACCAACTGTTTGGACGGTCCGAGATGGTCGGGTTGGACGGTCCGGTCGGAAGATTTGGTACAATTAGAGGAGATCTAGAACTTCCGGACGGACCATTTGGAATTTCCAGGACAGTCGGGTTGGACGGTTTGGTCGGATGGTTCGGGACCAACAGTTTGGACGGTCCGAGACGGTCGGGTTGGACGGTTAGGTCAGATGATTTGGGACAATTAGAGGAGATCTAGACCTTCTGGATGGACCATTCGGAAATTCCAGGACAGCCGGTTGGACGGTTTGGTCGGACGGTTCGGCCCCAACAGTTTGGAGGGACCGAGACGGTCGGGTTGGACGGTTTTGTGGGTTGACTCGGGACCAACAGTATGAAGGGTCCGGGACGGTCGGGTTGGACGGTTTAGTCGGATGGTTCGGGACCAACAGTTTGGAGGGTCCGCGACGGGCGGGTTGTACGGTTTGGTCGGATGGTTCGGGACCAACAATTAGGAGGATCCGTGACGATCGGGTTGGACGGTTTGGTCGGATGGTTCGGGACCAACTGTTTGGAGGGCCCGAGACGGTCAGGTTGGATGGTTTGGTTGGATGGTTCGGAACCAACAATTTGGAGGGTTCGAGACGGGCGGGTTGTACGGTTTGGTCGGATGGTTCGGTACTAATAGTTTGGAGGGTCCGAGACGGTCGGGTTGCAGGATTTGGTCGGATGATTCGGGACCAACAGTTTGGAGTGTCCAGGACGGTCGGGTTGGACGGTTTGGTCAGATGGTTCGGGACCAACAGTTTGGAGGGTCCGCGACGGTCGGGTTGGACGGTTTGGTCGACTGGTTCGGGACCAACAGTTTGGACGGTCCGGGACGGTCGGGTTGGACGGTTACGTCGGATCGTTCAGGACCAACAGTTTGGATGGTTTGGTCGGATCGTTCGGGACCAACAGTTTGGACGGTCCGAGACGGTCGGGTTGGACGGTTTGGTCGAATGGTTTGGGACCACCAGTTTGGACGGTCCGAGATGGTCGGGTTGGACGGTTAGGTGGGATGATTTGGGACAATTGGAGGAGATCTAGACCTCCCGGACGGACCATTTGGAGGGCCTAGGACAGTCGGATTGGATGGTTTGGTTGGATGGTTCGGGACCAACAGTTTGGAGGGTTCGAGACGGTCGGGTTGTACGGTTTGGTCGGATTGGTCGGGACAAATAGTTTGGAGGGTCCGAGACAGTCGGGTTGCCGGATTTGGTCGGATGGTTCGGGACCAACAGTTTGGAGGGTCCGGGTCGGTCGGGTTGGACAGTTTGGTTGAATGGTTCGGGACCAACAGTTTGGAGGGTCCGCGAGGGTCGGGTTGGACGGTTCGGTCGGCTGGTTCGGGACCAACACTTTGGACGGTCCGGGACGGTCGGGTTGGACGGTTTGGTCGAATGGTTCGGGACCAACTGTTTGGAGGGTCCGAGACGATTGGGTTGGACGGTTTGGTCGGATGGTTCGGGACAACAGTTTGGACGGTCCGAGACGGTCGGGTTGCACGGTTAGGTCAGATGATTTGGGACAATTAGAGGAGATGTAGACCTTCCGGATGGACCATTTGGAAGTTCGAGGACAGCCGGTTGGACGGTTTGGTCGGACGGTTCGGGACCAATAGTTTGGAGGGTCCGAGACTGTCAGGTTGGACGGTTTGGTTGGTTGACTCGGGAACAACAGTTTGGAGTGTCCGGGACGGTCGGGTTGGACGGTTTAGTCGGATGGCTCGGGACCAACAGTTTGGAGGGTCCGAGTCGGTCAGGTTGGACGGTATGGTCGGATGGTTCGGGGCCAACAGTTTGGAGGGTCCGGGACGGTCGGGTTGGACAGTTAGGTCGGTTGGTTTGGGACGATTAGAGGAGATTTAGACCTTCCGGACGAATCATTTGGAAGTTCCAGGACAGCCGGGTTGGACGGTCTGCTCGGATGGTTGGAAGACCTAGAGGAGAGCCGGACCTTCTTCCGGACGGACCGTGTCGAAGGTCTGAAACGGTTTGGTCGGATGGTTCGGGACCAACAGTTTGGAGGGCCCGGGACGGTCGGGTTGGACGGTTTGGTTGGATGGTTCGGGACCAACAGTTTTGGAGGGCCCAGGTCGGTCGGGTTGGACGCTTTGGTCGGATGGTTCGGGACCAACAGTTTGGACGGTCCGAGACGGTAGGGTTTGACTGTTTCGTCGGATGGTTCGGGACAATAGTTTGGAGGGTACGAGACGGTTGGGTTGCAGGATTTGGTGGGATGATTCGGAACCAACAGTTTGGGGGTCCGGGACGGTCGGGTTGGACGGTTGGGTCGGATGGTTCGGGACCAACATTTGGAGGATCCGCGAGGGTCGGGTTGGACGGTTTGCTCGGATGGTTCGGACCAATAGTTTGGACGGTCCGGGACGGTCGGGTTGGACGGTTTTGGTCGGATAGTTCGGGACCAACAGTTTCGGAGGGTCCGAGACGGTCGGGTGTGACGGTTTGGTCGGATGGTTCGGGACCAACAATTTGGACGGTCCGAGACGGTCGGGTTGGACGGTTTGGTCGGATGGTTCGGGACCAACAGTTTGGCGGGTCTAAGACGATCGGGTTGGACGGTTTAGTCGGATGGCTCGGGACCAACAGTTTGGAGGGCCCGAGACTGTGGAGTTGGACGGTTAGGTCGGATGGTTTGGGACAATTAGAGGACATCTAGACCTTCCGGACGTACCATTTAGAAGTTCCAGGACAGTCGGGTTGGACGGTTTGGTCGGATGGTTAGAGACCAACAGTTTGGAGGGTCTGAGACGGTCGGGTTGGACGGTTTGCTTGGATGTTTCGGAACAACTAGTGGAGATCCGAACCTTCTTCCGGATGGACCGTTTGGAAGTTGCGGCACAGTCGGGTTGAGCAGTTTGCTCCGATGGTTCGGGACCAACAGTTTGGAGGTTCTGAGACTGTTGGGTTGGACGGTTTCGTCGGATGGTTCGGGAGTACTTGAGGAGAACCGGACCTTCCTCCGTACGGATCGTTTTGAAGGTCCGGGACGGTCGGGTTGGACGGTTTGGTCGGATGGTTCGGGACCAACAGTTTGGAGGTCCGCGAGGGTCGGGTTGGACGGTTTGGTCGGATGGTTCGGGACCAACAGTTCGGTGGGTCCGAGACGGTCGGGTTGGACGGTTTGGTCGGATGGTTCGGGACCAACAGTTTGGACGGTCCGAGACGGTCGGGTTGGATGGTTTGGTCGGATGGTTCGGGACCAACAGTTTGGACGGTCCGAGACGGTCGGGTTGGACGGTTTGTGTCGGATGGTTCGGGACCAATAGGTTGGAGGGTCCGAGATGGTCGAGTTGCAGGATTTGGTCGGGTGATTCGGTTCCAACAGTTTGGAGGGTCCGGGACGGTCGGGTTGCACGGTTTGGTCGGATGGTTCGGGACCAACAGTCTGGAGGGTCCGCGAGGGTCGGTTTGGACGGTTTGGTCGGATGGTCGGGACCAACAGTTTAGCCGGTCCGGGACGGTCGGTTTGGACGGTTTGGTCGGATAGTTTGGGACCAACAGTTTGGATGGCCTGGGACGATCGGGTTGGACGGTTTGGTCGGATGGTTCGGGACCAACAGTTTTGGAGGGTCCGAGACGGTCGGGTTGGACGGTTTCGTCGGATGGTTCGGGACCAATAGTTTGGAGGGTCCGAGACGGTCGGGTTGGACGGTTTGGTCGGATAGTTTGGGACCAACAGTTTGGATGGCCTGGGACGATCGGGTTGGACGGGTTTGGTCGGATGGTTCGGGACCAACAGTTTGGAGGGTCCGAGACGGTCGGGTTGGACGGTTTCGTCGGATGGTTCGGGACCAATAGTTTGGAGGGTCCGAGACGGTCGGGTTGCAGGATTTGGTCGGGTGATTCAGTTCCAACAGTTTGGAGGGTCCGGGACGGTCGGGTTGCACGATTTGGTCGGATGGTTCGGGACCAACAGTCTGGAGGGTCCGCGAGGGTCGGGTTGGACGGTTTGGTCGGATGGTTTCGGGACCAATAGTTTAGCCGGTCCGGGACGGTCGGTTTGGACGGTTTGGTCGGATGGTTCGGGACCAACAGTTTGAACGGTCCGAGACGGTCGGGTTAGACGGTTTGGTTGGATGGTTCGGGACCGACAGTTTGGAGGGTTCGAGACGGTCGGGTTGGACGGTTTGGTCGGATGGTTCGGGACCAACAGTTTGGAGAGTCCGAGACGGTCGGGTCGGATGGTTCGGTCGGATGATTCGGGACCAACAGTTTGGAGAGTCCGAGACGGTCGGGTTGGACGGTCAGGTCGGATGATTTGGGGCAATTAGAGGAGATCTACACCTTCCGGACGGATCATTTGGTAGTTCCAGGACAGTCGGGTTGGATGGTTTGGTCGGATGGTTTGGGACCAACAGTTTGGACGGTCCGAGACGGTCGGGTTGGACGGTCAGGTCGGATGATTTGGGACAATTAGAGGAGATCTAGTTTGGACGGTCCGGGACGGTCGGGTTGGACGGTTTTGGGTCGGATGGTTCGGGACCAACTGTTTGGAGGGTCCGAGATGGTCCGGTGTGACGGTTTGGTCGGATGGTTCGGGACCAACTGTTTGGACGGTCCGAGACGGTCGGGTTGTACAGTTTGGTCGGATGGTTCGGGACCAACAGTTTGGCGGGTTGTAAGACGGTCGGGTTGGACGGTTTAGTCGGAAGTTTCGGGACCAACAGTTTGGAGGGCCCGAGACAGTGGAGTTGGACGGTTAGGTCGGATGGTTTGGGACAATTAGAGACGATCTAGACCTTCCGGACGTACCATTTAGAAGTTCCGGGACAGTCGGGTTGGACGGTTTGGTCGGATGGTTTGAGACCAACAGTTTGGAGGGTCTGAGACGGTCGGGTTAGATGGTTTGTTTGGATGTTTTCGGGACAACTAGAGGAGATCCGAACCTTTTTCTGGATGGACCGTTTGGAAGTTTCTGGACAGTCGGGTTGGACGGTTTGGTCGGATGGTTCGGGATCAACAGTTCAGAGGTTTTGACACTGTTGGGTGGACGGTTTGGTCGGATGGTTCGGGAGAACTTGAGGAGAACCGGACCTTCCTCCGTATGGACCGTTTTGAAGGTCCGGGACGGTCGGATATGGACGGTTTGGTCGGATGGTTCGGGACCAACAGTTTGGAGGGTCCGCGAGGGTCGGGTTGGACGGTTTGGTCCGAGGTTTGGGACCAACAGTTTGGACGGTCCGGGACGGTCGAGTTGGACGGCTTGGTCGGATGGTTCGGGACCAACAGTTTGCACGGTCCGAGACAGTCGGGTTAGACGGTTTGACGGATGATTTGGGACAATTAGAGGAGATCTAGCCCTTCCGGACGGACCATTTGGATGGCCCGGGACAGTCGGGTTGGACGGTTTGGTCGGATGGTTCGAGACCAACAGTTTGAAGGGTCCAAGACTGTCGGGTAGGATGGTTATGTTGGATGGTTCGAGACGGTCGGGTTGTACGGTTTGGTCAGATGGTTCGGGACTAATAGTATGGAGGGTCCGAGACGTCGGGTTGCCGATTTGGTTGGATGGTTCGGGACCAACAGTTGGAGGGTCCACGAGGGTCGGGTGGACGGTTTGGTCGGCTGGTTCGGGACCAACAGTTTGACCGTCCGGGACGGTCGGGTTGGACGGTTTGGTCGGATGGTTCGGGACCAACAGTTTGGAGGTCCGAGACGGTCGGGTGGACGGTTTGGTCGGATGGTCGGGACCAACAGTTTGACGGTCCGAGGACGGTCGGGTTGGACGGTTAGGTCGGATGATTTGGGACAATAGAGGAGATCTAGACCTTCCGGATGGACCATTCGGAAGTTCCAGGACAGCCGGTTGGACGGTTTGGTCGGACGGTTCGGGACCAACAGTTTGGAGGGTCCGAGATGGTCGGGTTGGACGGTTTGGTCGGATGATTCGGGACCAACAGTTTGGAGGGTTCCGGACGGTCGGGTTGGACGGTTTGGTCGGATGGCTCGGGACCAACAGTTTGGAGGGTCCGGACGGTCGGGTTGGACGGTTTGGTCGGATGGCTCGGGGCCAACGGTTTGGAGGGTCGGGACGGTCGGGTTGGATGGTTTGGTCGGATGGTTCGGGAGAACTAGAGGAGAGCCGGACCTTCTTCCGGACGGACCGTGTCGAAGGCCCGGGACGGTTGGGTTGGACGGTTTGGTCGGATGGTTCAGGACCAACAGTTTGGAGGGCCCGGGCGGTCGGGTTGGACGGTTTGGTCGGATAGTTTGGGACCTACAGTTGGATGGCCTGGACGATCGGGTTGGACGGTTTGGTCGGATAGGTTCGGGACCAACAGTTTGGAGGGTCCGAGACGGTCGGGTTGGACGGTTTCGTCGGATGGTTCGGGACCAATAGTTTGGAGGGTCCGAGACGGTCGGGTTGCAGGATTTGGTCGGGTGATTCAGTTCCAACAGTTTGGAGGGTTCGAGACGGTCGGGTTGTACGGTTTGGTCACATGGTTCGGGACTAATAGTATGGAGTGTCCGAGACGGTCGGGTTGCAGGATTTGGTCAGATGATTAGGGACCAACAGTTTGGAGTGTCCGGGACGGTCGGGTTGGACGGTTTGGTCGGATGGTTCGGGACCAACAGTTTGAGAGGTCCACGAGGGTCGGGTCGGACGCTTTGGTAGGCTGGTTCGGGACCAACAGTTTTGACGGCCCGGACGGTCGGGTTGGACGGTTTGGTCGCATGGTTCGGGACCAACAGTTTGGAGGGTCCAAGACGGTCCGGTTGGACGGTTTGGTCGGACGGTTCGGGACCAACAGTTTGGATGGTCCCGAGACGGTCGGTTGGACGGTTAGGTCGGATGATTTGGGACAATAGAGGAGATCTAGACCTTCCGGGATGGACCATTTGGATGTTCCAGGACAGCCGGTTGGACGGTTTGGTCGTGACGGTTCGGGACCAACAGTTTGGAGGGTCCGAGACGGTCGGCTTGGACGGTGTTGGTCGGATGATTCAGGACCAACAGTTTGGAGGGTCCGGGACGGTCGGGTTGGACGGTTGGTCGGATGGCTCGGGACCAACAGTTTGGAGGCTCCGGGACGGTCGGGTTGCACGGTTTGGTCGGATGGCTCGGGGCCAACGGTTTGGAGGGTCCGGGACGGTCGGTTGGATGGTTTGGTCAGATGGTTCGGGAGAGCTAGAGGAGAGCGCGACCTTCTTCCGGACGGACCGTGTCGAAGTTCGGGACGGTCGGGTTGGACGGTTTTGGTCGGATGGTTGCGGGACCAACAGTTTGGAGGGCCCGGGACGGTCGGTTTGGACGGTTTGGTCGAGATGTTTGGGACCAACAGTTTGGATGGCCTGGGACGATCGGTTGGACGGTTTGGTCGGATGTTCGGGACCAACAGTTTGGTGGGTCCGAGACGGTCGGGTTGGAGCGGTTTCGTCGGATGGTTCGGGACGCAATAGTATGGAGGGTCTGGGACGGTCGGGTTACACGGTTTGGTCGGATGGTCGGGACCAAACAGTCTGGAGGGTCCGCGAGGGTCGGGTTGGACTGTTTGGTCGGATGGTTCGCGGACCACATAGTTTAGCCGGTCCGGGACGCGGTCGGTTTGGACGGTTTGGTCGGGATGGTTCGGGACCACAGTTTGGAGGGTCCACGAGGGTACGGGTTGCAGGATTGGTCAGATTGATTTGGGACGCAACAGTTGGAGTGTCCGCGTGACGGTCGGGTGGACGGTTTGGTCGGATGGTTCGGGACCAATAGTTTGGAGGGTCCGCGAGGGTCGGGTTGGACGGTTTGGTCGGATGTCGGGACCAACAGTTTGGAGGGTCCACGAGGGTCGGTTGGACGGTTTGGTCGCGCTGGTTCGGGACCAACAGTTTTGAGCGGTTCTACGGTGAGGGTCGGGTTGGACGGTTTGGTCGGATATGGTTCGGGACAACAGTTTGGAGGGTCTGAGACGGTCGGGTTGGACGGTTTGGTCGGATGGTTCGGGACCAACAGTTTGGACGGTCCGAGACGGTCGTGTGGACGGTTTAGGTCGGATGATTTGGGACAATTAGAGGAGATTTAGACTTCCGGATGGACCATTCGGAAGTTCCAGGACAGCCGGTTGGACGGTTTTTGGTCGACGGTTCGGGACCAACAGTTGAGGGTCCGAGATGGTTGGTTGGACGGTTTGGTGTCGGATGATTCGGGACCAACAGTTTGGAGGGTCCGGACGGAGTCGGGTTGGACGTTTTGGTCGGATGGCTCGGGACCAACAGTTTGGAGGGTCCGGGACGGTCGGGTTGGACGGTTTGGTCGGATGGCTCGGGCGCAACGGTTTGGATGGTCCGGGACGGTCGGGTGCACGGTTTGGTCGGATGGTTAGTCGTGACCAACAGTCTGGAGGTCCGCGTAGGGTCGGGTTGGACGGTTGGTCGGATGGTCTGGACCAATAGTTTAGCCAGGTCCGTGGCCACGTCGGTTTGGACGGTTGGATCGATGGTTCGCGTGACAACAGTTTGGACGGTACGATGACGGTCGGTTTGGACGTGTTTGGTTGGATGGTTCGGGACCGACAGTTTGGAGGTTCGATTTGAGACGTGCGGGTGTACGGTTTGCGTCAGATGGTCGGGACTAATAGTATGGAGGTCGAGCACGGTCAGGTTGCAGGATTGTCAGATGAGTTAGGGACCAACAGTTGGAACGTCGCGGGACGGTGCGGGTTGCGACGTGTTTGGTCGGATGGTTTCGGGACCAACAGTTTGAGGGTCCAAGACGGTCGGGTTGGACGGTTTGGTCGGACGGTTCGGGACCAACAGTTTGGACGGTCCGAGACGGTTGGTTGGACGGTTAGGTCGGATGATTTGGGACAATTAGAGAGATCTAGACTTCGGATGGACCATTTGGATGTTCCAGGACAGCCGGTTGACGGTTGGTCGGACGTTCGAGGACCAACAGTTTGGAGGGTCCGAGACGGTCGGTTGGACGGTTTGGTCGGATGATTCGGGACCAATAGTTTGGAGGGTCCGGGACGGTCGGGTGACGGTTTTGTGTCGGATGGCGCGGGACAAACAGTTTGGAGGGTCCGGGACGGTCAGGTTGGACGGTTTGGTCGGATGGCTTTGGGCCAACGGTTTGAGGGTCCGGGACGGTCGGGTTGGATTGGTTTGGTCGGATGGTTCGGGAGAACTAGAAGAGAGCCGGACCTTCTTCCGGACGTACCGTGTCGACGGTCGGGACGGCGTCGGGTTGGAGCGGTTTTGGTCGGATGGTTCGGGACCAACAGTTTGGAGGGCCCGGGACGGTCGGGTTGGACGGTTTGGTCGGATGGTTCGGTACGCAATGCAGTTTGTCGAGTTCCGAGATGTCGGCGGTTGGACGGTTGTCGTGCGGATGGTTCGCGTGAGCCATAGTTTGGAGGGTGTACCGAGACGGTCGGTTGCAGGATTGGTTGGGTGATAGCAGTTCGCAACAGTTTGGAGGGTCGGCGGGACTGGTCGGTTGCACGGTTTGGTCATGATGATTCGGGAGGCGCACTAGTCTGGAGGGTCGCCGCGAGGTTCGGAGTGGTACGTGGTCGGATGGTCGGTGACCATTCAGTTAGCGGCGGTCCGGGATCGGTCGGTTTGGCGCGGTTTGATCGGATGGTCGGGAGCAACCGTTTGGACGGTCCGAGACGGTCGGGTTGGACGGTGCTCGGCATGTTTGGGATGCATTTTTTTTTTTTTTGCTTTGGTTTTTTTTTGTTTTTTTTTTCTTTTTTTTTTTGGAATTTCCTTTTTATTGTGTGGTTTTTTGTTTTTTTGTTGTTTGGCGGGGTTTTGTTTATTTTTTTTTTTTTTTTTTTTTTTTTTTTTTTTTTAGAGGAGATCTAGACCTTGCGGACGGACCATTTGGTAAGTTGCGAGGACAGTGCGTTGACTATTGTTCGCTGGTTCGGGATCAGCCCGGGCGCAACAGTGTGGAGGGTCTGACAGCGGTCGGGTCGGACGGTTTGGTCGGATCGGTTCCGCGGACAACAGTTTCGAGGTCGAGACGGTCTAGTTGGTAGCGGAAGAGAGCGTTGTTTGCTAGGATGGGGTGGAAGGACATTTGACGAGAGTTGGAAGAGCTATTGTATGATAGCGGACGCTAGCGCGACGGAGCCGTGTCGAAGTCCGACGACGGTTTGGTCGAATGGTTCGGACGCAACAGTTTGAGGGCCAGCCGGGACTGGCGTCCTGTTGGACGGTTGGTCGGATGGTTCAAGTGACAACAGTTATTGGAGGCCTGCAGGCGGTCGGGTTGGACGCTTTGGTCGGATGGTTCGGGATCAAACAGTTTGTACAGTGTCGCGAGACGGTCGTGTTGGAGGCAGTTTCGTGTCAGGATGGTTCGGGACAATAGTTTGGAGGGTCGCGAGTGTACGGTCGTGTTGGATCGGTTTGTCGGATGGTTCGGGACCAACAGTTTGAGCGGTCCGAGAGCGTCGGTTGGACGGTTTTCAGTCAGATAGGTCGGGATGCTAATAGTTTGGAGGGTACTGAGACGGTGGTTGGCAGTATTTGGTAGGATGATTCATGGAAACCAACAGTCTTGGGTCCGGGTCGGGAGGTCGGTTGAGGGCTTGTTTGGCTGGGCGGCAAGGTTCGGGGCTGCACAACATTTTGGTTGTTTTTTAGTTTGTCGAGGGTGCCGTGAGGGTCGGGTTGGAGCGGTTTGCTGGCATGGTATCGGGACGAGAGCTAAGCAGTTTGAGGAGGCTCGCGAGGGTCGGGTGGATCGGTTTCGCCCGGATGGTTCGTAAAAGAAAACATGGGAGGAACAAGAAGAGGAAGGATCAAGAGCCAATAGTTTGGACGGTCGGGACGGTCGGTTGGATCGGTTTGGTCGGATGGTCGTACCTTTACTAGTTTGGAGGTCGCGAGAGCGGTCGGTGTGCACGGTTTGGTCGGATGGTTCGGGCACGGCAAGACAGTTGGATCGTGTCAGCGCGACGGTGCGGTTGGTTGGACGGTTTGGGACGTATGGTCGGGACGGCACAGTTTGCGGTCTAAGACGGTCGCTGGGTGGTACGGTCAAGTCGGATGGGCTCGGACCTAACAGTTGGAGGGCCGCGGACTGTGATGTTGGACTGTTTTTAGGTCGGATGGTTGGGTCAGACTACATGGGACATCTGAGTACCTTCTCGGACGTAGCTTAAACAGGAGTAAGTGTGCAGGACAGTGCGGTTTTGGACGGTTTGGTCGCGATGGTTAGGGACCAACAGTGTGAGGGTCCGAGGCAGAGTCGGTAGTTGGAGCTTGGTTTGCTTGGATGTTTCGGACGAACTAGTATGGAGATCGCGACACCTTCTTCGACGCGCTTTGGAAGTTGAGGACAGTCGGTGGGCGGTTTGCTCCGATGGTTCGGGACGCAACAGCTTTTGTGTTTGGAGGTTTGAGACTGGTTGGGTTGGCGCGGTTTCGTCGGATGGTTCATCTGAGGAGTAGCTTGATGGAGCACGGACCTTCCTCTCGTACGGATCGTTTGAAGGTCGGCGGGATGTCGGGTTGACGCGTTCTGGTCGGATGTGCGGGCTCAGAGCAACAGTTGGAGGGTCCGCGAGGGTCGGTTGCGGTACGGTTTGTCGGATGGTCGGACTCCAACATAGTTGGACGGTCGGCGGGCCTACGGTCGAGAGCGGTTGGACGGTTTGGTCGGATGCAGTTCGGACGCAACAGTATGGCGGTGGTGGGGTCCGAGACGGCGGGTGACGGTTTGGTCGGATGGATTTCGGGACTCAACAGTTGGACGGTCTCGAGACTGGTCCGGGGTTGGATGCGGTTTTGTGCGGAATGGTTCGGGAAAGCGGGAAAATCCTAGTGTCAATAGTTTGAGGTCGCGAGATGTGTCGGTTGCAGCGGTTGGTCGGATCTATGGCGATGAAGTTAATGTAGTTATCTAATGTATGTGTGAGCGAAACATGAGAAAACATGTGCTAAAGGATATAAATTGTAGGTCGGGACCAACAGTGTGAGGGCCGGGACGGTCGGGTTGCAGCGGTTGGTCGGATGGTTCGGGTACAAGCAGTTCTGGAGTGTCCGCGCTAGGAGTCGGGTTGGACGGTTTGGTCGGATGGTTCAGACGCCACTGTTTAGCGGTCCGGGACGGTCGGTTTGAGACAGTGTTTGGTGCGAGCATGGTTCGGACGCAGAAGCACAGTTAGGAGAGTGCCGGACGGTAGCGGGTGGTTACGGTCAGTGCGGATGATTGGTGGACAATTATAACGGGAAAAAAAAGGAGATCTAGACCGGCCGGACGGACGCATTTGGTACGAGCGTTTTTCCAGACAGTGCGGGTCGAGGGAGTATGTTTGTCGGGATGTATTTGGGACAGTTATGCTAGGTAGATTGCTATAACCCTCCGTAGCGTGAACGGGCATTTGGGATTTGCGGGGTCAGTCGGGTGGACGTGTTTGGTCTAGGTATGGTTGGGAAGGAAAAAGAAAAAAACAGTTGGAGGGTCTGAGACGTCGGGGTTGGACGGTTGATCGGATTGGTTGCGGGGGCGAGACTGTTTCGATGGGGAGGGTGCGCGAGTATGAGTCGAGTTGTGACGGTTAGGTCAGGATGGTTTGGACGATAGAGAGATGCTATGAACGCTCTCGGACGTATCATATTGGAAGTTCGCAGGAGCCGCTGGTTGGACGGTTGTCGGAGAATGGTTGGGAAGATAACTTAGAGGAGAGCCGGACGGCTTTTCTGGCGGACGGGACGCGTGTCGATAGGCTCGAGACGGTTTGGTCGGATGGTTCGAGAGCCAAATATGTTTGGAGGGCTCGGACGGTCGGTGGACTTGTTGGTTTTGATGGTTCGGGACCTACAGTTTGGCGGGCCCATGACAGAGTTCGGGTTGGACGCTTTGGTCTGGTTATGTGTTGCGGGACGGCTAACAGTTTTGACGGTTCCGGGAACGGTGCAAGGTTGGTACGGTTTTGGTGCAGGCTGGTTCGGGACCAACAGTTTGGAGGGTCCAGACGGTCTGGTCGGGACGGTGCTGGTCGAAGAAAATACGGTTCGGGACCACATGTTTGGAACGATCCGTAGTAGCGGTTGGGTTGGTCGGTTAGTGTCGGATGATTTGGGACATATTAGAGGAATCTCTACCTTCCGGTGATGGACGCTTTGATGTTTCCAGGACAGCGCGGTTTGACGGATTTGGTCGGACGGTTCGGGAGCCAACAAGTTTGGAGGGTCGTCGAGACGGTCGGTTGGACGGTTTGGTCAGGATGATTCGGGACCAAACAGTTTGGAGGGTCGGCGGGACGGTCGGGGTTGGTACTGTTTGGTCGGATGGGGCTCGGGACGGGTCACGTTTTTGAGGGGTGTCCGAGGGACGGGTCGTGTTGGACGGTTTGGTCGCGAATGGCTCGGGGCCTTGATACGGTTTGGAGGGTCCGGGACGGTCAGGGGGGTTTGATGCGTTTGGTCGGATGGTTCGGGTAGAACTATGAATTGAGAGCTTCTTACCTTCTTCGCAGGAGGACGCGTACCTTGTGCGAATGTGTGGGGGTGGGGGTGGGGGGGGGGGGGTTGGGGGGTCCGTACGGTCGGTGGTTGGACGTTTTGTCGGATGGTTTCGGTGACGGCAACAGTTTGGACGGTCGAGGATGGTCGGGGTTGGACTAGATTTCGTCGGATGGGTTGCGGTGAGTCATAGTTTGGAGGGTCCTTAACGAAAAAAAAGAGGAAGTAGTTAAAAATAGAAACAACGGGGGGGAGTAAGAGGGGGAACGTTGGCGGCCAGTTGGCAGGATTTGGTCCGGGATGATTCGGTTTTCTAAAAAAAAAGGGGGGGGGGGGGGGGGAACAAAAAAGGGGGAGGGCCGGGACGGTCGGTGTTTGAGCGGTATGTTTTGGTCATATGGTTCAGGACGATCAACTAGGTCTGGGAGGGTTCACACGAGGGGGTCGGGTGGAGCGGCTTGGTCGAATGTTTCGGATTCAACAGTTTAGCCCGGTCCGGGACAAGTGATTCGTGTTTGGAGACGGTTTGGTTTGATGGTTCGGATCGCACAGTTTGGACGGTCCAGACGGGGGGTCGGGTTGGACGGTCAGGTCCGTATGATTGCGGGAGGCAGTTAGAGTTAGATCTAACGCTTCGCGGACGTAAACCCTACATTTGGAAGTTGGCAGGAACTAGTTGGGTAGGACAGGTTTGGTCGGATGGTTCGGAGCCAACTTATTGTAGGAGGGTCTGAACACGGTCGGGTTGGACGGTCTGTCGGATGGTTGTCGTTGACTCAACAGTTTCTTAGTGGGGGGGGGGGTCTTGGGGGGGGGGGGGTCGTCGAGACGGTCGAGTGGACGGTTTGGTCAAATGTTCGGAGGCTGATGGATATAGAGCTAGGATCAGTTTGGAGGGGCGCGCGGACGGTCTGGGTTAGGATCGGTTGTTGATGGTTCGGGACGCAACATTTTGGGAGAGGCCCAGGACAGGTCGGGTTGGACGTTTGGTCGGATGGTTCGTAGACCAACAGTTATGAGACGGTCCGAGACGGTCGGGGGATTGGACGTTTCGTGCGTATGGTTCGGGGAGGCCAATTTAGTTTGGAGGGTCCTAAGAAGAGCAACGAGGTGGATGAGTAAAAGAGGAAAAAGGGAAGACGGTCGGGTTGGATCGGTGGTGCGGATGGTTCGGGACTCAACAGTTTGGCGTCCGAGTTCGGGGTCAGGTTGGACGGTTTCGTCATAAAAAAAAAAAAGAAAAATAAAGTTAGAAAAAAAAAAAAAAAAAAAAAAGGAAAAATAAAAAAAAAATTGTTGGTTTCGGGACTATAGTTTGGAGGGTATGGGGCGGTCGGCGTTGGCAGTATTTGGTATGGTATGATTCGTAACCACAGCTTTGGGGGTCCGGGACGGTCGGTTGGAGCGGGGGTTGGTGCGGGATGGTCGGGACCATAACGTTGGATGGGTCCGCGAGGGTCGGTTGGACGTTTTTGCTCGGATGTTCGGCAGCATATAGTTTGGAGCGGTCCTGGGATACGGTTGCGGTTTGTAGTCGGTTGATCAGGCTGGTTCGGGACCATACAGTTTGGAGGGTCGGCGAGAGCGGTCGGTGTGTGAGCTGTTTGGTGCATGGGAAATGTTTGCAGGAGACGGCAACAGTTTGGACGGGTCGCGAGAGCGGTGCGGGTTGGACGTGTGGTCGGATGGTTCGTGGACCAATCAGTTTGGGAGGGCCGCGGCTCGTCGGGTTGGATGTTTGGTCAGGATGGTTCGGGAGCGTAATAGACCGAAGGAAATGGGAACGAACAGTTTGAGATGGCCCGGGACGGTGCAGGGTTGGTACGGTTTGCTCGGAATGGTTCGGGAGTCTCAACATTTTGGATGTTGGCCGAGACGGTCGGTTGGAAGTTTCGTCGGGATGGTTCGGACACCTAGTTTGGAGGATCGCGAGAGCGGTCATAGGCTGGCAGGATTTGGTCGGGTTGGACGGTTTCGTAAGGATGTTCGTGGACCATAGTTTGAGAGGGTCCGAGTACTGTCGGTGTTGTAAGGATTTCGTCGTGATGATTTGGCCTGAAGCACTTTCGGATGTCGCAGGACGGATTCGGAGATTGGAAGGGTCAGGTCGGGATGATTTGGGACAATTAGAGGAGACACTAGACTTGCCGGATGGACCCATTGGGAAGTTCAGGCACGAGCGCCGTTTGGAGGCGGTTGGTCGTATCGGTTTCGGGTGAGCTAAAAAAGAACAGATTGAGGGATCGGCGAGACAGAGTTGGGTTTGGAGCGGTGTTGTTCGGCGATGATTTGGGACCGAACAGTTTTGGAGTCTGGTCCGGGACGGGATGGGGGGGGGGGTGGGGAGTTGAACGTTGTCAAAGGGGATGGTTGCGGGACCAAGAAAAGGTTCGGTGGGTCCTTAGTTACGGTCGGTTGGCGGTTTGGGGGAAAAAACGAAGCGGGGGGGAACGATGGTCGGCGACGCAACGTAGTTTGGAGGGCCGCGGGCGGTCGGTGTTGGATTGTTTGGTCGGATGGTTCGGGACCTAACATTGGAAAAATTTTTTTTTTTTTGTTTATGTGTTTGGATGGCCCTGAAAAAGTACGGTCGTTTTGGATCGGGTTTGGTCGGATGGTTCGGGACGGCTTACGAGATGTGGTGGTATTTTCCATATGTCGTAGTTGGACCGCGGTTTCGTCTGGGTTATGGTTCGGGACCCATACCGTTGGAGGATCTCGAGACTGTCGGTTGCAGGATTTGGTGCGGGTGATTTCGGTTCGGGTGCTGTTGAGAACGAATTTATTATGGTCCGAGACGTTCGGGTGGTAGCGGTTTCCGTACGTGTATGTTCGGGACGCCAATAGTTTGAGGTTCCAGTACTAGGTCGGGTTGGCATGAAAAAAAAAAAGGAAAAAAAGGATTCGTCGGATGATTTGGACGCGAACAGTTTCGGATGGTCCGGGAGCGGTCGGGTGGACGTGTGCAGGTCGGATGATTTGGGAGGGCAATTAGAGGAGATCTAAGATCGCTTCCTGGGACAGAGCCATATTGGTAGTTCCAAGGACAGATCGGTCGTTTTAGAGTAAAGAAAAATAGAACGGTTTTGTCGGATTGGTTCGGTGAACACGAACAGTTTGGGACGGTCTGTGTACGGGTCGGGTGACGGTGTCAGCGTCGGATGATTTTGTTCAATCACTTGGTAGATGCTAGACCTTCTGCGTACGGTACCATTTTGGAATGTTAAACCAGGAACGGTCGGGTTTGGGGGGGGGAGGGTTTGTCGGATAAGTTTGGTGACAGGGCAACAGTTTTGGAAGGTCCGAGATGGAGATCGGGTTAGGACTAGGTTCGTTCGGATGGTTCGGTGAGCTAAAATACTTTATGGAGGGTCATAAAGGGAATAAGACAAAGGGATAAAAAGGGTAAGGAGGAAAAAAATTGGAGACAGTTTCGGGGTTGGGCAGGACTTGTTTGGTATGTATTTCGGGACGCAACAGTTTGGAGGGTTCGCGGGTACAGATTCTGGTTGGACGTTTGGTCGGCATGGTTCGGGACGGCAACAGTTTGGTGGGTCCGGCGAGGCTGCGTGTTGGACGGTTTGGTCAGTGATGTTTCGTGACCACACAGTTATGGAGAGGTATCGGGACGGTCCAGGGTGGACGGTTGGTTCGGTGGTTCAGTGACGCAACAGTTTGGAGGGTCTGAGTACGGTCGGGTGTGACGGTTTGGGGGGTCGGTATGGTGTCGGGAGCGGTGCAGCAGTTTGGTGTCCGCGAGGGGTCGGGTTGGACGGGTTTGGTGGGATTGTTCGGGACGTGTGCAAGAGTTTGGACGGTCGCTGGGAAAGGGACGTCAGGTTGGACGGTTTTTGTCGGATGGTTCGGGGGACGACCGTAGAAAGCCACTTAAAAACAAAAGAACAGTTTGGATGGTCGCGAGGGGGGTGGGTATCGTCGAGATGGGTTGGAGCGGTTTGGTGCGGATGGTTGGCGGGACCTTTAACAGTTGGAGGAGGGCCGAGACAGTGGAGTTGGAGCTGTTAGGTCAGATGGTTTGGGACAAATTAAAGGAGATCCGTAATCTCTACTTCCTTAAACTGAACGCGTTTGGGAAGTTGCTGAACGAGTCGGGTGGCGGTTTGGTCGGAATGGCTCGGGATCAACAGTTTGGAGTTCTAAAGGAGACTGTTGTTGGACGGTTTGGTCTGATGGGTTCTGGAAGTATCTTGATGAGAACCTGACCTTCCTCCGGTATACGGACGCGTTTTTGAGAGGTCGGCGGGACTGGTCGAAAAAGGGTTTGGAGCGAGATTTGGTCGGATGGTTGCGGTTACCTAACAGTTGGAGTAGAAAAAATTTAAAAAGATTGGCCGCGAGGCGTCGAGGGTGGAGCGGTTTGTCGCGATGGCTCGGGACCACAGTTTGGACTGGTCCGGGTCGGTCGAGTTGGACGGTTTGGGTCGGATATTCAGGTAGCCAATCATTCGTTTTTTGGGGGGGGGGGGGGGGGGGGGAGGGAGGGGGTTCCAGAGACGGTCGGGTTGGACGGTTTGGTCGTATGGTTCGGGAGCCACTAGTTTGACGAGTCCGTAGACGGTTCTGGAAGAAAGGTCAGGGGGGGGAGGTTGGACGGTTGGGTCTGACGATTTTGGACAATTAGTAGGAGGATCTAATGGATCTTCCTGGACAACCTTTTAATTGGAGGGCACGAGTGACAGTCGGGGTTGATGGTTTGGATGCGGATGGTTGCGGGACGGCAACAGTTTGGAGGGTCGCGAGACGGTCGGTAGTTGGATGGTTTGGTTGGATGGGTGTTGGTACCAACAGTTTGGAGGGTTCGAGACGGTTCGAAGCCCGGGACGGTCGGAGTTGGAACGGTTTGGTCGGATGGTTCGGGACCAACTGTTTGAGGTGTCGCAGAGACGGTCGGGTTGGATGGTTTGGGACCAACAGTTTGGGGTTACGAGAGCGGTCGGTGTCCGGGACGGTCGGGTTGGACGGTTTGGTCGGATGGTTCGGGATCCATACTATGTTTGGAGGGTCCGGGAGCGGTCGGTGTTATGGACGGTTTGGTCGGATGTACGGGACCAACAGTTCTGGTGAGTTCGCGAGAGCGGTCGGTTTTGACGTGTCATGCGTGCGGATGATTTGGGGCTATATTAGAGGAGATCTAGGAGCGCTTCCGACGGGTCATTTGGTAGTTTCCCGGACAGTGCGGTTGAAGACGGTTGGTGTGGATGGTTCGGGAGCCTAACAGTTTGGAGGGTCCGAGAGCGATGTCGCAGTCTGGACGGTTTGTCAGGATGTTTTATGGGCGCGTAACATTTGGACGTTCGCGAGACAGTCGTTAGTTTGGACGGTTTCGTCTGACTGGTTCAGGGAGCGTGGCGAACATTTTGGAGGGTCCGAGACTGATGGGGGTGAGGTTGTGTTGGGGGGGTTCGGTTGAGATGGTTTGGAGACCATTCCCATCAGTTTGGGAGGGTTCTAGGACGGCTGCGGGCCCGGGACGGTCGGGTTGGAGGCTGGTTTGGGTCGGTTATATGGTTCGGGACCAACTTACGTTTGAGAGGGTCGCGGGGACGGTTCGGGTTTGTACCGGTTTGATGAGAAGAACAGGTTTGGTAGCAGGGATAGAAATAAAAGTAATCGGCAACAGTTTGGAGCGGTCGGTTTTGGACGGTCAGGTTCGGATGATGGGTTCTTAGATTAGAGGCAGATGCTAGACCATTCCGGATCGTATCATTTTGTTAGTTCGCAGGACATACTGGTTGGACGGATTTGGTCGGAGTGGTCTAGGACCTAGCGATTTGGTTCTTTTTTTTTTTTGTTTGAGGGTCCGAGAGCGATCGCGCCTGGTACGTTTGGGTCGGATGGTTCAAGGACCAACAGTTTGGATCTGGTCACGAGACGGTCGTGTTGGAGCGGTTTCGTCGAATGGTTAGGGACAATAGTTTGTAGTGGTGTCGCGAGACTGTCGTGTGTGGCAGGATATTGGTCGATGATTCGGGTGACCGAACAGTTTGGGGGGTCGGGATCGGTCGTTGTGGGACGGTTTGGTCGGATGGTTTCGGGGGCGCTACGAGTTTGGGGTGTCTGGGATGAGTGCGTTGGTGGTTTGGTCGGATGTTCGAGGAGAAACTAGAGGTAGAGCCGGACGTTTTTGCGCGGACGACCGTTGCGGAAGGTCGCGGGACGCGTCGGGTATGGACGGTTGGGTTCTGGATGGTTCAGGAGACCAACTGTTTGATAGTTGGTCGGATGGCTCGGGAGGCCAACATGTTTGGAGGGTCCAACGTGTCGACACTTGGCTGTGCTGTGCGCGCGTGGGAATAAGGGGGGGGGTCGATGATGCGATTTTCTGGCAGTCAGTCTTCTATCGCTGGGGTCTCTCGTCCAGCCTGAGGGGGGTTGAACTT
>JAGXJF010002020.1:0-256604 GCA_019208055.1 Stipa capillata | reverse complement strand
GGGTACCGCGCCTTGGACTCGGAGAGGACTTCACTGATGAAGTAGACCGGGCGCTGGACTTTCTGAATGTGACCGGGCTCGGAGCGTTCCACCACCAAGACCGTACTGACTACCTGAGTAGTCGCTGCGACATAGAGAAGCAGTGGTTCATTGGGCATGGGAGACGCGAGCACCGGGGGGTAGTCAAGAACTTTTTCAAGCCGTCAAGGGCGTCCTGGGCCTCGGGAGGTCCAGGTGAAGGTCTCCGACTTCTTCATGAGCTTGTAGAGGGGCATGGCCTTTCTCGCCGAGTCGGGAGATGAACCGGCTGAGAGCTGCCATGCACCCGGTTTAGCCGCTGGACGTCTTTGAGGTTCTTCGGTGGACCCATCTTGACGATGGCATCGATCTTCTCCGGGTTGACCTCGATTCCTCGTTCGGAAACGATGAAGCCGAGTAGCTTGCCCGAAGGGACCCCGAAGACACACTTCTCGGGGTTGAGCTTCATGCTGAATCTTCGAAGGTTGGAGAAGGTCTCTCCCAAGTCACTCAGGAGGTCTTCTCTCTTTTGGGACTTGATCACCACATCGTCGACGTAGGCTTGTACGTTCCGACCGATCTGCGACTGAAGGCAGCGCTGTATGCACCGTTGGTACGTAGCGCCTGCATTCTTGAGGCCGAAAGGCATGGAGACGTAGCAGAAGGCGCCAAACGGAGTGATGAAAGATGTCTTGATCTCGTCATCCTCCTTCATCTTGATCTGGTGATAGCCCGAGTAGGCGTCGAGAAAGCACAAAATCTCGCACCCGGCCGTGGAATCGACCACTTGGTCGATGCGAGGCAGGGTGAAAGGATCTTTGGGACATGCCTTGTTAAGGCTGGTATAATCAACACACATCCTCCATTTTCCATTCTTTTTGCGAACAAGAACTGGGTTCGCTAACCAGTCGGGATGATACACTTCTTTAATGAAGCCGGCTGCTAAAAGCTTGGCTATTTCTTCTCCTATAGCCTGACGTCTATCCTCAGCGAATCGGCGCAAGCGCTGTTTGACCGGCTTGGCATCCGGCCGAACGTTCAGAGAGTGCTCGGCAGCCTCCCGTGGGACTCCGGGCATGTCGGAAGAGGTCCATGCGAAGATATCCCGGTTGTCCCGGAGGAAGCTGACGAGCGCGCTTTCCTATTTGTCGCTGAGCGCAGTCCCGATCTGCGTCGTCTTCGAGGGGTCTTCGGGGTCGAGCTGAATGGCCTTGGTGTCCCGTGCCGGCTGGAAAGATGTCGACGTCGAAGCCTTCTTAGCCGGAGGTGCTTCCTCAACCACGGCCGACTTGAGGTCAGCAAGCGTGGCCTCGGCGATCTGGGCCGCGGCGAGGTTGCAGTTTTCCAGGTCACACGTGTAAGCGTGCTGGAAGCTGCTTTGCACCGTGATTACCCCGTGGGGGCCCGGCATCTTGAGCTTCAGGTAGACGTAGCTGGGCACAGCCATGAACTTGGCGTAGCAGGGACGTCCCAAGATAGCATGATATGATCCCGGGAAGTCGACAACCTCGAAGGTGAGAGTCTCGGTCCGAAAGTTGTTGGGAGTGCCAAAGGTGACGGGCAGGCTGACCTGCCCGAGTGGACTCGCCATCTTGCGGGTACCACCCCGTGGAAGGGGGCACCAGTCGGCTTGATCTCGGAACGAGAAATCTTCATGTCGTCAAGAGTCTTGACGTAGAGGATGTTGAGACCACTCCCGCCGTCCATGAGGACCTTGGTGAGGCGGACGCCGCAAACGATCGGGTCCACCACCAAGGGGAATCGTCCCGGCTGGGGGATGTAGTCGGGGTGGTCCGCGCGTCCGAATGAAATTACGGACTCGGACCATCGCAGGTACTTGGGCACGGCCGGTTCCACTGCGTTGACCTCTCGATCAATAATCTTCTGGCGACGTTTGGAGTCGTAGCCGTTCGGGCCGCCGAAGATCATCAAGCAAGCGGTCTCTTTGGGAAATTCGTCTCCCTCGTCCTGAGGGGGCTCCTTCTTTCCCTTATTGTTGTTGTAAGGCTTGTTTAAATTCTTCAAGAGATTGCAGTCGCGCGTCAGATGATTGGACTTAGGCCCATGAAAATGACACGGCTGACTCATCATCTCCTCGAAGGTCGCGTTGGTGCGCTGAGGTCGGCGCGGCGGGGCGCGCTCAGCCGCAGCAACGAGATCTCCGCCTTTACGCTTCCGGTGCTTCTTCCTGGATGACTCGGGTTGAGCGTCCCGACTGGGTGAGTCGGACCCTTTGCCCTTGTTTCCTCCCCTTGTCGTCCCGAGTAGCACTGCGGACAGCCTCTTCACCGGTGGCGAAGTTATTGGCTATATCAAAGAGCTCGCGCGTGGTCTGAGGATTCTTGCGCGCTATCTTGTGAATGAGGTCGGTGCTTCGAACTCCCTTGGAGAAGGCAGTGATGACGTCACCCTCTCGGACCTCGGGCAAGGAGTTCTTCTTCTTGGAGAAGCGTTGGATGTACTCACGGAGAGTTTCATCCGATTTTTGTGTACAACTGTGGAGGTCCCACGCGTTCCCGGGCCGATTGTACGTGCCCTGGAAGTTGTTCACAAAAAGAGTCTCGAGGTCGCTCCACGTATGGATGCAACCCGGAGGCAGGCTGGTGAGCCAGGCTCGGGCCGAGTCAGCCAGGAACAGCGGCAAGTAGTGGATCGCGACGTAGTCGTTTCCACCATTGGTCCTGCACGCCGTGTGGTAGTCGGCCAGCCAGATGTCCGGCCGAGTCTCTCCGGTGTACTTGTCGATGCCGGTGACTCGGAACCGTGGGCGGGAAAATGACACTGCGGATACGGGGGCCAAAAGCCTTTGGACCCGAGAATCCCATGCCGGAGGAAGTCGGAGAACGTCCTCGGCTGGTGGCACCGCTGTCGTTGCGGTGGTCGCCACGATTGTCTCTCCTGGACCCAGGATGAGTGCTTCCTTCAGCGCCTGCAGGGTCCCTTGGTCCGAGTCGCTCACGGACCGGTGCAGCTTGACGGGCGTTTTTGTCCGCGTCCTGTCGGGCGCGGGTTCTGGCGGCTATGGTGCCGTGGGCATCTCGGTCTGGACCGAGTCGCTCGCGAACATCTCCGGCCGGTTGACGTCGGTCGGGGGTGGCTCGCCATCCACGCCGCGTTAGACGGGCTTTTTCGGCGGTGAAGAGCGCCGACTCCTCACACCTGCCGAGGAGCCGGGATGACCTTCTGAAGCTTCGGCATGCTGGAGGGCGGTTTCCTCTAGCAGTACCCGAAGTCGGCGGAGTTCATCATGCCCCGGGTTGCCCTCGGGGATCTCGATGGCGCGCGCCGCCATCGTGGCCGCGACGATGTTATGACTCGGGAGAGGAAAAATCGGGACTCCTTCCCTTTCGCGCATGCGGAGCTCGTTATGGACCTGACGTCCCCGAGCCCTCATGTCGTCGTTGCGTCGTTGGTCGTCACGCTGGCGGGCGAGCCGAGTCTGTTGCTCGATCAACTCTTCCTCCTTAGCAAGGAGTCGGAGTCGGGTGGCTTCGAGCTCAGCCGGTGTTTGTTCCACAATGGGGACCTCTTGGCCATCGTCGCCACCTGCCGAGTCGACGTTGGCCATGAAGACTTCCCGGGACGGGTGGTGGCTGCCAGAACTCTCATCCTCGTCCGAGTAGTACTCGAGGACAGGGAGGAGAGAGTCAATTGCTCCCACCAGTCGGGATCCGAGTGCGAACTCATGCGCGACAAACGGATCCGGTTTCGGCGAAGCCTCTTCCCTGAGGAGAGGGGCCGAGTGCGTGGGCTCGAGGGAGAGCCCGTGCTGAAGAGCTGAAGGACCTCTACTGGTCGGGGTGTCGCCGAGTAGCAGAGGTGAAGCTGGCCGATCTTGTCAGCAATGAAGTTCAGCCTTCCAAATTGGAAAAGCTGGCCGGGATCCGGGACAGCGGTCACGAGAGCGAATCTCATGATGCTTCCCGGGATGAAAACGTTGTTGACGTTGACGAAGCCCATCCGGATTCGTGCAGAAGGATCTATGCGCACTCCCCTACCTGGCGCGCCAACTGTTGGAGTATTATTCCGGCAATACTACTTATGGGGCGGCGTGAGCGTAGCAAATCTGGATGGGTGCACACGGGAGACAAGATTTAGACAGGTTCAGGCCCTCTCGGAGAGGTAATACCCTACGTCCTGTGTTTGGTGGCTGGTATTGCAAGTATCCCGAGTGCCGCAAGCCCTAGAGAATCGATCTCGAGGGGGCTTGAGCTATGAAACAAAGGAGATTAAGTCAGATGAGGTGTTCTTGGATGGATTGGTTCAGATCCCGATCGGAGGTCCCCTCCCGGGCCTTATATAGCCGACCGGGGTAGGGTTACAAAGTCCGGATCGGGTTAACAGATATGTTTCCTATTCGGTTACAACCAATTCCGGATAAGCCGGACAGGTATTAGTCCTTGTCTTGTACTCCACGTCGGTGAGGCACCCCCGTGTTGTAGTCGGACTCCGAGTAGTCGGTCCGGCCCACCCCGTGGTCGGGAGGCCGGATTCGTCCTCCTTGATGATACCCGGGTGCCATGTCACCATCAGTGTACATGCCTTACCGTTGCTCGTTGGTGTTCGGGGCGCACGGGGACCCCTCCCACAACAGATCCCATCCTGGGCTCGGTCAGAGGTGTCACCGTGTTCCAGGGACAAGCTGGAGTACTTACAGATTATCGCTCCTCACACCATGATCGCTTGCACACTGGCGGAAGGAGAGGTGCAGCCCAGTTCGGACACGAACTGGATATTGGTGTTTGCCAACTTTTTCAAGTGCGGGTTCCATTTCCTGCGGTCGAGCTTCTTCCTCCTTGTCCTCAGCTTCTATGGGATCGAGCTCATTCACTTCAATCCAAATTCGATCGTGATGCTGAGCGTCTATGTGGACCTATACGAGGCGTATCTCGGCATCCATCCCTCCCTCGACCTCTTCTGGTACTTTTACAATCTGAAGAGGTTGTCGAACGAGGTCGTTGGTGGTGCCGGTTTCTGACTGCGAGAGGGTAAGAGGGAGGATTACCTCAACTTTGCCAACAAGAGTTTGTGGTTCGGCTAGTACAAGAGGTGGTTCTACTGCTAGCCTCCCCCACCCAGAGGCATCGAGTATTGAGGTCTAGTGCCATAGTAGACTTATAACTATTCGGAGATGCCGGACGAGACCTTGAGACTTCGCACTTTTGTCTCCAAGATGGCTGATCTCAAGGCACGGGATCTGACAGCCTGGAGTGTCGCCGAGGACTTCATCAAGCAGCGCTTAAGCCCCTTGCGCTCAAGGGTCTCAGCCGCCTTGGAGTACTTGGATAGGGAGGATCCGTCCCAGGACTGCGAGAGAGGTAACCTTTGTCTGGTGTTGTCTTGACATTCGAGGCAGGATACATCCCCACCTTACTCGATTTCCTTTCCTTTGCAGTCCTCAAGCATGCGGAAGTTCTGTGGCGGGTGTAGACTACGAAGGTGGCACACGAGGAGGAGGAGGACGTCATGATCCTCAACTCCATAGCCTCGTGACCGAAGCTTACTGAAGGGAGCAGTTCGGGCGCCGCGGGAGCGCCTCCAATGGCTCCTTCGCCATCGGTTCCTCCAACAGTGTCCAAGCTGAGATCAGATATCTTCTGGTAGTCCAAGCTGAGATCAGATGTCTTCTCCGCAAGGTCTCAGGGTCCTTTTCTAGAGGGCATGTCGTACCGGGGTACGAACTCGTCTCCGAGTAGGACTCCTGTCATCCTTAAACATCAAGATCGGCTTCCTTTCAAGGGATATTCGGATACTCGTGGGTAGTTTCCCTATCATCCTAGAGTCCCCCCGACTACGGATGTAGCTCCAGGTATCTAGGAGATCCTTGGGTATTTGCATACGGATACTATCATCGTATATAGTAGAATTGTATTACTCATCGTCAATTACAACCAAACAAAGCGAACAAACTAGATGTTACTTCCAACGTTTTCGGTGTCATAGTATTAACCTGTACTAGGATCACCTGCAACATAATAAGGAATAAATTGCAATAGTACTTTCATACCCACAAGATGTCTTCTGTGCTCATTCCAATCAACATAAGTATGGCATAAGAAAAAAGTAAATTACTGTACAAATAATTTATTTCTAAAGTAGTAAGTATAACACGAGCATAATAGAAGTACATTTACCAACATGTCTTCAACATACTCATCAATTCGTAGATTCAAATATAAGTTTCAGATCAGCACCACAGGGGCAAACCATCATAAAGTCATCCATTTATTCATCAAAGTCCCTCCCGACTTTGTAATGTGAAGTTTGGATCAAGCTAAATACCCGTGTCCCAAACGGTAAGTGTTTCGATGAGTTGTTAGTCTTTGGCCGGCCGGGCCACGACTAACCCAACACTCGGCAACATTGTCATCGTGGGTGGAGGGAAGGACCCAACATGATTGGTATAGTGTTAGTCACATAGCAGACCGATCCCTTTGTTGGCATTGATCACCAACTCTCACATCTCACTTATTAATTGTTCCAGTATTGATTAGTTGATTTAAGTATATTACAACCCACTGACCATGCTCAGTAACCAACTCCTATCATGCTAGAGAATTTCATCCATAAACATAAGTAACCCTAATTAATAGATGTAACATCCCAGTTTTTCTGAAACCTAAAAATTAGGGCCAACAAAAACTTTTTGTTAATAATGCTAGTTAGCATGCACCGTAATAAAACTTATACCTAAAAACATGCTTCTGTCGAACCCTAAAGTGGGACAACCAAAAATCTTCCATTTGTTCCAATCTTCCTTGACCTCCGGTTTGTCGAGGCTCTACCCGGCAAAGTAATCAAACTTTGCTTTGTACCTTATCTCTACGTGGCTAGCTACCCATGCATTCCCGCCACGAATATACCTTCGGCATCTCTTTCCCCCATTCTGTCTAGCCGATGCAACCTAAACCAACATCTGCCGCTAAGTGCCCACACGGCACTTCGGCGAAATCGAAACATATATATATGTCCTTAACTTTTTCCAAATGACTTGAAATTCTACCATCATCTTCGGTATGAATTATCTTGAGTATGTGCAAAAATATACTGCCTTTAGGCATACGCACATATGCAAACCCTAACCCTCAGCACTCCCGGTCCTCCTCCTGTCGTCAAACCTCATGCATGTATATATGCACGTATCAATGGCAGAAATCAAACCACAACTCACCGTAACTTCGCAAGTCCATTCCATCCATATATGAGCTCCCTATATCCTAAAATATTCAAGTGTATGTGAGCACATACACTCCGCATCCTAAATTAATTATCTCTCAGTAAAACCATAACCACCACAGTATCACTTCCTCCTTACCATATGGCATGCAAATAACATTTCACCTCTACCATGTCACCATGCCGGGAGCTAAATATTCGTCCCGCTATATTTCCACCAAATAACCATTTATCCACTTGTCTTTTACTATAGTCAAAACCCTATTTACCGTTCGCCCTACTTACCCATCACTCAAACCCGGGTGTTATGTCTATCCATGTGCATGTATATGGGTACACATCCTTCCCAGGACCTATGACACCTTTTCTCTCTGCTATATGTATACCTTTAGTATACACCCGTTCTCGTCTGCTGTTTCCCCGCCATACCTTCCTCCTCACCCGCATTCGGTGTTAGATATATCTGTTGCATCAACCGCAGTTTTACCTCAACAAAGCCAGCTATTCTTTCTCCCTGGACAAGAGCAGGCCAAGCAGCACCCTGAGCTGCTCCACGCCATCCCAAGCATTTCCTTCCCTCCTGTGCTTTTGCCGCACAACCTGCCACCAGTTCTTTATCTGC
This sequence comes from Stipa capillata, assembly GCA_019208055.1. Classification (NCBI taxonomy): domain Eukaryota; kingdom Viridiplantae; phylum Streptophyta; class Magnoliopsida; order Poales; family Poaceae; genus Stipa; species Stipa capillata. The sequence goes on along the minus strand of JAGXJF010002020.1, from coordinate 248,788 downwards.
CGCATCACCCTAGCAGCCAAGCACTCCTCTGGACTTTTACAGCAGCAACACGCCACCTTTTATTTCCAAAGGCAGCTAGTACCTACCATTGTGGCAAACAGCAGCTGACCCATTCAATTTTCCTTTACCTCACGTCTCCTCCTTGAGCACTTCCAGCAGTCAATACCTCACTCCTCTACTGCTCTTCCTCATGCCCAAGCCGAACCACCCCCTGCGCTGCTCTTTTATTTCTCCCCAAGCTGAGCTGACCTGTCTTCTCATGTCCCCAAAGCTTTCCAAGCTCATGCATGCCCCTAGCTCTCTCTCCTTGCCTGGTTGAGCTGCCCCTGCACGTGCACTGCTGGACCAGCAGCCCTAAACATCTACCCATCTATCTCTCCTAACTCCTGCAATTACTCCCTGCTCACCAATCCTTGCCACGATCTCATCTCAAGCCAACCCACTGCAGCTTCTCCCCTATTGCCACACCCGAGCTGCTCCAACTCTTTCTACCGAGCTCCCCTTTTCCTTTCTTCTATCCGAGCTCAGCTCCAGCTCCACCCGCAGCTTCCTCTCCCACCCCAACTTCTGTCACGCCCCAAGCTCATTCTACCCGAGCTCCCCCTCAAGTTCCTCTCCCTGCACACCTACCTTTGCCACACATTCTTTCCAAGCCGAGCACTCCCTCCCTTGGTTATTCCCCACCTCACCCGAGCAGCCCTCTACTCTCCCTTCTCAAACCCGAGTTCCTCACATCCTGCTGCTCTCTACTCCTCAAGTTTCACCGAGCTCAATTCCTTCCCCAAGCTTTACCTTTCTTTCCTAACCTGAGAAACAAGCCCGAGCTTCCCCTTGCTTCTCCTGCTCCTCTTGTTTCCTCCCCAAGTAGCCAAGCTGAACAGCCCCAGCTCTCCTCCTCTTTAGCTCGAGCTCCCAAGCTGCCATAGCTCCTTCTCTCCTAGGCTGCTCCATATGCCCCTTGCTTCCAAGCTGGCCGAGCTGCTCTAGCTCCCCTACTCAAGCGCCCATTTTTCAGCCCGAGCTGCTCGCTGCCCCTGCCGCGGCAACGCCTCACCGCGGCAACCTTCAGCCTTGCCGCAGCTGCCAAGCTCCTGCCGCGGCAGCCCGTGGCAGCTGTTTCTGCCATTTTACTCTTGCCGCGGCAGCATATGGCAACTGCCGCTGCTCCCTGTTCCTGCCACGGCAGCCGCCCCTACAACCTCGCCTTGCCACGGCAGCCCACGGCGACTGCCTCGGCCACCATGTTCCTGCCGCGCAGCTGCCATCGTTGCCTTGCCTCTGCTGCAGCACCCATTTCTTCCCCGCGGCAGCTGCCACCGCCAATTTGCCCTGCCGCGACAACCTGTGGCAGCCATTGCCGCTGCCACACTCCTGCCACGGCAGCTAAAGGCTGCTGCCGCACCACCATTTCCCCTACCGCGTCCGTACCGCGGCAACACAAGGCTATTGCTACTGCTGCCTCGCCCTGCCGCGGCAGCCCATGGCTGCTGCCGCGCCACCGTTTCCCCGCCGCGGCAGCCAATTTCCGCCGCGGCAATTCCTTTCCCTACCGCGGCAAGTTTTCCCCCACCATGGCAACTTGTGGCAGCCGCCACGCTCTTGCCACGGCAGCCCATGGCAGCCCATGCCGCTGCCACGCTCCTGCCACGGCTGCTGCCGCTGTTCATCTTTCCTGCCACGGCAGCCCACAAACTGCCGCGACAAGTCGTTGCTCCGCCGCGGCAAGCCGCTCTTGCCGTGACAAGCTTCTGCCGTGCCACCTTTCTCTGCCGCGACAGCCGTTGCACTTTGCCGCAGTTATCGCTTTGCTACCCCGTCAACCCATTCCTATTCCTATGTGCTTCTAAAATTAAAATCTATCCAACGACACCAGTTTCATAATTTTAGTAATTATTTGAATTTCAAACTAGGAATCAATTCATTTAGGAGCATGTGATGTATCTTCCATTAGCATGATTAAACTTATTTAATTCCTTGTCGTAATAAAACCCAACATGCCATATTAGTTTCAGTATACATTTGTTGTCAAAACCTTTTGCATCATAATAACAATAAGGGTTTGAAAACCCTAACACCCCTCTAAAAGCAATGCATGGATTGGTATGTTGTTTGAGTGTATTATGTTTCTTGAATGGTTCTCCCTTGCACCGTTAGTGATTCGTTGTTTTCCCGACGTGTAGAAACGACGTTGCGTAGCCTCACGCGAAGGATCCCCGGCGATCGTCATTCCAGGTTTACAGTTCGGGATCGGCCAATGTTGCCAGGCAAGCTCTTCACCCTTGATCATGTTGAAACCCATGCTTATGAAATGCTATGTTGGTTATGAAACATGCATGCTTTATATATTACAATTGTTATTTTATGTAGCATAGATATCACCGATGCTTAGGAAACCCTAGTCTGACCCCTGATACTTTGTCACCCTAAGGACTATTTATTCCGGGAATATTACCGGAAACCCTAGGGCAGATTATTTACATATACATGCTTAGCCCTGCAGTAGTGAAAATAGGTTTTCATGAAAAGCGAAATACTCAAATATTTCATGTGATGAAACGGACCGTCGTGTCCGGTTGGTGATCGAAGGTAGTATATCCTTGGGTTGGGATATTTTTACCGAAAAATGGTCTTTGTGAAACCAAGCTAAAAATGGAGATGTTTTCTATCCGGGTCGGAGATGAAGGGTGAAAGAAGGGAGTCTGTAAAGTAAAGCCCTGCATGGTCCTCGTAGCCCGTGGATTCGGGTGAGGTGTGGTGTCCTTCTCGGATCAATTAAGGACCTGGCTTAAGTGCCGTTTATCCAAGTCTTACCGTACGTCCACATGTCCTTTCTGGGAATGACTTGATCTAGTAGCCGACCTGGACTAGCATGAACCCGTGGGCAGTTGGTAGCGTGCGGATGGGGTGGGTTTAACCCCTGTAGAGAACAAACCCGTGGATTTAACGAGGTGTTGTTCGCCACAAAGTTGGAACACTAGCCCCCTCGTAGCGATTGAACTGACTCGAGCTGGGCGTGGGACATGTCCTTCTGGCGGGTTCATGGCTGGGTTCACAGCGGTGAAGAGTCTCGTTGTACTAGCTATGGTAGCATGCGGCGCGCAGTATGCCCAGGGTGAACTACATCGTGTGGGTAAAGCCGTACCACCTCTGCAGAGGGTTAGAACTATTCGAATAGCTGTGTCCGCGGTCATGGACGAACTTGGGTAGGCCACACTAAAGTAGACTGGCTTTCAAAGTCAAAAAGTGGGAATGGGTTAAGGACGCGATCCGCCGTGTTCGCAGAGTTCCTGAGAACTTTCCGTTGTAGCGGAAAGAGTGAAGAAGGATTTCCCCGTGGATTCGGGTAAATCCTGGGTTTCCCCGTGGATTCGGGCAAACCGTAGTTCCCCCGTGGATTCGGGCGAACGTTAGTATTCCCGTGGATTCAGGTAAGATGGAAACTCCCCGTGGATTCGGGTGAGCACCAGGCTTTCCGGTGAAAAGGAAAGATTTAGATACCTCTGCCAAGGCAGGCGGTATTGTAGCGTTACCGTTGTAGCGGGAGCGTGGGTACAGTCTTCCCTTTCACAGGGGAAAGACATCGAGACCAGGTACGCACTTCGTTGCTACCGTTAACCTTACGAAAACCGCTTTACAACCTATTTATGTATTTCAAGAAAGAACTTACTTCCTGCACAATATGCAACATAGAATAGAGCCATGTTTTTGACCTGCCCTTGCATGCATCACTCTGTTATAAATTCCCTGGTGAAGGGCTTGCGAGTACATTCAATGTACTCACCTGGCTTGTTGATTTGGCCAGAACGAAGGATCGACAGTTCGAAAGCAACGTCGGTATCCGCGAAAGCTAGGGCGAAATCCCCAGTCAGTTGCCTGTTGGGAACGGCATATTGATGGGCCACACCACCGTTCGATTTTCCGCTGCAAGATTTCTAGCCGTTGGGCTAAAGGTATAATTATTCGATCTCGAAGATCGGTTTATAAATCATAATTCTAATAAGTGCGTGTATGACCTTGATACACAGGTTAACTTATGGGTACCGGCTACTGATCATGGGACCGGTACAGTAAACACAAGGGCTTATCTGGCCTTAAAACCGGGTATGCCACAATAGATAAGCATGCCATTTGCATAATCATCACATAGACAAGATACTCGCAAAGTAAATCATGAAATTCAGCGAGCTGCATGCTTGTCTTGCTGATATGGTTCCTGAACCTGATGGGGATCAACTTTGTAAAAGGCCTCATTGCGAGCTCTACCCAAAAGAAGTAATGAAACGCGTGAAAACGATGAAAAAGAGAATTTTTTTGGAGTCCTAGATCAAAAGTTATGTATATTTTTTGTGAAACAGTAATGTGCATGAAGATTTTCTCATGGGATAATACATATTAAACCGTGAATTTTGATATAAAGTACAACTCATTTGGAGTTCAGATGAATTCTCTATGATTTTTGCAAGTTTCAACCATTTTAAGCATTTTATATCTTTTCCTCGATTAATTTTGAAATTTACTAGGGAATTACCTTTTTGTACTCAGGTTTAGCCAGCTACTGAAATAGATAGGTGGGACCAGAGGTCAATTTTAGCTGGCCAGAGGCTGACTAGTCAAAGTGGCCCATGGGCTCACTTGCCATACAGAGTAACATTTCATTTTTATTCTGATTAACTTAATGAGTCCATGACATGTGGGGTCGCCATGTCTGAATTTAATCTTTTTATCAGTTTAAACTAAGTGATTGTGAAGTGAGAGCCCACATGCAAAGACATATTAGTTATAAGATTAAGTCCTAATCTCTCCAGGCCACAAGTTAGCCACTAGTCAATTAACCACTTAACGGTCACTCCTAGCCGGGCCCGCATGTTAGGTCTCCGGCGTCTCAACGACGACGAGGTCTAGCGCACATATGAGCGATGTAGTACTATGCGCGTGTTCCAGGACATGTCCGAATGCACAAGTAGTTTTTTTTTGAGAGCAAATGCCAGAAGATAGCATTACGAAGTGGACGAAGCTAAATCGCTCGCCACAATATCCAGAATACAGGGAAATACAACATCAGACTGCATGTGTTCATATAAGTTTAAAGAACTACCATACTTAGCTAGGGAGTGAGCAGCCTTGTTACAGATCCTGCTGGCATAAACAAACTTACATTGATCAAAGTTTTCTTTAAGAAACTTCTTCGGATCTGCCATGGCATTGCAGACAATGGAAAGATCAAGATCATTTTCCTCCACCCCCTGTTTCAGCAAAAGGGAATCAGTCTCAAAACAGATGGAACTTATCCCTCTTGAGGCAGCTAATTGAGCACCTTGGACAGCAGCTAAAATTTCAGCATGAAGAGGATTAATGACATTGTGCAGTCTTCCAGCTCCACAAGCTTTCACACTTCCATTATGGTCACGTATTATAGCTCCCCATCCTCCAGAATTTGTTTCAGAGAAGAAAGCTCCATCAATGTTAATCTTCAGCTCATTTATTCTGGGAGGCTGCCAACAGCTTTGTACTATCTGTTTCCTTCCTTTTTCCTTCAAAAAAGCTTGACAATAATCATTAGATTGCTTCATAATAGTATGATATAAGACATTATTGCATCTAGATTTACCTTCCTCCCTAATATAATTTCTTTCTGCCCACCATTGCCAAAGAAGAACAATTATCAAAACTTTCTTTTCTTCTTCCAGGTTCAGGATTTCATTGATAAATTCAGCAGCCGATTGCTTTTTAATTAGCTTATTCCTCAATTCCTCCATATTCAGCATCTGCCAAATGACTGCCACTCTTTTACACTTAAGGAAGAGGTGACCACCATCCTCAGGCACCCTCCTGCAGACTGGACAATTTCTGTCAACCTCTACTCCCCTTCTCCTGAGATTCATGCAGATTGCCAGGGAATTGTGGGCTATTCTCCAAATAAAATGCTTTAGATAGTTCGGGCATCTCAGCCTCCAAATCTTCCTCCATTCAACTTCGTGTTTTGTTAATATTGATGAGGAGCTTGCCATTCCTCTCTGACTTCTTCTCATCTCATCTTCAATATACACATGATAGGCAGTTTTAACTGAAAACAAACCTTTTGAATGAGCGTGCCAAGCTGGCCTATCTTCACAGTCTATATTTGTTGGGATATTCAAGATAGTTCTCGCATCTTCTTCCCAAAAGGTTTGCTCCACCAATTGCTTATTCCATTCACCAGTGCTAGAAATTATCAGATCTGCTACATTGTTCAGGTTATTGTTACCTTTTGGAGTACAGGGTTTCCTCGTAAAATCCCTTGGTATCCAGGGGTCTTTCCAAATGTTCACCTTTTTACCATTCCCTATTCTCCAAATTAATCCCTTTTTCAATAAATCTATCCCTTTCAGAATGCTCCTCCAAGTATAGGACATGCCCTGCATTGCTTTTGCCTCTAGCACTGTACTATTTGGAAAGTATCTTGCTCTTAACACTTGAGCACAAAGAGAATCTGGATTGATTAGAAGTCTCCAGCCTTGTTTAGCAAGCATGGCTATGTTGAAGGCATAGAAATCCCTAAACCCCAGTCCACCTTCTCCTTTTTGCCTAGTTAGTTTTTCCCAACTAATCCAGTGAATTCTATTCTCCTTCTCTTGATTGCTCCACCAATATCTGCCTACCATCGAGGACAATTGTTCGCTTACTGTTCTTGTAATTTCAAAACAGCTCATAGTGTAGGTTGGTAACGCTTGGGCTATAGCTTTGATAAGGACTTCCTTGCCCGCTCGAGACAGCATTCTCTCCTTCCAACCTTGCATCCTTTTCCAGACTCTTTCCTTGAGAAAGTTAAACACTTTAACTTTTGATTTACCCACATGAACTGGAAGTCCTAAATATTGCTCATTAACTGTTTCAGCATTATTTCCCAGGATCTCCAGAACATCCTTTCTGGATTGGTTTGTCGTATTTTCACTGAAGAGGACTGTAGTCTTCTCTCTATTGATGGTTTGCCCTGACTGCGACTCATATAGCATCAGAATTTCTTTTAGCTTTGATGATGCGTAATACAGTATCCCGTGTATTCGGGGTACCCGTACGTAGTTCCCTGAGGCTTTAGGAAGGTACCACGTACCCGATAAGGATCCTCGGACGATAAGGCAATTCCTCTAAGGGAAGAAGACTCCCCTTAAACTAGGAAAGTCAATCCCGACGTTTAAGGAGGCCAGAGTCCTACTCGGGCGTAAGTCCACGTCCAGTACGACCCTGGGCACCCCCCTATATAAGGATCAATCGAGATCAGAAGAGGGGGGAAGAAGGAGGAGTCACAAGTCAATCTAGGTCAAGTCAGGAGGCGAAGCTCTAGAAGGCCCGCAGTCTCGAAGGAGTCGAGCCCGGAGGATTAGCTAGGATTAGTCTACGACCAGGCCTAGGATAGCCACTAACATACACCCCCTTTGTAAAGCGTGTTCCCGATCAATATATAGCAACATGACGTAGGGTTATTATCCTGAGGGAGGCCCGAACCTGTATAAAAACGGCTGTTCCCTGCTGTCAGAACTCCTGGCGATTGGCCCCTAGAGGTCCCTACCCCCCAGTAATCATCATCTCGTGAGTACCGTAAGATCGCCGGTTTACCAATCGTCGACAAGCTTCAAGACATCCCTTCTTCTCGCTCTGGAGAGGATCAGGGAGTCATCAGCAAAGAACAAGTGCGAAATACTGGGAGCATTTCGACATATACGAACTCCTTTCAAAGTGCCCTCTGCTTCAGCTTTGTGGAGGAGGATTGAGAAAGCTTCAGCACATATGATAAATAGATAAGGGGACAAAGGATCCCCCTGCCTTAATCCTCTTTGTGGCACAATATATTCTGAGAACTCACCATTCACCTTAAAGCAATAAGTAACTGACTCCATGCATTTCATTATCAGCTCTACAAAGTTGTTGCAGAACCCCAACTTGCTCATCATCATCCTTAGAAAACTCCATTCCACTCTGTCATAAGCCTTGCTCATATCTAGTTTGATTGCCGCATACCCATCCTTCCCCTTCCTTTTATTCTTCAAATAATGAACCGCTTCGTAGGCTAGCAACACATTGTCAGTAATAAGTCTTCCTGGAACGAAGGCACTCTGAGATGGGGAAATTATGTCTGATAAGATGATTTTCAATCTATTGGCAAGGATTTTAGAAATAATTTTATACACTACATTGCACAAGCTAATTGGTCTAAGATCCTTCACCTTGTTAGGATGTTTTACCTTGGGGACAAGAGTCACCAATGTCCTGTTCCACTCTTGAGGCATATTACTCCCATTCAGAATAGCCAGCACTTCTTGTGTTACTTTCTCCCCAATAAGATGCCAGAATCGCTTATAGAAAATCGCAGGCATCCCATCAGTACCAGGTGCCTTCAGATCGCCTATTGAATCAATACCTTCTTTCACTTCAGACTCCGAGAATGGCCTCATAAGGACTTCATTCATCTCTGGTGTGACCCTCTGCTGCACTTCCCCTAGGAACTCTGGTGGAATAGAAGGGTGATTGGATTTGAAAAGATCAGCGAAATATCTTACTACCACCTTCATTTTCTCTTCCTCATTTTCAGCCCAGCCGCCCTCTTCATTCCTCAACTTCTTTATGTAGTTCAATCTTCTTCTTTCTTTAACCGCAGCATGGAAGTAGGCCATATTTCTGTCCCCGGACTGGAGCCAATTCTTGTGAGCTCTCTGCCTCCAGTGCATATCTCGTTGATCTTCAAGTCTCTCCAACTTATCCTTCAGAATCCCTTCCTTTGAAATTGACCGAGGAGTAATTTGATCTTTCCTACAAACTTCAAGATCTCTTTTAATCTTCTTTATTCTTCTTTCCATATCACCAAGCACACTCTGGTCCCACTCCTTTAGATTTATTGCAACCCTTTTAAGATTTTCCATGACACCTCCACCCACTGAAGTTTCTGCATCCTCAAGAGCCTCTGCCACCACTTTCTCACAGTCTGGTTCATACAACCACTTAGCTTCAAATTTAAACATTTTCCCCCCAACACGTTTCTTTTGGGAATGAATGGGTTTATCCGTGCATATTATTACCGGTCGGTGGTCAGAGTGATGAGGATCACCATTAACCACTTTGTAGTCCATAAATTTATTCCTCCAACTTGAATTAGCCACTGCTCTATCCAGTCTTTCTCGTATATATCCTTCGCTTGTGTGGCTATTGTTTCTCCATGTGAACATATCCCCTTCAAAGCCCAAATCTACAAGTTCACAATCCTCCAAAGCTTGCCTGAATCTATTCATGAGAATCTGGTCTCTCTTCCTACCACCCTCCTTTTCATGTTCAAAAAAAATTTCATTGAAGTCCCCTGCCACCAACCACGGCAGATTCATCTGATTGTGCAAAATATTTAGGAGTTTCCATGTCATATACCTCTTTTCAGTTGTAGCTTCACCATAAATGCCTGTGAATCTCCACTTTCCTTCATTCTCTCCTTTAATTTCTACGTCAATATGATACTTAGAGAAGTTATGAGGAACTAACTTCACCTCAGATTTCCAAAACATAGCAATTCCCCTACTTCCTCTGCCATCACAACTTCTTGCCCACATATTGGTTAAACCAAGTCTCCACCTGAAACTTTGTAATTTTTCCTTACACATCTTCGTTTCTGCTAGAAACAAAATATCTGGGTCTTCTGTCTTCTGGAGGTCCAGAAGACCCCTAACTGCCGGGGGATTGCCCAGTCCCCGGCAGTTCCACACTATAAGCTTCATTTTGTCTCGCAGGGCTGTCCCGGCAGCCCCGCGCTCACTTCAGAAGAGATGTTTACAACCGATCCCTCCTCATCCAACCTCCCCACCCCTTTTTGTTTTTTCTGATTAATATCCTCTAGAATCTCAATTTCCATCAATTCAGGTCCTCTTTTTTCACCAACCCGAACGCCCACACTTCCCTCAGTACTTTCAAAGGGCCTATTATGCCTCCTGTATTTTTTCATCATTGTTTTCTTTTCCTCAGCTTGTTCTTTTTCCTGACTCTTCTCCTTTCCTTCTTCTATTGCCTTTTTGATGGTTTGATTGAATGCCAATGGATCTTGTGACACCTTATCCTCTTTTTGTGCCTTCTGATCCTCCCCAGCTTTTGAATCAGATCTGCTCCCATTTGATATTTCTTCTCCCGCAAGGTTCAATTCTAGGGATTTCTTACGCGTAGAAGCAAGTGTTTTATCCAGTCCCCGTGTTTTAATAGGGTCTGATTCTTGTCCTTCTTCTTTCCTAGGGTTACTATCGTCCATTTTCCTCCAATTCAGACCATCACTGCCTGATTTGCCTTGGCTTTCTCTGCTCCCAGTGCTACTAGATTTCCAAGAGGAACCGTACTTTTTACCCAGATAATAATCTTTCTCCTCCTCCTGTCTTCTATATCCCGGCCTCAACATATTTGCCCTTAGGCTCTTCCCAAACTGTTGTTTTTCTCCTTTCTTCAATTTAACTGAACAGTCTTTATCACAATGGCCAATGATCCCACATGTGTAGCAAAAGTCTGGTAAATACTCATACTGGAACCTCACCCATCTCCTTTTCTTGTTCTCCTCTTCTTCCTTATCTTGCATAACCTGCTCTTCTCCTCTGTTACACAACAGGTGCCTTCCTTCCTCAACTTCCTCCTCCTCTTCCTCTTCCAGGTTCAAAAACATTCCTCTCATTAGAGGCTTTCGGATGTCAATTCTGACTTTAATTCGAATGTAAGCCCCTATAGCCCAATCATCCTCATCTGTTTCCACTTTAAGCAATTTACCTATGGATTCCCCAATCAATTCCCCTGTTTCTCTATTCATGGTATCAAAGGGTAAGCCCAAAACTCTCACCCAAATTGGAATAAAGTTGAATTGCATTTCTTCCAGAGATTTCTTTTCATCAAAGTCCTCCACAACCAGTAACTCCTTATCAAAGTTCCATGGCCCATCCTCTAAAGCCTTCCTTTTTCCCATTACATCACTGAAGGTGAACAAAAATTTGTTTCCCCCAAGCTCCTTACAATCTACTCCATATAGAGGACTCCAGATTTCCCCCAAAGTTCGTTCCAAAACTGAAGCCCTAACTGGTCTTTCCGAAAACAGCTTAGCAATTACCTGTATAGCGGATGGTTTTCCTCTTCCCCCTCCCTTCCTTGAGATCTTGACTCCTTTCTTCTCCGCTTCCGAGAGGTGAAGCTCCTTCATCATCCCTTGCACTCGATCCATTGGATCGAGTAGAAGGAGGGCCACCAGCCCCCACCTGAACTTAGAGAAGCAAGAAACCGAACAAGGGCTACAGGGTTACTAGCACAGGACCAAGAAACAAAACCAGACTTAGGGGAAAGCTAGATCTGGAGATTTTGGACTTCTCCGAAACTAAAGCACTCGCTGAATCTGGGATTTGGTGGAATATGGCGAGGGGATGGGGACAGGGGTGGGCGAAGCTAAGTAGTGGGGTGGGGAACACAGACCAGGGGAGAAAACAAAGGGAATTCCGTGGGGACGAAGGAGCCCCACCACTGCGAGAGACTTCAGACCGGAGGACTTCGGGAATCCGACGAAGGTCTGAGGATCCCACGGAGAGAGAAGTTAGGGAAACCTGAGTCGCCTACACGTCGCCACAGCGGGGACTTACCGTCACACCAGGGACGGACCGGAGAAGTTAAGTTTGCTTTTTCCCCATGATACTTGAATGCACAAGTAGTTGTGTTTAGCTCCTGGGGGTGCTGTGAACTCGGCTGCATTGTCAGGAAGCATCAGAGATCACTGGAAGTGATGGTACGATGGCCGCTAGTAGCAGGAAAAACATAGCACCACCGGAAATCAAGTGGATGGAGTGAAAGGGGGAAAAAGGAGGGCGCTTCTGGCGGGGTGTTTCATCATGAGTTCAGAGAAGCCGGGAGCTGAGGCAAGGGAGCTCGGAGACGATCGCGAGGCTGCAGCTAGCTGCGGAGAGCAGCTCTGATGAGGAGAGGAAGGAAGGAAGGCTTTCCAGCCGGTGTTTGGTTGTGGCAGCTCCGCCCAAAGCTTCTGAGCATGACCCATAGCTTAGCACATCGGAGGAAGGAGACGGTGACCACATGCATGTCCATGGTGACGATGGTGTTCCGATGGATGAGGACGCTGGCCTCCTGTGCGTGCAAAAGAGATAGGAGGGGTTAGGGGAAGAGAGTAACTTCCTAGGAAACCGGAGAAGACACACACATGACCTAGAACTCACTGGAGATGAGGCAACGGTCCGCGTTGGAGGACCGCCGGAGTTGGGGAAGAAGAGGGGGGTCGTGGTCTATTCCCTAGACTAAACACGAAAACAAGGACTCGAGCGAGTAGAGGAAAGTGAGATGAGTCTAAAAGACATGGTTGGGCGGGCCATCGCACCTTCTAGAGTCTTGCGGGCATGGCGGCGTCAGAGTGGTCATGCTCATCGGAGCACTAGTACCGCTGGTGTTCTCGGCACTGAGCTCAAAATTTTGCTTCGGTTCTTGCATGTGGAGGCAGAGGGAGAGAAGCCGAGCGCGACTAGGTGGTTTTCGAGGGGGAAGAGAGGAAGGAGATGTCGAAATTAACAAGGGGGAATGGAGGGCATATGGCTCTGAGGTGAAAACCTCCTACTCCAATGACCGTTGACGATGCCGTCGATGACAGGGTGACCGAGGGGGAGGTGGCTGACCCTCTGGAACATGAGCTCGTCCAGGCCCATGCTCAACGCAGGCACAACGCATGGCGAGCCACGTGTTGAAGATAACCTGGCCAGCAGGCCCTGCTGGTCAGTGGCCAAGGGAGGCGGGTGGAGCTGGTACAGGAGGTATGGGCTCAGCCTGAGTGTGTTTCGAAGCTAGGCCAGGAAGCCCTAGTTAGGTAACAAACATTTTCTTTATTTCATTTCACTGTTTCTACTTTTAAATGTGATCCAGATCTAGGTTTTTTAATTTGTAAACATGCACATAGGGTCTATATATTATTTATGACCTATATGAATTTTTTCAGATCCACCTAAAATACATTTGACTGTTATTTAAATTTAAATTCAAATTTACCCCAAAATGGGTTTGAATTGTAGCTACGTAAAATATAATTTCTTTATTTGTGAAAAATTTATACTCATTCTTAGGAAGAAAAATGAGTCACAAATATAAATTTTCATAAAAGTTTCATTGAAGAAATATTCACCATATGAATATTTTATAGTTCTGCTAACTTTAGAACTTGAATAAATAATACTTGATCAAATACCAAATTAATTCAAAATCAGTTGAAAATGTTTAGAGACCTTCTTTGAGATGTATGAGGCTGTTTCACAAGTTATAATTAAGTTAATCCTAGGTCAAATTTACATGTTTTTAATTAGAGCAGGTTTGAATTATTATAAATATATGCAGCAATGACATGATATGGAAATACATTTTATTACATAATGACCATCAAGTGTCTTATTACAACATGGTTACAAGGGCATTTACAAAAACCCTGACGTATCAAACTTTCGTCAAGTTATCTCATCCCAAGCGCAATCACAAGCTCACAAGCCTGCAGAATAAATCCATCCGCAAACATGGTTATTGACGGCAGAAACTAAACAATGTCATTGGCGGACCCTGTGGGTGGCACGGGTGGGCCAAGGCACACCTAAGAAAAAGTCCACTACATTGCCCAAAAAAAGAGAAAGCTCACTACATTGCCACAACACACAGTCAGAACCAATGCATTGATCAGAACTGCTATCTTCCGATCGTTGCGTACAAAACCACGAAACAAAAAGAAAATCGATCGGTGATCGCTCGTCTTTTTTGATGCGGCAAAACCCTACGGTGCACGGTGGCTTCCATTCCTGATGGCACACGGCGCACGCAAGAACTTGCGCTAGGCAGTGGCACACGGGTTTTGGCGGTGGGCGCTAGGACGGCAGCGTGGGCGGTGGCGCATCGCAAGCGGAGGCGCAGAGCTCGACACGACAGCCAGCAGGTAAGGATGGCGATGAGTGTCGAGCGTAGGCGGCCGGCGGGTGGGCGGAGAGGGCATGCATTGATGAACAAGGCAAAGAACTTTAATTAGGTCGATCACTAGCTTCTATTGTAGAATGCGGCAGTGACTAGAATGTGGGCATGCGTTGGTGATGAACAAGGCGAGGCACAGATTTATTCAATAGCTGCTTGATGAATCAATGCATGCATTGTTTTTTGCGTGCAAATTTATATACTAATATACTACTCTGCGTGTTTGATCAATGGATGTTCACATCGCTGCTTGACGAATCAATGGCATATTTGATCTTTCACCGCATGCAAGTATAATCAATGTTTGGAAAGAACTTACTACATTGTTACTTCTGTCTTACTTTTATAGTGTAAGCTTCTATTATGCAAATTTCAAATTCAATTGTTGATTTTATGGCGTCTGTAAGACCTTATTAATCTATTAATATTGTACTTTTGATAAATTATATACTTATATGTTGGCATATCATATTTATGGTATAAAAAATTTATATCAAATCAGTCTATCCTGCTCGAAATTTTAAGTCCGCTAACACAGCAAGTAGATTATGAATCGATTAGGCAAGTATATGGATGATTTGTTCAGAGCTAAAACCAGCCCCGTACGTCAAGGTCACTGCACACCTCGTGTCCGTCTGCATGGTGAGCCAGACGTGCTTAGCTCGCTGGCCTAGTTGGATAAAAATAAGAATCACAGCGAAAAATGCAACTTTTGATAGAATAAAGCGATATTATATATGTGTAAATATTTGCAAAAACCGCAATAACATGGAGCAAATAGTGGTGAATTAGGTGTTAAGAAGCGCATCTAGTAGTGAATGTGGGCAAAGTTATCCGTGTCGAGGTGGCAATGAAACGGGCGACTAAGGTACAATTTATAGGTCTTTCGGCAAGAGTGGCGTTGAATCCTCCCGGCGATAGAGAAAAGCCATCCGCTGTGGCAGAAGGAGGAGAAACGCGGATGGGGCAGAATTGTTCAGGCCGGCATGTAGTGAATTAGCTAGTCCACGGCATCCAATGACACCTCAATCATGTGGAGTACAACTCAGAGAAAATACTGCTTTCCACAATTTAATTTGGCTCCAATTATGCAAAACATTAGCCTTGGATATCTTAGAGTATAATAGCATGTAATTTGATTATTAATTGGATTATGTATTGCACCTTGCACAATTCTATATGTAGTGTCACGACTCAGGGTGAAAGTGGTTCCAAATTTGACAGTATAGAATATTAATAGGATACTGGTAGGATTCGGATACCTATCATTAAATGTGGTATAGGATAAGATATTGCTACCTTCCGATAAAACTGGATTTGGCCGAATTATCCGACACTTCTTAATGAGATTATGCGATATTTTCTTATTTTCATCGCTGCATGTTAAGTGTTCAAGTGCTGATTGCTTGCTGCGCCGATATGGTTTCTGTTTTATATCTGCTATTGTGCTAACTTGTTGAGTACTTCATGCTGTGATCATGAACTCTTAAGTCATGATATTATGTTATATATTTAATCACTGATAAATGTATGAATGTAATTATTTTATGTGCGTACTACTCGTTATCATGTTCGACACCAACTTAATTTGTATTTGATCCTATTCGAGCGTTATCAACTCCGCCTTCTCTGAATCTAATAAATAATATTACTTTTGTTAATTCTCAGTTGCCTACATTTTTTATAAATCTCAATCACCTAAAATTATATATTATTTAGCGTAAAATTACAGTCTTGAACGTGTATAATTTTAGTAAAAAGTTATTACAATTTTTAGTATGTTCGTTATATTAGAGAAAGTAGGGATAACGATGGTTAGACGTTGATTTAAAGACTTTGAAACGTGATTGAGATATAATTTTTTTTAGACAATTTAGAAATAGACAATCTTAAAAATATGGGACCCTCCACACAATCGTCAGATCAAAATCCGACCATCCTTATCTACTTCTCCTCTCTTTGTCTCACTGTCTCTCTCTCTCTCTCTCTCTCTTTCAACTTTATCTCTTCTCCATCCCAGTCGGCTCCCTATCGACCCCCAACTATTGTTGTCTCCATCGTTCTCTTTCACCTTTAGCGACCCTCCCACTACAGTCATTGCCTCGCCTGCTTGTCGACCTGCCCTCCAACCCTGCCTACCAGCCATCTCCCTCACCCATGAGCAGCGGCGCTACTGCGCCGCCTCGCTATCCCTGCCCAATCGCCACCACCTCTATGTCTGGAGAGCCACGAGTTTCTTCTCCAATGCTAGTACCCCACCCCGAGCTCTAACCTTTTTGCCACTACTGTGTTGCCGATGGCTTCTCCTCGTGACCATAACCTCTCTGCCACCATCGCCTCTCTTGGCTCCACTACTATCACCATCTCGCCACTCCAACGATGGCTCTCTCAGATCCAGCGGCTATAACACGTCGACTGGAATTTAAGGTAATTCTACAAGACTAAACTATAGCAAATTTGAATACAGTTAAGATATGGTCTGTATCCAACCGAACCCGCTCCGTTTCGATCCCAGTCACGAGTTCATGACCTTGTCTCGGCCGAGATATCACGAGCCTCACAGATCACAAGTCGCAACAGCAAGGAAAACAAAATAGAGCAGCGTAGCGCGATGGCGAAGTAGGGCGGCGCCGGCGAGCATGTGGCAGCGGAGAAGAGCATCGTGTGGAGGAAGGGACCCAGAGGTTCGAGAGCCTCGACGGCACAGCCTTCCTCGAGTACCGCCTCATCGTCCAGCCGCGCCCCTCCTACTGCGGCGACGGCGCGACCCCGGCGGTGATTGACATGGTGCACACGTACGTGCCGCGGAGCAAGCGCGAGCGGGGCCTCGCCGCACGCCTCTGCAACGCCGCCTTCATCGACACGCGGCGCCACAGCATGCGCGTCGTCCCCACCTGCTCCTACATCTCCGTAACCTCTCCTCTCCTCTGCCTTCCGCTCCCATTCACGAGTCCCAAATCCTAATTGATAACTGTTCTTGATTGAGATTGTTGACGACCAAATTTGGCAGTACCCCCAATGGCCCAACTGTATCGGGTAAGGTTCACAGCGTTACCAAATCATGGCCCACATCGAGTGATTTTTGCAGCGCCCCCGAGTCCCGAGCACTCGTATCCCGAGTTCTCGTGCTCCATTATGGTCCCGACCACAGGAATGTTCACAGAAGATCCCGCAGAGTCCTCAGGCGGCGTCCCCGAGCAGTGCGCCCGAGTTGATCTGCAGTGCTTCCGAGTACTCCTGTCCCCGAGTTCTCATATCTCCGAGTACGTGCATTCCCGAGCACTCGTGCCCCGAGTACTTGTGCTCTCGAGCACTCGTATCCCCGAGTACTCGTGTCCCCAAGCAGAAGATCCCGAGAAATGCTCCCGAGTACCAAGTATTGACAAAATCCGAGTGCCGGACCCCGAGCTCCCCATGTCCCCGAGTACTCGCATTCTTGAGCACTCGTTTCCCGAGTTCCCGTATTCCCGAGTACTCGCGTTCCCGAACGGGTCCGAGTCAGATTCCAAATGATGCGCCCGAGTTCCAGTAGTGCCAAGTCGGTGGGCAAGTTGAGACATTCCCGGATTGAAGTCTTTTTGCGCTCGAAACCCTAACTTGAGGCACAAGGAACAGAAGCTGATCATGACGTTTAAAGGAAAGTACGAGATTTGGAAAGACTCCCGGTTGATATGGAAGGATATCTCGTATACAAGGCGGAGTCCAGATCACGGCGGTTAAATCGATCAGATTAGGAAGTTATCTCGAGATTGTATAGAAATATATCTTTGTACGAGATAGAGTCCTATTGTAGCTCAAAGACCTGGCATACCCTATAAATATGAAGGGTATATGGCCGATTGAGGTGGAATTCTCCCAATCGAAGCAATCAATCTATTATCTTTTTTATCTACTCATCCTTGTTTTCTGCTTCTCGTCCTTCGTTGTTCTTCGTGTTACACGGCAACGAAACTCGAGGCCCTAGGAGCGATCAGGTCGACCTAGGGCAGCCCATAGCCACCGCACTCCCTGACGGGGTCCCTCCCGGGGGTGTGGGGTTTCGGGTCCAAAAAGACCTCGCCGGCGTGTCTTGCGTATCGCGCTCCCGGCGAGGCTCCCCCGGCTCCGTGTCCCGCGCATCGCGCTCGGCGTCGGGGGTACACGGTGACGTGTTCGTGTGCGAACACACTTTTGGCGACTCCGCTGGGGACGAAATCATCATGTCTAACAACCAGATTCCACAACTCGGCGAGATCAGCACCGGTAACATCATCAAGCCAGGCTACGATGAGTTATCGGAGGAACATCGCCAAGCTTTTGAAGCGTACAAGAAGAAGCGGGAGGAGGAGGATCTACAGACGTTCCTCGCCAACTTCAAGAAGGATCGTCAAGGGAACATTACTCCAGTTGGGGAGATCAAGCTCCCTCCTCTACCCGGCAAGAAAGCTCAAACCCCGGTAAGCAGTGTCTTTTCTCCCGAACAGGTAGCCAAGATACAGAGTTACGTTACGGAGGGTAATGCCCTCGTATATCAGTCGTTCGTGGATAGTAAAAGAGCCGGGAAGAATACGCTCCAGTCAACTAGTGGTACTATTGGTATGGCTGCGAATATGGTAAATCCCAATTCAACCCTAGTAGTAGATTCATCGGCGCCTCCCATGCCGTTGAGTTTATATCCTAGTCAAGACAACCAACTCGTAACCCTGCCTACCAACCCTAGTCCGATTATAAGCGTACCCATGAGCACGAGCATGATTAGGCCAGCACCGATTCACGACTCGGTGCACGCACCACAAGTCGCACCCATGGTCAGTCATCACACGCCACCTTCGTTCCGCTCGGACGAAATTGTAGCTAAGCTCAGGGAAGATATGAAAAAGATGTTTTCAGAATCCTTCGGAATTGAGCCGAAGATGAGAAGTCGGCTGTACCAAAAACCATATCCTAACTACTTTGATGCAATCATATACCCTCCGGGTTATAAAGTGCCCGACTTCGCTAAGTTTAGTGGTGAAGGAACGAGGACCACATGGGAGCACATTAGCCAGTACCTAGCACAGTTAGGCGAAGCAAGTTCCAGAAATGAACTAAAGGTACGTTTATTTCCTTTATCATTGACTGGCACCGCATTCTCATGGTTCTCCGCTTTGCCTCCTGGTACTATACTCTTATGGTCACAATTGGAGCAGAAGTTCCATGATCACTTTTATAGTGGTGACAATGAGCTCAAATTGTCACATCTTACATCGGTCAAGCAGAAGCATGACGAGTCGGTCACCGACTACGTCAAAAGGTTTAGGGATGTAAAAAACCAATGCTATAGCTTGGTAATAACCGAAAGAGATTTGGCCGACTTGGTGCTTGCCAGCTTGAAAACCCACGTTAGAGAACGGTTAGAAAATTATGAGCTCTTAAGTGTCAACCAAGTCTTGCAGAAAGCTTTGGCTCAAGAAAGCCGAAGCATAGAAGTCAGAGAAATCCATAGGTCCAAACCCGATCGTCCTAAGATGCACATGGTCGAGTACGATAGCTCGGGCGATGAGGGTAACATGTGTACTGCCGAGTTCGTTTGGTCCTCCAAAACCAAACCATATACTTGTGACGCTCTCAAGCCGACTCGCAAGAGTCGGGAAGAAGAGATGAAGTTTACCTTCGATATAGCTAAGTGTGATAAAATATTCGATTCTTTGCTACAAGACAAGATCATTAGAATATCTCACTCCTTACCGCCGTTTGAAGAGCTAAAACGGCGAGCTTATTGCAAGTATCATAATTCTTTCTCTCATGCGACTAATGACTGCAATGTTTTTCAGCGACAGATACAATCGACTATTAATGATGGACGATTGAATTTCGCCGAGATGCAAGTCGATAAACAGCCCTTCCCGATGAACGCTATGGATTTGGAAAGGAAGAAGGTATTAATTCGGCCTGACATAGCCGAATCAGCTAACAAAGATAATGTCGTTATTGGTGAACCCAGGAAGGAAAAGGAGAGTGACAAAGTCTTGGGAAGGAAGGTCTTACTCGAGAAACAACCCGACGGCAAGGAGACTTTGAAAATTATCATCAGAGGTCGTGCACCCAGGGGGCAACCGCAAGCGCCAGAAGGTACCCGGACCAAGTTCATCAAGCCCAAGAGTCCAGAAGTCGGCAAGTGGAAGGCTAATGAAGCTAAAGTACAACATAAACAAGTAAAGCTGACTTTCGTTATGTTACTTTCCAAGTACGCCAACCAAGCAGCCGGCATTATCCCGAACCAGCCATCACGCTTAAAGCGCCCAAGATCACCTGCAAGACCAGGATTTCAGCATCAAGCCGGACCACATGGGCCATGGATGCCGATTCCATGGATGGCACCACCTCCGTGCATGCCTTACATGAACAACTTCAACGGACGATGGGGACAACACCCAATAGTTCCTTACGCCTTTCATCTAGGATGGACAGCATTGAGAAGACCCATCCGTGAGAGGCTCGCCCATCCTACTCGGGGCCGACTAGATGGTGATACTAGTCGGCCGACACAGAGGTTCAATCATCCTACTCGGGAACGACTAGGTGGTGATACTAGTCGGTCATCACCGACTTCTCCAGGCCAGCCAGCTAGAAAGGTGTGGTGTGCTAAATCGCCGACTACTGTCACCCCAAAAGACATCGGGCAGAGATTGGAGATCAAAGAACTCGGCAAAGGGCCGATTACGATCGGTAATCTGGTCAATTCTAATGATAATGTGATCACCGTTAAGCAGGGGTCCATGGCCAATGATCATGAAGCTGGCACGAGCAAGGGCAGGCCTAGAGACCCCAAATACACTCAGCCTACATGGTGTCCTCCCGGGTTGACTAAAACCAAGAAGAGGAGGTTGCAGCGTATGAGGAATCAAGAGAGGACTGAGCGAGAAGCCGAGAGGCTGAGGGGCGGATTTTTTAATGAAATTCGGCCCATGGTACCTGTGAAGCAAGTCTGGAAGCCTAAGCGAGTAGAGGACGCAGCAACTCCTGAAGACACATCTCCTCTACTCGGGAGATCCCCGAAGTCGATAGCCACCACGGAAAATGATGAAGAAGAAATGGTGGACTACGAGTCTACGCCGACTCATGGAGGTATGGACATAAATATGGTATATTACTTACCTGTCGAGTTCCGTGCTGTAGATGAGAATGGGGAGATAGCCCAGTTCGACTTCGGTCCCAAGAATGCCATCTTTGAGAAGCCAGCAGAGCCGGTGAAGCACTTGAAGCCGTTATACGTCAAGGGTCATATTAATGGATCACCGGTGGCTAGAATGCTCGTGGATGGCGGTGTCGTAGTCAATCTTATGCCATACTCGGCCTTCAAGAAGTTAGGTCTGCATGATGATGAGTTGATGAAGACCAATATGGTGCTCAACGGGTTTGAAGGCAAAGAGAAGACAGAGGCCAAAGGTGTGATGTACGTAGAGCTTACCATTGGAAGCAAGACTTTGGCCACTACGTTCTTCGTCGCTGAGGTGCAAGGAAATTACAATGTCATACAGGGCCGCGATTGGGTTCATGCCAACCAATGCGTGCCATCCACAATGCACCAATGCCTGATACAATGGATTGATGAAGAAGTCGAAGTCATTCACGCAGACAACTCGGCTTGTGTCGCCTTAGCTGACGCATTGGTGGATTGGCAGCATCCCAACGCAACGTGTCTGATGGCGCGAGACCTTTCCGGGTTCGACTTCCTTAGTGCCACAAGGAGCGGGTTCGTACCCGTATCTTTAGAGCCAGTCGGCAGCGACCGACTTCAGGGCGACTCGGCTTTTATTGCCTTGGCCGATGTGCTGGCAAGTCAGCAGCAACCCAACAACTCATCGGGAGTCGGCTTCCCTAGTGTTACAGGAAATAGCCGAGTACCCGCATCTTCAAAGTCGGTTGATGGCAATCGGCTCCAAGATATAAAATAATCAAATGGGTACCAACTCGGAGTGGTTACAAAAGCGACTCGCGGAGTATCGGTCCAATAAGAACGATATGCACGAGTCCGTAGAAGAGTTAGACGACATGGATAAGTTAGGACAAGGTTTCACGTCGGCCGATCCATTAGAGGAAGTAGACATAGGGGATGGTTCGAGTTCTAGGCCGATATTTGTGAACAAGAATTTAAAAGCCGACTGCAAACTTGAGCTAGTCGGCTTGCTGAAAGAATATGTTTGCTGCTTCGCATGGGAATACCATGAGATGCCCGGGTTGAGCCAAGAGCTAGTAGAGCATCGGTTGCCTATCAAGGCCGGTTTTAGACCTTTCAGACAACCGGCCAGAAAGTTCAATCCTGAGATGTATGACCGGATCAAGGAAGAGATCGGTCGACTACTTAAAGCTAATTTTATCAGGCCTTGCAGGTATGCCGACTGGATCTCTAACATTGTGCCCGTGGAAAAGAAAGGGTCTGGCAAGCTGAGAGTGTGCATCGACTTCAGGGACTTGAATAGAGCCTCACCCAAGGATGAGTACCCTATGCCTATAGCCGATATGCTTATTGATAATGCTTCTGGACACGAGATCATCAGCTTTCTCGATGGTAACGCGGGATACAATCAAATCTTCATGGCCGAAGAGGACATGTCCGAAACGGCCTTCCGTTGCCCCGGGTTCCTTGGCTTATTCGAGTAGACAGTGATGACCTTTGGGTTGAAGAACGCCGGGGCCACGTATCAAAGAGCTATGAATTTAATCTTCCATGATCTACTCGGCGTCATACTAGAGGTCTATATTGATGACATTGTTGTCAAGTCGGACGCCTTTGAATCTCATCTGGTCGACTTGTGCCTAGCCTTCGAAAGAATGAGGAGGTATGGCTTGAAGATGAATCCTTTGAAATGTGCTTTTGGCGTATCGGCTAGAAAGTTCTTAGGCTTCATCATACATCAGCATGGCATAGAGATTGACCCTAAGAAGATAGAAGCAATTCAGAAGGTACAAGCTCCAACATGCAAAAGAGACATGCAACGATTCCTTGGCAAAGTCAATTATCTAAGGAGATTCATAGCCAACTTGTCGAGAAAGGTCAACGCGTTCACTCCTATCCTTCGGTTGAAACATGATGTTGATTTCGCTTTGGGGGCAAAGCAGCAAGAGGCGTTCGAGTTGATCAAAGGATACTTATCTACCCCCCAGTATTGAAGGCGCCCAGGCATGGGGAACCCTTCCGACTTTACATTGCAGCAGAGGAGGGCGTTATTGGTGCTGTTTTGACTCAAGAGACCGAAGGAAAGGAACACCCCATCACTTATTTGAGTCGGCGTTTATTGGATTCTGAGACAAGTTGCTTGTCAAACCGATGTCATCAAATATATGCTGCATAGGCCAATTCTTAATGGCAGAGTTGGCAAGTGGGCTTATGCTCTGGTCGAGTACGATTTGGCTTATGAACCCTTGAAGTCTATGAAGGGCCAAATCGTCGCTAATTTTATTATTGAACATCGGGTTGACGACAAGCATAGCATTGATATAGGTCTTGTCTCCCTAGTGCCATGGAGGTTATACTTTGATGGTTCGGTTTGTAGCAATGGCCAAGGTGTTGGTGTTGTTTACATATCCCCTTATGGTGCTATTTGTGAAGCCTCATGCCGCTTAGAGTATTTTTGCACAAATAACCAAGCCGAATACGAAGCACTGTTATTCGGTCTAGAGCTTCTCATCGCTATAGGTGATACACGTATTGAGGCTTTCGGTGATTCGTTATTAGTAGTCCAACATGTATCCAAGGTTTATCAATGTCTTGACGAATCACTTAATATTTATCTTGATAAATGTCTAGATATAATCTCTACCTTGGATCATTTTAGCATTACTCATATACCTAGACAAGAAAATTGGATTGCAAATGAGTTGGCACAACAAGCATCCGGCTACCATGTTGATCATGGTGTCTTTCATATTTCTCAAGAGCCGATGCTTGGGCCCGACTTGGTAGAAAAGGCCGAGCCAGAGCTCACCGACTCGGTCGCCAGTGAGACACCGAGTGTGGACGGCAAAGAAGACTGGAGGAAGTCGATCATTGATTATTTGCAAGATCCGAGTAAGAGGGACCGAGTTGTTCGGCGGATGGCTTTCAAATACCTTTTGATCGATGATGATCTTTATCGCCAAATGGTCGACGGAGTTCTTTTGAAATGCTTGGATGAGGATCAAGCAAGAGTTGCAATGGAAGAGGTGCATGAAGGCATTTGTGGCACCCATCAGTCAGCACACAAGATGAAATGGTTATTGCGGCATGCTGGGTTCTATTGGCCGACTATGATCAATGACTGCTTCAGGTATTACAAGGGGTGCGAAGACTGCCAGAAGTTTGGTGACATTCAACTCGCTCCTGCTGCCGTGTTACATCCTATTATCAAGCCGTGGCCATTCAGAGGTTGGGGACTAGACTTCATTGGACAAATCTATCCTTTTTTCTCAAAGGGGCATCGGTTCGTATTGGTGGCAACTGATTATTTCACCAAGTGGTCCGAAGCAGTTCCTCTCAAGAATATGACACATGTGGAGGTAATTCGATTTATAACCGAGCACATTATACATAGGTTCGGCATCCCTCAAACTCTGATCAAGGTACCTCATTTATGGCGGGACAAGTAAAGGAGTTTGCCGAATCTTATAAAATAAAGTTGCTCAATTCCTCTCCGTATTATGCCCAAGCCAATGGACAAGCCGAGTCCAGCAATAAGGTGTTGATCAAGCTTATCAAGAAGAAGATTGAAGATAATCCGAGGAGATTGCATGAGGTGTTGTCCGAGGCGTTGTGGGCACATAGAATTTCAAGGCACAGTGCTACAAAGGTGACTCCCTATGAACTCGTATATGGACAAGAGGCCGTTTTACCCGTAGAGGTAAATCTGAGTGCTTTAAGATTAGCCAAATAGAATGACTTATCGGCAGTCGACTTTTATAATTTAATGATGGACCGTCTTGATGAAGTCGCCGATAAGCGTTCGGTTGCTTTAAAGGCCATAGAAAGGGACAAGTTAAGAGTAGCCAGAGCATACAACAAAAAAGTCAAGTCGAAGAGCTTTCAAGTCGGTGATTTAGTATGGAAGGTGATCCTGCCAGTCGGCTCAAGGGACAAAAAGTTTGGAAAATGGTCGCCGAGTTGGGAAGGCCCTTTCCGAGTTGCGAGGGTGGTTCCTGAAAATTCATACCTAGTAGAATCCATACAGGGTACTTTGTTACCCCGAGCTCTCAATGGCAAGTATCTAAAGAAGTTCCACCCGAGTGTGTGGCAAGAAGCATAACAAGTGCTATGGCCGATATGCCATATCGCCCTAAGAAAAAAGAAGTGGCCGATGAGATGTTTCGCATCGTCCTAAGGACATGTCTTGTTATTTTCGGTAAAAATACATCTTTATATCGAAAACAGGGGGGCATGTGTTGATGACCAAATTTGGCAGTACCCCCAATGGCCCAAGTGTATCAGGTAAGGTTCACTGCGTTACCAAATCATGGCCCAAATCGAGTGATTTTTGCAGCGCCCCCGAGTCCCGAGCACTCGTATCCCGAGTTCTCGTGCTCCATTATGGTCCCGACCACAAGAATGTTCACAGAAGATCCCGCAGAGTCCTCAGGCGGCGTCCCCGAGCAGTGCGCCCGAGTTGATATGCAGTGCTTCCGAGTACTCCTGTCCCCGAGTTCTCATATCTCCGAGTACGTGCATTCCCGAGCACTCGTGCCCCGAGTACTTGTGCTCCCGAGCACTCGTATTCCCGAGTACTCGTGTCCCCAAGCAGAAGATCCCGAGAAATGCTCCCGAGTACCAAGTATTGACAAAATCCGAGTGCCGGACCCCGAGCTCCCCATGTCCCCGAGTACTCGCATTCTTGAGCACTCGTTTCCCGAGTTCCCGTATTCCCGAGTACTCGCGTTCCCGAACGGGTCCGAGTCAGATTCCAAATGATGCGCCCGAGTTCCAGTAGTGCCAAGTCGGTGGGCAAGTTGAGACATTCCCGGATTGAAGTCTTTTTGCGCTCGAAACCCTAACTTGAGGCACAAGGAACAGAAGCTGATCATGACGTTTAAAGGAAAGTACGAGATTTGGAAAGACTCCCGGTTGATATGGAAGGATATCTCGTATACAAGGCGGAGTCCAGATCACGGCGGTTAAATCGATCAGATTAGGAAGTTATCTCGAGATTGTATAGAAATATATCTTTGTACGAGATAAAGTCCTATTGTAGCTCAAAGACCGGGCATACCCTATAAATATGAAGGGTATATGGCCGATTGAGGTGGAATTCTCCCAATCGAAGCAATCAATCTATTATCTTTTTTATCTACTCATCCTTGTTTTCTGCTTCTCGTCCTTCGTTGTTCTTCGTGTTACACGGCAACGAAACTCGAGGCCCTAGGAGCGATCAGGTCGACCTAGGGCAGCCCATAGCCGCCGCACTCCCTGACGGGGTCCCTCCCGGGGGTGTGGGGTTTCGGGTCCAAAAAGACCTCGCCGGCGTGTCTTGCGTATCGCGCTCCCGGCGAGGCTCCCCCGGCTCCGTGTCCCGCGCATCGCGCTCGGCGTCGGGGGTACACGGTGACGTGTTCGTGTGCGAACAGAGATTGTTAAGACTTAAGAGAACTCTGAGAACTCTCGTTCTCTTGTTGCTAGGACAATTAGCAGCAAAGTTTCTTTCTTTTTTTTTCTGAAAACAGAAATCACAGCAATTGAGCTGAACTAATTCATCTACGGCAGAAAGGGAAAAGGTTAAAGGAAGTCCTAATTGATTTATCCTTTTTCTTTAGGACTTCCTATTTCCTGCACTACAGGGCACGTACCTCCCTCGCAATTAGGCGTGGAACGAGCTCGTGTACAAGGGCCACGAACCCAAACCCCAGCACCACCACCAGCATGTAGGACACTCGCTCAAAAGCTCTTCTGCTCCAATACTGTGTATAAATCATCACTGAATAATCAGCACCCCAGCTGATCGTCCAAGCACCCGCGCGCCCAATGTAATGCCTCTTTTGTAAGCCCTTCGTATTTCATGTGCTACTACATGTGATTGTGATTATTCAGCAGTCGAGTATCTAAGTTCAGATATCATATCGAACGATATGTGAAAACCATATTGCAGTATTTTCTATGATGCAGCCACAGGCGCCATAGTATCATTAGCCAGACTCGAGAATTACACAATCGATCGCAACGATAGATACCAGTAATTATACATAGCACTGTTGATGCAGGAGAATACCTCCACTCGTTTCGACATGGTTTTTATTTTCTAGCCTATTTGACCAATCGCAATAATTTTTTTATATATCGATAGCTAAAGTTAAAGAAATTTGACTACACACGAAATTATCTAGGCAGTAAATTACTATTTTGGTTGGTTAGGTTTGAAAAGTAACATTAGAATTGTCATGAAAACTTCCAAAAGCTAACTTTTTAATAATCTTCTACTTGCATGTTCATACAAAAATATAGTGGTCATACTTACACATCAACTTATCTGTATGCACCACATTACACAACTTGACATTATCTTTCACATAATTTGTCACTAATGGACAAAGTCATTCAACCACCACTTACCATGTCTACGTATTGTCTTCCATATTATACTTTATAGTAATGTTAACATTTGCAAATGTTACACGGTAATAGTATTCCAAATTGCATACCGGGAGCACACAAGCAAACCAAAGCGTAACAGACACACACAGAAGCAGCAAGGTCAATACATGCAAACACACAACCAGCCGCTGATCTTCTAAGTGCACGCAGGCACACACGGCTGCTGCTTAGTAATTGTTCCAAACGCAGGCAAACCCACTGCTTTTTTGTCTTAGATTCATACACACACAAACTCTCAATCGCAAGCCACAGTTCGCACACACATCGGCCGGGTCTGTGCATGCAGGCACGAACCAGGCCGGTTCTTATTTGAAAGCCACAAAGGTAAGAGCCATCATAAGCTCACACCTAACACAGCAACACATAGAAGTGAGAGGCGATCAATCGATGGTTCACACACCTGAAATTTTTCCTTCCATGTTTAAGCAGCTAGCGAGCTACCCGCAGGCTAGCTATCCATGGAAGCACACAAGCAAACCAAACGCATGCAGCAGCCCAACCAGGAGCATCCATCTCTCTCGCGTCGCGATGGAAGAAACACAACAGTGAAGTGCAGAGCAGAAATCACCTAGGCAATGTGAGCGACAGAGAAACAAGGAGAGAGAAACTAAGTTGACTCTGAGTATGCAATCAGTATGACAACAAAGAAACAAAGGGTGAGTAACTAATATGCAGAGAGTATACCTGAGGTAGGACACCCTGGGCAATTTCTCCTTGTAGTAGCGAGAGTGTATCGGCGCCTCGAAGTGGCCGAAATCCGCGCCATCCCACTACAGCGCGTCCCACACGTCCTTCTCGATCTCGACGGTTGGCTTCTTCACGTCTGGGCCACGGGCCTCCACAGCCGGCAGCCGGCGCAGGCCCCAGCATCCTCTGATCTTGATGGTCTCGAGCACGGGCGCCACCATCTTGACCTCGCATATCTGCCGCAGCACCGGGAGGTCGTGCAGGTGGATGGTGGTCAACTTCGGGAATGATACACCATCGACAGATACTTTCTCTGGGTACACATTGTCCAGTACAAAGATGTGCTTGAGGTCGCTGCAGTCGATGATGTGGATGGTCTCCAAATTGGGGAAGGAGGAGACCCATACCGGGAGCACGAACTGGAGCCTGGGGCAGGAGCGAAGGTGTAGGTGCTGTAGATATCTGAAGGACCGTGGATCCTTGCGATGACCTTTACTGCAAATCCAGCAAGCCATTAGGAGATCCGACACCCATAAGGTCTCCAATTTATCAAAATTTTCTGGGTCCGAAGTGAACACTGTATCCAACTTCGGGCACCTCTCAATGCGGCACTGCTCGAGGTAGTACCAATCCCGCACACGTATACTAGCACTAGTGGAAACATCATGCACATGCAGGGATTGGGCATAGTTTCTTATTATATCAGATAAAATATATCGATTGAAATGTGCGCTCAGTTCGCTCTCCAAGCTCTGGCTCCCTTCAGCAATCTCGATATGTCGATCCAAGGTGGTAGCCGGAGGTTGCGGGAAAGCCTGCATCGGGGTATCACCAACTGTGCTAAGAACATCACTGTACCGGCCTGCTGGAACAAGCTGCTGCAGGCTCCCTCGATCGCCTTGCAGGCCAATCCTCTCCTTGCACGTTGCTTTGAGTTGATCAGATCCGCAATACAAAGGCGATGAGGTGACATGGATATTAAAATGAATATCCTTAAGGCTATGATGAGATATCGGGGAGCGTATAGACCTAGCAAGTCTTGCATCCGCAAAAATAGCATGTATCTGCAGCTGAAAGGATTTATTTTGGTCAAGAGATGGCCGAGGACACACAATTCCAGCTCTTGTGTCTATGCACAACAATTTCAAGTGGATAACATTCATCTTCCCCCATTTTATTGCACGAAGGTGCTGACATCCAAGCAGAAATAGTCTTTCGAGGTTCGGGA
Organism: Stipa capillata; assembly: GCA_019208055.1. Lineage (NCBI taxonomy): Eukaryota > Viridiplantae > Streptophyta > Magnoliopsida > Poales > Poaceae > Stipa > Stipa capillata. Next base: position 219,329 of record JAGXJF010002020.1, on the reverse strand, counting down.
CTTCCACCACCATAGTTTTGAAGTCAAGTATCTTGATTGGAGTTCCAGAGAGGTCCAACTCAACGAGGTTGGGTAGTCCACGTATGGACATATTCTCCAATTGTGTGCAGCCCCCTAGGGAAATCTTGGAGACATTGGCACCCTTCTTATTTGTTGTAGTAGACAAATGGATTTGTTTCGGATGTATCTCACCAAGTGGCGTCAATTCGGAAGCTGACCCATGACCATCGAAGCTAAATGATCTTAGCGAGCATGGAAGCCCATCAGGCATAACAACATCTTCTAGCCCATTGCAACCGTCAAGGACAAGTACCTGAAGGCTACTCGACTTGGATAGGCTGTTTGGTAGAATTTCCATCTCACTGTTGCCAGACAAGTCAAGTACTTCCAGCTTTGACATGTCTAGGAAGGAATTGCTTGTGTCTGTTGACGCCTCTGGTCCTCGCGTAGGCTTGATTATCCGGAGCCTCTGAAGGTTAGGTAGCCGCCCTTGTAAGCGAGTTGTGTATTGCCAACACATGACTCCCACTATACTTAGCTCTCTGATGTTGATCATGAGATCCAACTTCTCTTGAGATAAGATTTCATTCCAGTCTGTATAACGTAGGTCCAGCACACACAGGCTATACAAACATAACCACTTAGTCTGATCCTCTCCTTCACCTGTTTTGTCATCGGTACAATGGTCCAACCCAAGGAACCTTAGGCTATGGCATTTTAAGAACTGAGGTGATGCAAAATTGAAGGCACACCAATACAGAATTAGCACACCAAGGTTGCTGGAATGCTTAAACAACTGGTTTGGTAACGCAGGTGGATGATCGGATCTTTCAAATGCTAAGCAGAAAGAGGACGCCTCTGCAGGTATAGTTTGGATGACATGTTCTTTCTTATCCACTGATGTGATTGAAATCCAACGGTAGCACCCCTCTTTGTAGATACCATCATCTTTAACTACAAGAAAGGGAAGCTTCAGATGTTCCTTGAACTTTTTAAGCACATCATCAAGCAAAGAAGCATTACAATCCCAGCTTATCTCTCGACGCAGCGCAGTACTTATCTCGCTTGTTGTGTCCTCTTGCAGTATCCCATCACATATCCAACAGTTGGAAGCATGACCCGCCCAATCAGATCTGGTGGTGTTGTAAAAACAACCGTGCATGAATAGTTTGTACAGACAACAATCGGCAACCATCGCTTGGTTGATTCCCCGCATGCATGGATACCTAGCAACTATGATGGCAGCCTCTTTACACAGTAATGCATAAAACTGTTCACTTCCTAAATATTTTGCTAGGTCATAACACATGACATCGGTGTACCTCAGTTTGTCTACTTGTTCTTTGGGGTCTCTTATGGTGAACAACCTCCTTCTGAAGGTCCATATTATTCTGCTGGCCGTAAGCTCATCAAACGCTCCAAAGCGAGGAACTCCCAAGCGATATAAATCAATCTCCTGGTCACTCCCGTTATGAAATATCACCACAAATCTAATGTCCTTCAGAACATGATTGATTTTCCTTGAGATGCTTGTTATCTCATGCCTTGATCTTTCATCAACTCTATCAAAATCATCCTCTTCATCCTGCTTATCTAGAATAGCCATTACCGAGCTGTCAAATTCCAGTTCTTCTGCAATTGCCCTCTGCACCGATCTTCTGTTTTTCCACTCTGAGCAATCTACATGAATTATTCTGTCAAAGCATAGTGCCGGCATGGTTCTCCTAGATGGAAGCACTTCTGCTATAGATCTAAGAACGGCGGACGCCCCGAGTCCACTCCATCCATGATAGTAGATGATCCGTCTGTCACGCCAGTAGCTAGAATGAAGATATGAAAAGATCCACTCTCTGGCGTCATCGACATCACGGGCGTTGATGTGCTGGAGTAAAAGACCCGTAAGTAAGTTAGACCACCTATGCTGGAATAGTTGCAGCAGTAATCAAATCCATACGAGAACGCATACTCTTGACTACATGAATAAACGATGGGTGCATGAGTGAACTGGGGAGTTGGTGTTTGAATTCTGTCTACTACTTACGGCTAGCCCACGGCAAAGTTATAGTTAGGCATCTTGCTAGTTATATTGGGTGTGCTTTAACGACAGGTGGTAAATCATTAAGGCGTTTCGTTCGACATTGCAAACGTAAATGCACCGGCAATGTAATGTAATGAGAATGGGTGAAAACGAAACATGTTTGGTTCAGCACAGGAACGGTTTTGAATCCCATTACGGTGTTTGGTTGAGGATTATCAGATCGCTCCAATTTAGAAGTGGTGGTATAGACAGCAAAAAAGCAAAAATGATACCTTGCGTGCTCACCACAAAAATCAAATCAAACGAACACCATGATCCAGCAGCACATTTACAAAGGAAATCGAACACTCAGAAGAACAATCTACACATATTCTTATCAATAAGAAGCAACAAATTCGTTCTTCTAAAATAAGAACACGAGAAGGGTGCACAAAGCAGGGCTCAAGATTTGATAAGAGCTTCTGGAAATTAGAGGGGGGATGAGTTTGGAGAGGGAGGCGAGTGAGAGAAGAGAGAAACCGACGCACTACGTCGTCCTCAACTCTGCCTGCCCCTCGTCGTGGGCTCCTCCGGCCCGGCGCTGCTGCTCTTGGTGGAGAAGACGTCCGCGACACTCCCGTGAAGGAGGGATGGATGCGCGGGGAAGAACGGGGGCGACGCCGGCGCTGCTGCTCGGCGCGGAGAAGGGAGAGCGCCGGCGCTGGTCGCGGCGGAGAAGGCGGAGCGAGAGGCGAAACTCCCGAACCAATATACTTGGATTAGTTCAGCTTCGTCTTTGATACGTTGGAAGGCTCTACATTCGTGAGAGTTACTTGGATTAGTTCAGCTTTCTTCTATTAGTGTCGACATTGACTTCAGCGAAATGACCTTGAGTTTGCTGACCTATCCTTTTCCAATATACTGAAGAACACAGCATTTGGTACGTTGCGAGAGATGAACTCTAGGCTTAGAAAAAACAATTGATACACGTAGCATCACTGATTCCTTTTTCGATAGACAATCACTTAATGAAACTTTAAAAACAAAACCAGTGCACAAGCAAAAATAATTTAATTTGGTTCATGACATTTTTGGCGTATATGACTCCATGGGATTTTAGTGACTGGTGATGTATACGATTCAGTAGTTCGTTACACAGTGTTAATTGATTGTAATATTGTCGAGAGACCATCATGTTTCTTTCCTTTATATATACTGAATATTCCCCAGCCTGATCAAGCGTTCTAGCTAGCTATATATGTATAATTGTGGTACCGCATTCTATATCCCTCCTCCCCTCACTGAGATCAAACTATTTATACATCATGATTCAGGGTACGTGGATGTGAAAAAATGGCAACAGAATTAGATTGAAGGAAGCCATCTAGTACTTCGTGAACGCAAAATGCACAAGAATAGTTTAGTACCCTCTCAAGGACCATGATGAACTCCTATGTCGAAGGCCAAGCAAGAAAAGCAGCACCAAATTAATCAATCTAACCCATCACTCGAAGATTTCTCGCCACGGCCGCCTACATACACAACAACAACGAAAACATGTCACGTTTGTGCTTCAGCATTGTTAACCGGTAGCATTAATTCGATGCAATTTTGGGCAGAACAAGGTTAGGAGCACCAAGAAAGGAAGCTGGCAAATACTACTATGCGCTACTACATGCGTACCTCGACAGTAGATAAGAGCAGCCTGCGCTACTTGAGAAACAGAAACTTGAATCGAATTATTCGAATTACTCGATCTGCTTCTGCTACTGCTCGTATATATGACCCCCAAATCAGAGCAGGGGTGCGAGATTTGAAGGAGTATATGGTTTGCCCTCTGAAGCTGCAGGCCTTGGCAATTTGGCCTCTGAATGATCAGCCCCCTTTCTCTAGCTAAAGAACGTATGATTCGTTGCTTGTTATCTCCATATACTGGCTGGATCCTTTGCTTCTCGTTGGCCCCTTTCTCTTTACCAAAACATGAATCCCGTATGATGCTTTATTTTGCTTTTCTTTTTTCTAAAGATGATTCCTACAGCTAGCCTTGCAGATTTCCTAGTAGTTTGTGCTCAGAGATAACCATTGTACGGTAAAAGAATGGCTGTTCCGCTCCTTATCCTTTGTTTAAAGAGTAGTGATGATGTTTGGCAATCCGGTGGTGTACACTCCAAAGATATATGCAGTAAAGGAGCAACAAAGAATCGACGGTACAACTCGTTTTGGGTTTTGACACGATCCTGGTTTGGCACTCTGACTGTTATCTTCTAAGAGTGTATATTTTTAAATCGACTAAGAAATTATTATTTCTAAGAAGAGCATCTTAGACATTGATTCTTAATTTTTCGTTTAATTAGGTAGTTGCACACTTTAGAAATTATGTGCAAGTTTAGTTTTAGAGATGTGCAACTGACTATTTTTAAAACTGAAATTACACAATTTTTTTGTACAACTATAGACTTAATAATATACAACTCGATCGATCGAGAAATAACAATTTCTTAGACGACTTAGAAATAACAAATCCGTATTTTTATATAATATTTAGCAAAAGATTATAAAATTATGATATTATAAAAAAATTCATGATGAAATTTGACTATTCCACCGAGTCAGAGCATGTTGCTGTAGCTCGTGACAGAGACCCCATGTCTCCAACCTCCTCGTACTCGCTACCGCCGCGGACACCACGCGTCAAATAGTTTTGTGATGTAGCAGGAGGGGTGGCGGGCACGGGGCGCAGAGTTTTGTGTGTGCAAAAGGGCGCAAGCATGGGCAGGGTCATGATGGAGAGCATCATGGCCATTGATGGCTGCACTGGAGGTGGGGATCCAAGAAAGTGTAGGGGGAGGAAGTGTGCTTCGTGAACACCTACTGGATAGTTGATGAAAGGCATGCAAATCTTTATTTTTATCTTTACTGCTATATAAACATGAGTTGATGGTCGTGGTCTCACACCTCTCATTCTTTTCCTATACCGTCTTCCTCATATTGTTCCCAACAAGCAAACTTTGGAGCAAATAAAAGAATGATCTCCAACAAACTCGTAGCAAAAGAACATCATATCCAACAAACCTTATCTCTTGACTAAACCACGGTTGCTAATCTCCTCCTAAATTGTGATTTAAAAATACCCTCCCTAATGGATAACTCCTACCACTTCCCTTTGTTGCCTCTATTCATGCGTGCATACAATATCATTGACTTTACGCACGAGAGGGTCTTAGTGTGTAAAGAAAGGGGGCCATAATAGAACCATGAGCTGGTCTTGATAGAGCTTGGTTGAGTCGATGGTGTAGCTGGACTTAACATGTTCAGATAATATAATCTTTTATCCATAACAAATCATAGATATTTTAGCTAGTTTATTTATTTATACATTCTATTAGAACGCTAGTTACACAAATTACCTGCGTTTGCAATCGTTTGCATATATTCTCTAATACGGATATCCTATATAAGTAAACAAGTGTCTCCACTAACTGTTTTTGCTGCCCTCACAGCCTTTCATGTCACCGTAGTAACTTAAATCGTTGATGTGAGCTCCAGATTTCACCGGAAAGTGATCTTCTAATCGGGCTGCTCAGCCCATATACACTATTACCTATCGATTAGGCTCTCTTAGGCACGAGTTTTCATATCCCTTCCCATGTTACTTCCACCAAGCTAGCTCTTCCTCTCCCTTCTATCGTTGTTAACCCACTTAATCATTGCTTTCTCCCTTCCACCTTATTTTTGTTTGATTGACCGCAGAATATGCAGTGCACGCTGAGCCATCTCAAGGACATCAATCGGAACCTCAGTTGCTCCACACAAAGATAAGGTATCACTTTCAACCTTCCCGTTCTTCCACGAGGATTCTTTAACAAGCTAGCTAGAGAGATTAGTGGACAAATTTGGGAGATCGATTCAGTATAGTGTGTATTCACTGATCTCTTCTGCTTTTGCACCTCTCTCTTCCCCTCCCTGCGTCTGTGAATGTCAGGGATATGGATGGATCAAGGTATTTCACTTGGCAGTACACCTATTTGATGCATCCCAGGCAGTAGGCACGCCCACAAGCTAGTCACATTTCCTTGATTTCCATGTGAAAGGAATGTTCAATTTTTTTAACTTTTTGCTCACGATTCTTACTAGCTTAAACCAGTATATCTAGCTTCCCTTAATTGAATATACACAGAAATATTTTGCAGGATTGCATCGTTTCCCTCCTACATGTCTATATAGGATTGGCAACAAATCATTTCACTGGTACGATGTTCTTATCGTCCATTAAGTTTCCCACCTCCCGATACATTACTACCACATATCAGCTTACTATCTCCTTACGATTGGCCGAATTTTCCTCTAATTATCTTAAATGATAAGTACGAGCTCTGCTATTTCATAAAATTGGAAAGGAAGTAGTTTTGTCTTATTTTCGTATATCATGTTAGGCCGCTTCAGATCATTATCATTATTAATTAACAAGATTTTGCTTCCAAAAAAATTCGTAGCGCCACTGGTCCAATTAATAGTGAAGGAAAGGAGGAAGTAACAGCCTTCTCTGGCCAGCGCTGGAATTAACGAGGACGGTGCGTACATGGAACCAAGTAACCAACACACCACATTGTCACTCATGAACTGCACTCGCGGCACAATCACTCTCACTCTACTTGCAAAGAGAGAGAGCAAATTCACAGAATCCCTCCAGGATAAATTCCGAATTACCCACAGCAGATGCAAGAGAGCAACGCATGTCTCGTTTCCAAAATTCAGGAACCGTCGGCTTATTTATTTTTGGATAACAACCGTCGGTTTATTTTGTACCAAATTGGGCATGAATCACGAAGGAAAAACTGAACACAGAACATGCAGATAGTATGATTCCACGCCCAAATTGCAGAGCAAAACCTTTTAATACACAGATATTTAGTCCCAATTTTATTCAAACGAATCCTAGGGTAATCACAAGGAGCGACCAAACCATCAACGAATCCCTAATTTACCTTAGCCACCACGCGAATCAGAGGCCAGACCCTCCTCGGCGCGCGCGTCCGGTAGTCGGAAGGGAGACGGGGCACCGCCCATCTGCTTTGCCTAGATCATACCGGAGTTGGAGGGCGGGTGGCGGCGATCTGGTGCTGCGAGGAACGAAGGATACGGGCGGCTTGTTGAGGAAGCCGTCTAGCATTATCTCTGAGCTTGGTTGCAATTTGCGGCGCAGAAATTGGCGCGCTGATTTTCGCAGCTCGTGGATTTATTGGGCCTTGTTTATGTATGTGTGCCATGATCAATGCCGGGTCAACCAACCATTTCTCTGTCAACCCGCCTAGACGCCTCCCGCAATGCGATCTCCGCCTCCGCCACAATCCGCCGCAATCCCACTCTCCAATTTCGATCGCTGCCGCGCGGATTTCTCCTAGGCGGGCGCGGTTTGGCCGCCATGTTGGGCTGCAGCGTCGGAAATGGCATGGCCTGGCCTGGCGGAGCTAGGGAAGCCGGGGGTCCCGGAGGAGGACGCCGCGGCGACGGTGTACGGCGGCCGCGGAGCCGCTGCCCGAAGAGCTGGAGCCGGACAAGGGAGGTCGTGCTGGGGAGTAACGTGCACGCGTCGTGCTTCGCGGTGAAGGAGCGAGGCCGACGACGAGGTCACCGGCGAGCGGGAGGCCACCATGGCCGGCGTCCTCGTGCGGTACCGCCGCTGCCTCGTCGAGCGCACCAAGCACCACCTCGGTAAAGCGTGCGCCTGCCTCCCCTTCGCTTCCTCTTTCCTCCCTGAGCTTCGTGACGGGGCCTCGCCAAAATTGTTGCTGCTACTATAGCAAATGTGCGGTTTCCGTGGAACGCATGGCCTTGGCATGTGGATGTCCATTCCGATTCTGGAACCTGTTTTAGTGCATCGCATAATGCTTGAGTTAGTGTAGAGAAATCGTAATCTGAGTGTGGATTTGTGATATTTTGACTGACCGTGCGTTCAAATAATTGCTTGTCTGCTTGTTGTTGTTAACGTAGCAGCATTACATTATCTGGTGTCGTCTTGCACTATGATTAAACGAATCGCGGGGGGAGGATAGTATAGAACAACTTATAGCTGCTGCTCTCTGGTTTTTTTCATCCCTTTGTCCCTTATCATATGCTGGCACCTAAATTTTGTTAGGGCTAGTGAGCACATGCGAATTTGCACACTTGTTTGCAACATGTAAACTGAATCATTTTTGATAGCATCAGCACTGCATGTTCTGCTTTTTCGAAATTATGCACGCATGTCTTACATATAGTTATTTTGTGTTGTCTAACTATGATTAATGTAGTGAATTTCAATTTGTAATGGTTGTTGACGAAGTTGTTCTCTCTCATGTAACAAAAGAAAGAATATTTGCCCCTGATAGATGGTTTGAGCATAGTCAGGTACTTTTCAATTTACCCATAAAATCTTTAAACGTAGTTGATAGATGCTTGAGTCTCCACATTAACACATTAATGTTGATCCTGAAACTCTAAAAAAAACTGGGTTATGAGATATTGATCAGCATTTGAACTAGGAAGGTATATCTGTTGGGTCACCATGGAAAGTCCTGTTAGATTTGTGTCTCTATACAAAAAACGTCCGCTATTGTTTCTATTCTATAATGTCTTGTCTTTTGCCTTTCCGCTAAAATGAGTAAGCGACATTTCTATTGCCAAGTTATTGTGCCAACAGAACTTGTATAGAGTCCATTACCTGTAGGTGCCAAACCGTAATTAACTCCAGTTGTATGAATGTGCTCCACCATCAGCCATCTAGTTTCACTCTCACGACACTTTTTTTTTGCTTATGTAGGCTACCCATACAATTTGGACTTTGATTACGGTGCTCTTGCCCAGCTGCAGCACTTCTCCATTAACAACCTAGGTGACCCATTCATTGAGAGCAACTATGGTGTCCACTCCAGGTAGTTTGAAGTGGGCGTGTTGGATTGGTTTGCTCGTTTGTGGGACCTGGAAAAGGACGAATATTGGGGATACATTACAAACTGAGGCACTGAAGGAAATCTGCATGGAATTCTCATAGGGTTAGTACTTCCAGTGCCTATAGAGGAATCCCTATTATTCGTGGAATCTTATTTACATTGACAAACTGTTTTACAGAAGAGAAGTTTTCCCTGATGGGATCTTGTATGCCTCCCGTGAGTCCCACTATTCAGTATTCAAAGCAGCAAGGATGTACAGGATGGAATGTGTTAATGTGGAGACTCTTTTCTCTGGAGAAATAGATTGTGCAGATTTTGGAAAAAGATATTTGAAAACAAAGATAAACCTGTTATTATTAATTTTAACATTGGTGAGTTATACTCATTACTCCACTTGCAATTCTACGCCCCTATGATTTGGCTTCTGCTTCTAACTCAACTGTTCCTTCATGTAGTTTCAAAACTGTTCCTTCATGTAGGAACAACTGTCAAGGGAGCAGTTGATGACCCTGACTTGGTTACCGAAACAATTGAAAAAGGTGGATTTCAGAATCGGTTTTGTATACACTGTGATGGTGCTCTATTCAGGCTGATGATGCCATTTGTTAAGCGGGTAAGTCTCTAATCTGTCCATTTCTCGTTCTCCCTAATACTATATCAATTGCTCATCTGAAACTGACAATTTATTCTCCTTGATTTATTTTCTTTGTCGCTGTTCATTAGGCACCTAAGGTGTCCTTTAAGAAGCCCATCGGAAGTGTCAGTGTGTCTGGTCACAAGTTTGTTGGATGCCCCATGCCCTGTGGTATGCAGATAACAAGGTTGAAGCACATAAACTCCCTTGCTAGCAATGTGGAGTACCTAGATTCAAGAGATGCTACAATCATGGGAAGCAGGAATGGTCATGCTCCCATCTTCCTCTGGTACACCCTGAACAGGAAAGGCTATAGAGGCTTTCAGAAGGAAGTTCAGAAATGCTTGAGAAATGCACACTATCTGAAATATCGGCTCAAGGATGCTCAAATTAGTGCAATGCTTAATGAGCTCAGTAGTACAGTAGTATTCGAGAGGCCAAAGGATGAGGAGTTTGTGCGACGGTGGCAGCTTGCTTGTGAGGGAAATATATCGCATGTTGTGGTGATGTCCAGTGTCACCTTCAATAAGCTGGACAATTTCTTAAATGAGTTGGTGGAGAAGTGGGTAACCTGGTACCAGGATGGAATGTGCCAATCCCTTGCATTGCAGGAGATGTAGGTCAGGAGAACTGTCTATGTACTCTGCACACGTGAGTTCGTCGGGAGATGCTCTCTTGTTCATCTGTGAGTTGAAATGTTCAATACTTTTGAGTATTTACATTGTCTTGTGTTGTATCTATCACCTTGCAGTCTTGCATTCTTTGTTGTTCCTCTTGTCATGCAATCATTTTAATTAAGTAAAGGAATCAAGCTTGTGTCGCCTCAATTCGTTGTTCTCTGTGTTTATAAGCCAGATTTAGCACAGTACCATGCTGAACTTTATATTGTCTGATATGTATGTACGTCTGTCTTCATCTTCTTTTTCTTTCTATTGAGTTCTATCGAAATATAGACGCAAACGAAGTGGCTGGTGCTGTATCTGCCTGTCATATCTGTAACAGATCTTATTTTGTTTCAGAAAATCTTAGCACATCTCAAGAAACAAAACAAAAAAGCTTAGCAACTTATTAATGAGACATAATTTTCATCAGAAGACAGAATTGTTGTCTTCTTTCCTTTATCTGGCATGAGCCAATAAATGCATGGTTAGCGTTAGAGTTGATTCACTGAGGACGATATAGGTATTTTTCATTCTTCTTGAGAAAGAGTTGCATATAATAATCCAAAAAATCGTAAGACTAACTTCAGATCTGTTCACGTATTATACTGTAAGATTTAGCTATCCACAGCGCATGTATCCTAGCACTAACCTGAGACTTCTTACACCTCTGTAATCTGGCAAATTGTAGTGTAGATGCAGGTGATTAGTAGGAATGGTATTTTAGGCCTGAATGGCCTACCACTAGCAGCAAAAGGTAATTTATCTGTCAGATAAGGTTCTTGGTCGACTAAATGTCGCAGTCATCTTTATGTAGATTCAACCTGTTTCTGTCAGCTGCTAAAGGATCAACAAAAAGCAAGCAATCTTTCTTACTTGATCTGAAAGATTATAGTGCCTGCTCTTGTATAGAGCTACTTAAATTGACCCCTAACACTTGGACTCGACTTGGAAATGAACTCTCCTGTTCTTTCCCTAAAGAAAAAACTCCTTCCTAATTCTCCTCCTGAATGGCTACTGCGCCACCTCGTTCCTGCTACTGGATAAGCTAACATGTGAACTCTACTTATCTCTAACCTCAAGCTTTCCTAATAAACTATTGTCTCCCTGAACTATCTCACTGCACATCTGCTGCTGATTTCCCCGATAGGGAGTCCGTAGCATATCATTGTTAAGACTACCTTCATGGGTGATTTTTCCTTTAAATAAAATTACGGCTGATATAGGCCTGAGATTTATGATAGATTGAAAGATAAGCTAACTAGCTGTGGTAAAAAATTTAAGCTAGAGTTAAAATTGTTGAATTTTCGCAGTAACTAAGCTCTGAGTTCACCACAAGATGAGATGCTGCCTCGTAAAGTACGGATATAATATGTAAATATCTCTTCAATACAAGCACTCTCTTATTTGGTGATAGTCTAATCTTTGTTTTTTGCCGTGTATATTGGTTTCATGCTCATCTTAGCCCCACTGATAAACTTGTGGATGAGCTTTCACAGCCTATTGTACTTTGTTCTTTTGACTGTTAGTCACACTCATACCTGATTATTTAAACAATATGCTTTAGTTGTTTTATAGAAACTGCTTTAGTTGTTCTGATAGTTGTTACCAATTAGATAAAGATGACATTGGTTCTTATATTTCTTAATCTTTCTATGCTTTCCTATCTAGAATCTTACCTTCGGAATTCAGTCTTTTGGAGCAAAAGATGGACGAAAAGAATACATTCTTTTATATACTACTGTGATGTTTGCTTATATTAGATCTACGATCAATGTTTGCCTTATATTATATTGACCAAATGGAAAAATTAAGGTGAAAACACTGCACATAGATACCATTTTCAACTGATTTTTTTGACTTTCCCCTACACTGGCCGGATAGGATATGGTGGATGCTCACAGGAGGTTGCAGCAGTGTGCGCATATAAAGCACACATAAAAGACTCAGTTAATGGTGAATGTCCGATGAAACTTTATGAACTTATGCTGTGCCTAATCTAATGGAGATAACTAATCCTATTCCTAATCTAGTATCTATCTGGCTAACCTGATGTGGTGCAAGAGTGTGGGCAACGGCTGCCTAGATGCATTCATGAAATTGTGCTATGGGCTTTTCTTCACCTTTTCTGCAGTGAGTTATCTGGATGCACCATTTTCGTCAGTATCCATACTTACACTTCAGTTTCCCTTTCTTATCCTAGGTACTTTTTGTCCTTTTTGCTGGATGGATGCTATGTCTCCTGCTGAGTAACCTATAGATTTGAGGCATTATGCTCTGCTTGTAACTTGAGTGGTTAGATAGACTAAGACCCCAAAGCACAAAGTGATGAGTTAAGATAAGGTTAATTAGGGAAAGCTTGGAACAATCACATGATTTACACGTAGATGTCTACAACTTCATCACTGAAGTGTTAGTGCAGTAGTTAGACCAAGAAGTATTTATGGTGTTAGTGCAGTGGTTAGACCAAGAAGTATTTATGTTTTCTGTGTATATTAGAAATCAGAAGTTCGGAACCATTGGTACATATTTTCTTGAAATTTCGCAAGCTCATAGTATGGCTTTGCTCTTTGCAGATAAGCATAACTAAAAATTTAAAACACCTGCCCCGTGGGTATCCACAGGCTGTTGATTGTCCTGGTGATGTGATCCTCCGGACCTGCATGATGTCTTTGTGCACGCTGTTGCCTGAAACTTTTTACTAGATGACACCATCCTAAACCTCCTCACTGTTTTATCCTTTGGGGCATTACTTTATCTGGAACTCTCTGATCCAATTGCCTCAATCAAGCATTGGATCCTTCGGCATCCCATGGGCAACCAAAGCCCTTTCGTTTGCTTGGCTACTATGTATTTGACACATTATTTTTGTAAGTTCTCATTCTTAACCAATCCATATTTAGAAAACATCCTTCTTCCTGTTTCCGTTTTAATCATCTCAATGGGATACTTTGAATTATGTCTAACAGTATTGCTGAAGTAGTCCTTTCATACTACCCTGATCGACAAGATATCAGATCTAGCTGACTTTGGGTACCGGAGTAGCCGCTGAGCTTGTAGTTGTTGGCACCGTGTGAAAGTAATATGCAGCTTGATGGAGGAAGCAGCACTCATGGTCTGTATAGTGCTTCGTTGTGTTAACATGCTTAACTTAATTTTTTGTGCCAAACTTGCTTTGTTGTCGACTAATCACTCATTTAAGAGGTGCTTTACCCAGTAGGATTACTGTTGATGGCCCAAGCAGCTCTAATGCGACAAATCAGCCACCAATCTGCTAGATTGCTGATTCTGGTGCGCTCAAAGTGGAAGGGATCAAAACAGGGTAATAAACAACAAAAGATATGATTTGTGAGTGCACGAATAACATATAGCTGCTCCATTTGCTTTGTGCTTAAGCCTAAATGACTTTTTTTTAGTATTTGGTGCAGCTATGTAGTTCACTCCAAGTATAACCAGCTATATAATTTATACCAAGTTGCAACCGATTCTCCTTGGATCTATTCGTGCCAAAATAGTGCAGTTGCACAATCGTTCGAGTTAATTACATTTATTAACTTATCCAGCATGTTCTTTTCCTGCAGTTAGGAGTGGTGTTTCCATAAACTGGCAAGGAATGGCACCAAATTTATGGCATGATAGGTGCTTTTTTGCAATTTCTCCTGTCAGAGGAATTTCTCTAAGTTCACTGAAAACGCAAGTGCTCATTACTGCTCACGTCACATTTTTGCAGGAATTGCGAGTAGTCTGTAATGTGTGTTTTGCATAGACCAGGGTTTGACTCAGGTCCAGCAAAGTCATGAACCCACTAATAATGGTCAACTATATAGCTCCTTACGGTCAGAATGTTTACACCCACCCAGGATGAACTTATAGCTGGTTGGAAAAGGATGCAACTACACAAACAGCTCATTATTTCTTTTCGTTTCAAATCTGCATGCTTGTTTTCTCGAACCAGACAAGTCGTCATTCCATTTGATACAACTCTAATCTCCTGGCTGACATATGTACTTCTTTGTAGTATTGTTAGGCAGACAAGAGATGGTGCTCCGTGTGGCCCTCTGATTCCCAAAAAACGCACTTGGATGCAACCCACTTGCCAACAAGCAAAGAAACTTTCAATTTTGCGCCTTCTGACATTTGCCAGAAAGCATTTGTCTCTATTGCCTCGTAAGAACCAAAAGGTCAGCCTCCATACCAAGTAAAATAATTCACACCATACTCTTGCATCATTGAAGAGTCTATAAATACTTCAGCATAACCGCAGCTTATGATTCGACATGAGGCAGATCAGAGAGCAATACAGACCTACGGAACTAGATAGATCCACAGATTTGCAGTTGCAGGATTCTGAAGTAAGATTCAGCCAGACACCAAAAGTAAACATCATGCATTCAAGAAGGACACTGCTGCACACTCCATTCTCCGGGCAACCCTCTGGTCCGAGTCAGCCGGTGGCTGGAACCACAGTCGCTGATGGTGGCGCTCCTGGAAGCAACTTCGATGCAAACGTCGTCATGATACTAGCTGTTCTTCTCTGTGCATTGATTTGTGCACTCGGGCTCAATTCGATAGTCCGGTGTTTACTGCGGTGCTCGAGCCGGGTGGTTGTGGATCCTGAGCCAAACCCTGTCGCACGGCTGGCTAAGAGTGGGCTGAGGAGGAAGGCCCTCCGAGCCATGCCAATCCTGGTATACTCAGCTGGGTTAAAGCTCAATACTGTCAGCCCGATGTGTGCGATTTGCCTCTCGGATTTTGAGGCCGGGGAGCATGTAAGGGTCCTCCCCAAGTGCAACCATGGCTTCCATGTCAGATGCATTGACCGGTGGCTCTTGGCGCGGTCGACATGCCCAACATGCCGGCAGTCCTTGTTCGGGGCGCCGCAGAAAACGTCCGGCTGCTCCGAGGTGAGCCAGGCCGAGCCAGCACGGGTCCACACAGTCCTTGTGCCACTCAGACCTGAAGGTTTGGTCACTCCATATGATTTTTAGAGTCTTCAGTTGCTTCCAATTGTTGCATGAAGGATAAAGTGTAGGCTAACACAAGAATAGAAGGTTGTCTTCATTAGATGTTACTGCCAAACTGGCATGTAGGTCTGTTGTACATTGTGTAGTCTCTAGTATAAGTTGTACATTTCCTCAGTGTTTCAGTGGGAGCAGTATATTCTCCAGCCATTACCAAGAGATCAGATCTTGTAATCTGCTTCATAGCTAGTGATCATGTATATGCCCAATTGATAGGTACTCCACACCCGACTATAGCATGAGCACTTTGGCTATTTGTGTTAATGCTCAGGTGATAATTGGCGGGTGCTAATGCCTACATAAGCTCAGGAGATAATTGGCGGGTGCTAATGCTCAGGTGATGTGTCCAAATGATATTGCATGAGTGGCTTTCTTCTAAAGATCTAAAGCTAAGGCCGTTAAGGCGCTTTTTTTAATGCTTTTACTACTGAAAAAGCCAAAGCCCAATAACAGCACCCACAGCAGCTTCCTCATCTAGTTCCCAATAGCCAAAAATTAGCTAAATCAAGCAAAAAAACCCCTCCCGGCGGCTTCCTCATCCCGTTCCCCATCCATTCTCGTTCCCCATCCGTCCTCTCCGGTTCTGCATTCTTACCACACATCTCCTGTTCCCCAATTCGCAACCGCCGTCCCCGGAATCCTCCTCCCCGCCAATCTGTCCCGCGCGTCCCTCCCGGTGTTCCACAGAGCACCAACTCCCCGGCGCTCTCCTCCGCCCCTTCGTCCCCGAGCAAGGGCCGGAGGCAGTTCAGTGCGCCCGTTTTCCCCGCCCTCGTCCCCGACCAAGTTCTCCAGCCCGTTGAGCTCCTCCGTCATTCCCGCCGTCCTCCCTGAGCATCTTCGTCCTCCTGCTGTATGAGAGCATTCCCCTCCGTGCTGACCCCACCCCCTGGAGAGCACGACTGCCCCCTCCACCCCTATCCTCGTGTACGTCCTGATCCCCCCCATCTCCAAACTCCTGCTGAACCAGATATAGTCGGGCGTTGAGGCCTGGGACAGGATTGACGTCCTGCTGGTCCACAGCAACGGCGCGGTCCTCTTCTCCGACGGGATCGACGCAGTACTCGTCCCTACACGGGTGATGCCGTGGTGAAGCTGCTCTGGCGCACGGACCCTACACGGCGAAGGCAGCGGCCGATGTTCCATCCGCGCCTCGGGTTGGAACCTGCGCCGGCGGTGACTCCTGCTGCCGCCCTGACCCCAGATTGCCCTCCCCCCTTCCCCAGAACGTGAGTGTTCTTGTGTTATCTTTCTGCACAACATTGTATTGGTAGATCTACCAAATCCATTTGATGCTTCATGCATGAGTTCATCTTTGTGGCCGAAGTTGCAAATGTACATGATGCATGGAGCTTAGTGCTGAGCATTGTTCCAGTTGAGCCGCTCAGTTCTTGCGCCGGTTCTTCCTTCTCCCCTTTGGCTTGCTCCCAGCATCCGCGAGAACCCCCCATTGCCCCCTACTGAGTGATTCCCCGTCGAGGTTAGTCCCTCACTCATGTGTAAGGTCTGCAGTTTCCTGGCCAACAATTTAGGCTGTAACTCCTGTGCTTAATACTTTCAAATATATCCTAGCAAGCAAGCTCTTGCTACATCAGTGCTCCTTGGTTAGCTGTAACTTGAATAAGCAGTGCATCAGCAGTTGTGCCAGACTGAGTGAAGAAAATTTTGTTATTGCTAAAGAAAAAGAAAATTATCTGATCACTGGATTAATTACCCATTTATATTTTGTAAAATGTAGCAGGAGGTACATAAGGGAGGTAGTCATATGGTAGTAGAAGATAATTGGAGACAATCCCCAAGAAATCCTTACCTTATTAATTTGTTCCATATCCCCATTATGAATATCTCACCAAAATCTCATATGTTGTTGGTAATCTGTATGACACCTCGTGAATTTTGATGAACGTCCTGCTTGATTGGTTACACGTACAATTAGTGCTGATTGGTATTGCTAAAGAAACTTTTTGGCATTGTTGCTGCAAGGGGACAAATCATAGAACTGTTGACTGCACCTAGTTGATAGTGTTGGCATGTGTAATAGGAGATCTTAATCATTAAGGAAAGCAATCCCTACTATCCCTCTTTCTGTGATGTGTCAATTGCATTCTATGTTTCCCTCTTTCCAAGTATCGAGATGCTAGTGTTTTTGATAGTTGATTGTTCAGGCATACTGGATGATATGATCCTAATGGGGTTAATTCTCCATTCGGTGAAAGTTAGTTTTCACCTATCGCTTTTTCAGTGTAGAAATTGATCTTTCTCAACATAGGCCACCTGCTTATCTGCTGACAGAATATCTTTTATGGTAGTTTCAGAATTAGGCTATTCCATGATTATATAGTTACACCAATTAGTGCATGACTATGTTGCTATGGAATGGTATTTTTTCAAGCATTTGTTCGGACATATAGATGATCTATTCCATGATAAGATAGTTCGCCTAATAGTGCATGACTTTGTTGCTATGGACTGGTACTATACCCTAATATAGATATGTTTGGGATTTTTGCTACATACAGCATGGACAAGGATCCGAATAGGGAGCTTGCTGGATGGTCATGGACAATTAAGCGAATAGAGGACATAGCTTCTGACATTCAGAAATTAATCGATGATAACCTCACTCCTGCTAATTGTGCATGTCAAACAGATACAAATACTGTGCTCCTCCAAATAGAAAATCTTGCAGTTTACCTTAATCAGGTTTCCATTCATTCGAGTGAGTTGCTCGAAGAACAAGAGGTAAATCGTGCGGTTCAAGTGGCTGAAGAGAATGAGAATTGTGTCGAACTTGAGGATCTACGCCCTACGGACTATGAGTCTGATCACAGCAGTAGACGCCTTGACTGGGAGTATCTTGAGGATGAGAGTATCTATTCTGACTAGTGCTTGTGATAGCATGTATGCATAGTGCTTGCTATGTACTAAAGACAAATTCCATAGTTTGCAATCTTTGTGCTCTATGTAGTAAAGACTTCAATGTAGTATTTAAAGAACAATATGTTGTATGGATTTAAATATAATGTACTCATGTTTGGTACTTGCGAGTGCTCTTAAAAATTCATCATGTTTGGTACTTGTGCATTTTGTTAACTGTCCTAGAGTTTGTGTTCACAGAAGAGGGAATATGGAGTCATATTACTTAAATTTGTTGAGTGGCGATACTGATGTCGCTTGTTAGGATGAGAACCCAGAATCTAGCCCCCTAGGAGAGCAGCAACCTCCTATTGAGCCTGTCATTCCAACCAATAAACCTATGAGCAAGAGATCCAAGAACTTTACTGAGAGGGAGGACATCCAACTGGTTTCAGCTTGGTTGAATATCAGTATGGATGCAGCCCATGGCAACGAACAATCTCATGCTACGTACCGGAGGAGAATTCATGCCTACTTTCATGAAAATAAAGAATTATAGTGGGCTCGTGCAAGTGTCGCTGCAGGGTAGTTCTTCCACTTCCAGTGCATGCAGTCTATGCTACCAAGCATACCTGGAAAACATCTTTCCTCTCCAATCTGGAGTAACTTAGCAGTATCGATCTCATTTGGAGATCGCAAATACTCGTCTCCAAAAACTGCAATAATAGCTTTTACAAACCTTTTGACACTTTCAATAACAGTGCTTTCCCCAATACGGACATAATCGTCCGTAGCATCAGCTGCAACTCCGTAGGCAAGCATTCTGAACACAGCGGTTATCTTCTGCAAAGAAGATATCCTAGAGCACCAGCGCTATTTCTTCTTTGCACAAAATAATCATTGTACTCTTCTACTGCATGCAAAATACGAAGAAATAGAGGACGACTCATTCGAAACCTACGTGAGTAAGAACATTTATTAGTACATACAAGCTTAACACAACAATGAACATTAAACAGAACATGATTCCATGGCAAACCTGCGCCGGAAGAATCTTGGGCCATAGGTAGGTGCATCAGAAAAGTAGTCGTCGTAGAGTCTTAAATGGCCTGCTTGTCTATTGCGATGAACCACTTGACGACCAACCACGGACCCTGCAGGGCGTCGAACTTGCGAATGTTTCTGGTGTTCATGTGCTACTTGCATGGTCTCAAAGATAAGTTGGTCGTCTTCATCAGACGATGAAGAATCTAACAGAGTTCTCATGAAAAAGGTACGGTGACTCATGGTGGAAAACGACTGGATAGGAAGTGCAAATGGCTTTGGTGCTAGTTCAGAAGGAAAGAATAGGAAATGACTGTGTTGGATGGGAATACAGGATGAGCAACTGGGTGTGCTGCATATATAGAGCTCAAAATATAGCCATTGGGAATTAACCGTTCAAAAAAAATAGCCGTTGGAAATTAGCCGTTAGAAAAATAGCTGTTGGAAAATAGCGCTGTTCGAAATAATATTCGTTGCGAAAAAATAGCGGTTGAGAATTAAGGTGGTAGTTATAGGAAATCATAAAATATAGGATGGTGGGATATAGGGAATGAGATTTAGGGAAGCTGTTGGAGTGTAAAGAGATATAGGGAATGAATCTTTTAGGCAAGCTCCCCATATGGAGATATAGGGAACGAGATTTGGGAAAGCTGCCGCGGATGCTCTAAAAGGGCCTGAATTTGGAGATTGGCTTTTCCTAAAGCCACGTTGGCATAACACATGTGGGACGAACCACCCAAACCGGAGCTTCCCGTGGTTTTTGCCGAAGGGATTACGAAAATGCTCTTTAAGTCGACGGTAATCCAAAATTTCACTAGATATAAAGGTTGGATCTCTTTTTAAAAAAATAATGGCAGGCGCCTTGCTAATTTGTTTAAGATTGAAAAAACATTTCATTGAGACAGAAAATGCCAATTTTATTAAGATTGGAAAAAAAATCATTGAGACAGGAAAAACAAAAAATGCAGAGGTACGTCTAAAGAAGGTTCACCCAAAAGACAAAAAATACATTATGTCTAAATGGTCAATGCTGCCACCACCTCTCTAGCCAGCGCTCTCTGGGCTAGACCCTCCATGACCCTAAAAGCCATATCAACTGTCACAGGGGACTGCTTTTGAAAAACCATATAGTTCCGCTTCTTTCAAATGTTCTAGAAAGTGCACATGAGTGTGCCCTCAAAACTACTTTGTTGCTTATTGTCTAAACTTGCAATGTTTCCTTCCCACCACTCATCAAGCCCCAAGAGCTCTAGCATAGGGTTTGTGACAGTGGATCGCCAATGGAAGATCATGCCATGCACATTTCTGGAGAAAATGCAATCTTTCACTAAATGCTCATTGGTCTCGAATTCAGTGTTGCAAAGCCTACGCACCTCCTCCTGAGGCCAGCCACGTACTGCCAAATTATATATCGCGAGGGCTCATCGTGAAGGAAAAGCCTGGCAAATTTTTTGCATTTCAGCTTTGCCTTTGCGACGATGGATCGCCAATGGAAGACCATGCCATGAACACTTCAAGAGAAAACACAATCTTTCACTAAATGCTCGTTGGTCTCAAAGTCGGTGTCACAAAGCCTACACACCACATGAAGCCAGCCACACACCACCAAATTATCTGTCGCGAGGGCTCGCCCGTGAAGGAGAAGTCAGGAAAAATGTTTGCATTTCCAAATTTTGTTGGAGCAAAAAGGGGCCACAACACCACCAAATTGTTGGCGATAAGCCGATCTTGCCTAGTAGACCCCTGATGTAATCCATTTCCAAACAATAGAGCCAAAGACATCCAGTTGCAGGTGAACATCTTGCAACTTGGTCTCTAATTTGCGTTGTGGTAGTGATGGGCCGGAGGGGACGGATCCATTGATCATCCAAGAGCTCGAAATGGACACAACAACATTTTCTTCAAGCAAGAATGAAGACAAAGGTGGCCAAGTCATAAGGGCGAGGCCATCCAACCATCAGTCATGCCAAAAACTGGTTGTCACCCCATTCCATAGGGTGATGGAAGTAGCGGCCCTGAATAGGGCCATATCAGTTGCATCGTAGGGCAGGGCCAAGCCAGCCCACAGCCTGGTTGGGGAGGTCCATTGCAACCATGGGCACTAGAGATGAAGTGCCCACTGAAATTTCTCAAGGTCAAGAACCCCCTCCCCCTAACCTGGCAAGTTCCTTTGGTCTGCACACCATATCCCATCGGACAAGCGAATGCCCTTGGAGTGCTCACTGTCATCGGCCTTAAAAAAACCCTCCTAATCTTGTCAATATTTTTGTGAGCCCACTTGTGGAGTGGAACAACAGTCATGTGGTAAATAAAAATTGTCGACAAAACCAACTTGACAAGGGTGAGCCTATCCACACGGGAAATATTTTTTCTTTTTCACCCTGAAGATTCACACCCACCTTATCAATAAGGGGCTAGAAATCAAGCATGGAAGGTTGGATCCCTCCCTCACCACTTCGTAGCCTCCACAACCCCGCCCCCTTCCTTTCCCATCCGAGCGTTTGTTCTCCACCAAGAGAGAGGAAAGACAAAGCTAGGGCTTGGATCCCGACATAATGGCGGCTAAACCTGCCTCCTAGCCGTCAAGCAACAGGCCAGCATCATCCTTCGACTTCCTCATCGTCCCTCGCCTGTCTCTGTCCTCACTCCTCCTGCAACCTACAAGGCAACAAGCCTAACTCTTTGATGACCATGGGAGGATGATATCTATGGTTGAATGTATCATGTTTTTACTGCATGGATGACTAACTTTATAAACTATTATCAATGATGTGGTAATATATTTTTGTTTTGTTTTAATCCATTATACATTTATGCTACTGAGCTCATTTACACTAGGTTAGCCTCTAAATAGTAATATTTGCTTATTCAGCTCGAAAAATGGGTATTTACAGTTAGACTAACAAATAAATGACTCAGAACCCTAAGGTCATTTTAGACATTTCTACTCATATCCTTAACATTTCCTCGACGTTTTAGTTCTTTTGTTGATACCAATTGTTGCTGGAGAATGTGTCGTGGAAAATAGGTGCTATGGGCTTTTATGAATCACATCTGAATGTCATTCTGAAAGAAGAAGTGGGCGAGATGATTGAGGTGTAATCATTTGGCATTGCTGCACCACCACTACGGTGATTGGAGATCAAACTTTAGCTGCTAAGCTTGAAGTTTCAGCGGGAGCAGCATATTCTCCAGCCATTACCAAGAGATCAGATCTTGTAATCTGGTTCATAGCTAAGGCTTTAGTGATCATATATATGCCCCCCATAATTGACAGGTGGGTCCACACCCGACTATAGCATGACAACTTTGGCTATTTGTGTTGTCTGCTGTCTACATAAGCTCAGAAGGTAATTGGGCAGTGCTGATGCTCAGATGATGTGTCGAAATGCTATTGCATGAGTGGTTTTCCTTCATAGTCACTAACTTGCATAATTTTTCTAACAGGTTCTTCCACCACTAAAGGATACCATATTCTCTAGACGGTGTGTCTCACCTATGATTGGCGTGGTTGAGCAACAAGGGGAGATTACCTAGTCCACAAGTGGCAAGTTTAAAGCGAGTCTGGCGAACAAAGACAAATCATGTAAAGCGAGATGATTCCCATTTGGTAGATTAGCTTGGACATATCACAAGTGGCGAGTTTAATGCTCAGTGGGCAAGGCTCATGTGTTCCTTTCAAATCTCTCACGATTTGACGCGGCCGCAGGGTGAAAACCGGAGAGCCAACGGCCGGTTGTGTGCATGGCTCTTCGGGTGGAGTTGGGGGATGACACGGAAAGCCGCGACTTGAGCCGTCCCTGGTCGGGCCAAATCTCAGCGACGAAGTATGGGAATACATCAATCATATCCTCACCTGCTGTAAACAAAAACCAACTCACCCAGCTGCCAACCTTCTACGTCATTCTTGTATGATTTGGGCTCTCGGCGGCACGACGTTGTCGTGGCCATTGTCGTTCCGTCTGAGCGAGCGAGTCGGAAACCGTGGTGTAAACATGTCGGGGTGCTTTGATTCTTTTATTTGTTCGAGGCGCCTCTATGCGGGGCAGCGACGCGAGGCTTGGAGGCAGCCAGGCTCTGCCCTGCAGTGTATAGCACTTCTGTCCCTCTACTATATATTCTTAGAGGTGGTTTTTGGACACACCGTGGGTGTCCTGAGATGTCAATGACTAATTCCTATGGCATTTGGGCATAACTTACCTAGTCATCCGTACCTTTGTATGTGGACCTTGCTCTGACATATTGTACATATTGAATCACTTCTACGAAAACCCCATGTTCAGAACAACATAATTGAACCTCGAAAAGACAATGTTGGACGGGAATCTCAAATGGTGTTCGCATGTGTGTTACTTTCTTGTGCATACGACAACGAACATACTACTTTTTTCACCAAAAAATGTGTGTACATGACGTATTCCCATATGCACAGTGGAAAAATTTCTTGAAACTTTAAAACACAATTTTAGAATATTTTTTTTTGAAAATGAAAGGTCAATGCCCAGGAGGTTAAAATCTACTCTCACACTACCTACTACTGGCTATTGTGCCACAAGAATAGAGTTTTTTAGGTACCCTAATACTCTTTAAAAAGAAGTGAGAATACCACTCAAATCTGACTGTCTATTTAAGAGGGTAGTTTAATCTCTCTTTTTTCAAGGGTAATCTGAACTTTAGATCCTATTTGATTTTTGATCAAACCGTGCATCTCGAATTGAAACCACTTAGGGGACGCTCTCGGCTGCCTCTTCATCCCGTTCGAGCGGTCATGCCCGTCGCCGCCACCTCTTCAAGACTTTTGTAGAGTACCAGACAAGATTTACCATTAGACTAAGATAGATGAGCGATTTATACTTATTTGAGAGTATAATAAAAGAGCTCTTAGTAACCTGAAATTAACATAGTTGTGTTAACGAACAATGTTCAATGAAACTAACTCCATGTGGCAATGAACTTTGCACAAGTTGAAAGCGCATCCAGGGATCCAATCATGTGTTCCATGCTGCATTTTTCTCATGGAACACAATTCGAAGACACCTTGGTAGTTAAAGCAAGGAAAACACTCGACGGGTCAATTCGTGCAAGAAAGATAACCTGATGTACGTGAGGTTTATAACTCATATCATGGCAGGCATCCAGATGATGTTAGAATTAATGGGCCTAAAGCCCATGTTCCAATTAATTCCTGGAAAAATCTCAAAGGCCAATTTAGTTGGATGGTATGAGTGGAAGTTTAGTCCCATATTGCTTGTGGTGGTGGAGAGAGACCAACTTATAAGGAGTTGTGTTCCCCACTTCCTTGGAGCTTGAGAAGAGGACTAGTTCACGTGCACTCCTCCGCCGCTCGTGTCATGTTTCGTGATCGAGCCAAACTAAATTTGTGCGTAAATTTTTTGCCACTCGGGACAGAGGTTTTGCACGAGTTGGTAACGGACGCGTTACCCATGCTTATTGGATTGTGGGACTGTTACCAACTCGAACGTGGAGTCGTGAAGTCCCACGTCCTAACCCCGAGCGACTATATGAGGAGGAGCAGGGCCGTCACGCAAAGATTGCATCTGTTTCCTCGTGCTCACGTCTTCCGCCGCCTTCGTTCCTTTTCGCTGTGCTGCCTTCCGGCTTTCCCATCCCGGCGACTGCGTACATAGCCGTGCGGGAGAGCAGGCCTCTGGAACCTCGCCTTTCGAGAACCTGTACTGGGTGAGGGGCGATAAGGTTTTTGGGGAGCGTCTCGGCGCGACTACTCACGATCGAACTGCTTCCTCGTCTTCATCGACTACCGCACGGCTGCCTCGACTGCTTCCTCGTTGTCGGATGACTACGAGGACTTCATCGCCATGTCTTCTGACGCCAACGCTGGATCGTTCGCCGCAGCTATCCCGACGTACGTGTTTCTAGTTTTCTACCTTGCTTTTGATGCAAATGAAATAGAGATGCTAGCCTGTTATTTAGCTTTCATTTGCATGTCTAGTTCGCCTGGGTTGGTTTATCCAATTTACGCATTTGTCATGATGATTTCCTGGATTAGATTAATTCGAAAATTGCTAATTACTTCTGATTTGACGGTAGTGTCATCTATCAATCTCCTTTATACTATAAAAGCATCTGCATATCTAGACGCATACTGATATTAGAGATGTAAGGGTAAGTGCTAAGATAAAGAAAATTTTAGCATCTGATAAGCTTAGTACCTAATGCTAAACTAATAATTTTAAAAGTTTACTCTTTACGTACTTTAACTAATTAAAGTTTTTAGTACCCAAGATGTGATAAAAAGAATATTAAAAGAGATGAACGGGTAGAGAAAACTGACATGTCTATTTGAGCTTCTGGTTTATGCGCGATGGACGCGGATGCTCAGCGGTCTGCCGGTCTCTTTCCATCGCGGTCATCGATCGTGATATGACCGTAACGCTCTTCAGTTTCTAGTTTGTACAAAGGGCAATGCAATTGCAAACCGTTGGGCCTTATGGTGGGCCGCACTTGCGGCCTGGCGAAACGAAAAAAGCAACAGCAGAAATAAATGAAACAGACCCAGCATCCTGCGGTGGGCCCGAGAATCCCCCTCAACCTACTCGCAGCCAATAGCATCCCACCATCCCCCACCACACGGATCGCCACCAGCACCAGCGTCATCCCAACCGTCCGCTCCCATCCGATGCTCCAGAATCACCTACGCCAACCCGCCCTCACCGCCCGAAAATTTTCGCGATCCCGCCTTCCCAGCCGCTACAAGTACCACCCCCAAATCCAAACCCCACACAGCCATCCCGCAGCGCCATTCGAAATCCATCCACCAAATCCTCCCAACTCATCTCCCGCCTCTGATCCGAGTTCTCCGATGGCCCGCACGAAGCAGACGGCGCGCAAGTCCACCGGCGGGAAGGCGCCTCGGAAGCAGCTGGCGACGAAGGCGGCTCGGAAGTCGGCGCCGGCCACGGGCGGGGTGAAGAAGCCGCACAGGTTCCGCCCGGGCACCGTCGCACTGCGGGAGATCCGCAAGTACCAGAAGAGCACGGAGCTGCTGATCCGGAAGCTGCCGTTCCAGCGGCTGGTGCGGGAGATCGCGCAGGACTTCAAGACGGACCTCCGGTTCCAGTCCTCCGCCGTCTCCGCGCTGCAGGAGGCCGCCGAGGCCTACCTCGTGGGTCTCTTCGAGGACACCAACCTCTGCGCCATCCACGCCAAGAGGGTCACCATTATGCCCAAGGACATCCAGCTCGCGCGCCGCATCAGGGGCGAGAGGGCCTGATGAGTGGGATTTGTGCGCGCGTGTTCTTCGCTGCTGATGGTTTCGGTCTAATCGTCTGTAGGGAATGGTAGAATCTAGATGTGGGGTTTCGTAGTCTGTTAATTGCTATCTTGTAGTGATGGTTTGCCTCTTGTTGGATTCGCTTCAGTGGAATGTGATCAATGCTACACTGCTTTGTGAATGGCGTTGTTCTTCGCAGATTTGCTGTATCTGTATATCCATGTGATTTTCTGGATATGAAGCATGCAAGGTGGTACCAGCAATCTGGATGGAATCAACCGGAACATGTATGATTTGACCATATGGGTTGCAAAAACAAAATCCATGATGATATCATGTTGAATCTGCGGATGTGTAAGAAACAATTTGTTGGTCAATTGTGGCCCGTACCAAGCCCGTTTCCGTGGTGTAGGAAAGGAAAAAAACTGAGTCCCAATCCAGCCAAAATGGGCCTCTTCTGGGCCAAAATGTACAGAAGGCCCATTTTGGCCCTTTGAGGGCAAAACTCCTGCTTACTTTCCAAAGAAAAATTGCCCTTACGTGAAGATACGAGAGGAAAGAACATTGGTGCAGTGTACATGATACCACCCTGGAGATATCAATGCATTTCAGTGACATGGTAATTTGCATCAGAAAATCTGAAACTCTACGGATGATGGAAATCTGTGAGGTTGAGTACAAAGTGGTATAATACCAGTGATCTTGATTAGTTACCTCTAGCCAAGACAATCTGATGGTAACTGCGAAATTGGAGTACTATTTATTATTTGGCTATTGTTCAAGTGCAAGAGTTCCAAAGACCGGCGGCAATCTCTAGGATTCAGAAAAGCATTTTTTTCAAGAGTGTCATTTTCCTTGATGCTGATAGAACCGCTGACCATTTTATGGTTGTTTCTTCGTAGGTGATCACTGAAGATCGTATGTCATTCTCAGAACTTTTCATTGAACATTTCTGTGGTTACCAATTCAGTTGTTCCCTAACGGCAAGGGAACCGGTCACGCTCTCCAGTCTTCATCATGTCTACTGTTGTCCTGTCTTGTACTATATTTTCTTCGTTTCCTAATATTAAAGCAGCTCCGCCATTCTATTCTTGTCTGTGGCAGCTTGTTTCCCCATATGTTCAACTTCAACATGCCACTTCTCCTAATACTTCCTGGACTTCTATTCGCCTTACACACTCCTGCTGCATGCTCTACTGTCATCGATACCATCTCACCTGGCAAAGGACTTGTTTGCGGCGACAAGCTTGTCTCCCTGGATGGCAAGTTTGCGCTTGGCTTCTTCCAAACAGGCAGTAAGTCCTACAACACCTTGAACTGGTACCTAGGCATATGGTTCAATAAAGTTCCCAAGATAACTCCGGTGTGGGTTGCAAACCCTGATAGTCCGATCACGGAACCCGCCTTAGCGAGGTTCACAATTTCCCAAGATGGCAATCTTGTCCTCTTAAATCAGGCCAGCAATTCCATGATCTGGTCTAGCCAAGTTAGCATCAGAACCAACACCACCATTGCTGCGCTCTTGAACAATGGAAACCTTGTCCTACGAAATACCTCAAGCTCGTCCGACATCTTGTGGCAAAGTTTTGACCACCCAACAGATACTTTCCTCCCTGGTGCAAAGCTCGGGCGAGACAAGGTCACCGGTCTGACCCGTCGTCTTGTTTCCAGAAAGAACTTGATTGACCCAGCTCCTGGCCTATACTGCTATAAGTTAGAGCCTAACCGGTTGATCCTTACACTTTTGAATTCATCCATAGTGTACTGGTCTAGTGGGGAATGGAACGGACAATACTTTAGCTCGATACCAGAGATGTTAAGCCACAACTTGGTAGACTACAAATTTGTCAACAACGAACACGAGGAGTACTTTACATACACCTTACTGAATGACACAATGATCTTCAATCATGTACTTGACATCTCTGGTCAAATGAAGACTTTCATCTGGGATGAGGGCTCACAGGGTTGGTTAGATTCCTACTCCAACCCCAAAGCTCAGTGTGATGTCTATGCTATATGTGGACCATTCACTGTGTGCAATGAAAACACAGCTCCATATTGTAGCTGTATGAAGGGCTTCTCCATAAGATCACAAGAGGATTGGGACCTAAGTGATAGGAGCAGTGGGTGTGTGAGAGATACTCCTTTGAATTGTGGCAGTAACAGGAGTACTGCAGGAATAACTGATGAATTCTACTCCATGTCTACTGTTGGATTGCCTCAGAATGCCCAGAACATAAAT
Source organism: Stipa capillata (assembly GCA_019208055.1). Taxonomy (NCBI): domain Eukaryota; kingdom Viridiplantae; phylum Streptophyta; class Magnoliopsida; order Poales; family Poaceae; genus Stipa; species Stipa capillata. The sequence goes on along the minus strand of JAGXJF010002020.1, from coordinate 190,672 downwards.
GCAGCTACTAGTGCTGGAGAATGTGCGGAAGTTTGCCTAAGAAATTGTTCTTGCACCGCATATGCTTATACCGATGGTAGATGCTCTGTTTGGTATGAGGAACTGCTCAATGTGAAACAACAGCACACTGATACTACTGCCGATACAAATGGTGGATTTATTTATCTCCGCCTTGCCGCAAAAGAGATGCACACTCGGAAACATGACAGAAGAGTGATCATTTGCGCTGCGACACTTGCCAGTGTTACTGCATTGGGTTTGTTGGCATTCATATTGCTTATGATGCTTCGGAGGAACAATAGGGGGTGGTCTGGTGGCACATTGCAAAATCTTCAAGGTGGCGGTGGAATCATTGCATTTAGATACATTAATTTGCAGCGTGCAACAAGAAACTTCTCGGAGAAGCTAGGTGCTGGCGGCTTTGGTTCCGTGTTCAAGGGATATCTAAGTGACTCAACTACAGTTGCAGTTAAACGGCTTGATGGTGCTTGTCAAGGAGAAAAACAATTTAGGGCCGAGGTGAGTTCAATTGGAATCATTCAACATATCAATTTAGTAAGACTGATTGGTTTCTGTTGCGAGGGTGAGCGGAGGTTGCTTGCATATGAGCTCATGCCAAATCGTTCTCTTGATATCCATCTATTTCAGAACAACAACAACACAGTTTTAAATTGGAGTACCAGGTATCAAATAGCTCTGGGAGTTGCTAGAGGACTGGCCTACTTGCATGAGAGCTGCCAAGACTTGATCATACACTGTGATATTAAGCCACAAAATATACTTCTCGATGAATCATTTGTTGCTAAAATTGCTGACTTTGGTATGGCCAAGTTAATGGGGAGAGACTTTAGTCGGGTTCTGACTACAGCTAGAGGAACTGCAGGATACCTTGCACCTGAATGGATAAGCGGGGTTGCTATCACAACAAAAGTTGATGTTTACAGCTACGGTATGGTGTTAATGGAAATCATATCAGGAAGAAGGAACTCACTTGAACAATGCACTGCAGGTGGTGATCATGTTGTTTTCTTCCCTGTGCATGTTGCGCACATGCTTCCCGAGGGAGATGTGGCAAGCTTGGTGGATCACAAATTATGCGGTGATATAAATCTGGAGGAGGCTGAACGACTATGCAAGGTTGCCTGTTGGTGCATCCAGGATGATGAGTTTGATCGGCCGACGATGGGTGAAGTTGTTCATAATCTAGAGGGTATGTTTGATCTTGACATTCCTCCGATGCCAAGACTACTTCAGGCCATTACAAAGAGCTCGCACCCAACACACAACATCTCACCCGAACCAGAATATTGAAGTAGTTGTATGGTGTACCTGTCAAACGAACATCTATAATATGTTAGACAGTAAGAGAGACTGAGCGAGTAAGAGAAAAGGGATGACACTCCTAGTTGTAAACTTGAAGCTCTACATAGTACCAGTACCAGTACCAGCCGTGTAAATGATTATGCATTTCTATGAGAACCTTGGTTTTCATTTCCTTTTCTTGTGGCTGGTGCAGCAAAGTAGTTTTGTGTATTTTAGTAGTTTTCGGACCATGCTGCCTTTGCAACATCTCTTTGTTCCACTGTCTGGCATAATGCCAAAGCAGGGAGTATGTCCCCAAAAAGTTCATAAAGAAAACCCATTATCCAAACTTGCATAAAATAGGGTTTTCTCCTCTCCTGATGCAAAGAGATGCAACCCTTGGGAACGAACGACTTTATTCTTCCATGATTTTGATGCCTTCTGGATGCCCTCTTTGATTTGAGAATGTTTCTAGATTTTTCTCTGTTTCCAGTGTGCAAAGCGTCACTAACGATTTGGATGGAATCGTGCGGCACATGTTAACTTGAGCGCAGGAGATGCTCAAAATTCATGGTAAACTGTTAATTGCTTCAAATCTGGATGTCAAGGTGAATTTCTGGGGACGAATTGCAACAATGGGTGGCTGTGACTTGTGAACTTGTGACAGAGTTATGTTGCTATTCAAGTGTTCTGTTCCTTGGCCATGGGCTTGCAAAGCGCCGAGGCCCAATTCTGAGCATTGAGGTGCCTGCATCTTGGAAAAATTGTTACTAGTATAGTAGTATGCGGCTGCTGCTGATTCACGCCGAATGGAGTATCAATAATCTTGTACATTCATAAACAGTTTCTTTTGTTGACCAGGCAAAATACTAACCAAGAAAAATATGTGGTATATTCATAAGCAGTTTCTTTTGTTGAGAGAACACCCTCCTCCCATATCGCTTGACCTAGGGTGACCTGGGAGGCGCCAGCACCGCCGCCACAAGCCACCACCCTCCTCGTCCTCCTCGCCGCTGCTGCTGTGAGCGTCTACCTTGGTGGTGGCGGGCTTTGCAATCGAAGGTGGCATGGTGAGAGGGGGTTATCTTTTTTTTTGTTTTCTCGTTCGTCGCGGTTTGGTGGTGCGACCTCTCTTGCAGTGTGGTTCGGCAGTGATGCTCCCAAGCGGCAGGGTCATGGGGCTGGCGACGTTGCTCCGGTGGTGCGGTGGCGGCTCCATGGGGCATGGTAGCAAGTGTGTCGCGGGCATGCAGCCATAAAGGGTGGGGGTCCAGATCTATGCTGTGTGGATCCTGACAGGCCTTGCCGACGTGCCTCGCTGCGTGGCTGGGCCCGGGCCGTAGTCTTGGTGGGCCCCAGTGGGTGAGCCATGCGTGGGGGCTGGGCGTGGCTCCAAGGCTGGCCGTCAGGTGGGCTAGGTGTTGTGGCCGGTGGCAGTCCTGCGGCGATGAATTTGCTACATGGGGACATTAGAGGTGAGTGGTGAAGCCTTGAGGCACCTCTCCTGCCTTGGCACGTGGGTGGCCTTGGCTTGTGAGCACGAGGCCGAGGCAGCGGATGTTGGGGCAACAACCCGGGTTGCGGCCATGGTCACTGGGGCAATGGATCAAGAGGCGTGGTGATATAGAGGGTTCCCAATCTTCACGGCTAGGACGATGAGTAGGAAATCCTAAATGAAAACCAACTCTAATAACACACACCAATATGATAGGCTTTGAAGACTTAGAACCAAATCAACAACCCTCTTGATGAATACCACGAATTTCACTTGTTGGCATACATCGATCCTTACAATCCAGAGAAAAGTAAGGACTGAGGTGGATTCCCCAATCTAGAGGGATGAATGCCTAAATTAAGAAACAAAGCTCTAACTAGTTCAACAATATCCAATCTAACCTTAGCGAGAGGAGGGGAAAGAGTATTTATAGTCCTACCCACAACTCTAGGTTTAGTTAGGCCGTAACCCACCTACAAGATCCGTGGGCCTAAGTGACCCGTGCGCAGCTGGATTCTTGAAGCCGAGGTTCCTAGATTGGTTTCTGAAAACGTAGGTCTTCAGAATTCTCAGATGCTCCGAGAAGAAACTCGGATGTCTCGAGATAACTTGCTAGAACGCCTTTAATGCACGCCTGTGGATTCTTGGATACTCCAACATTGGTCTCGGAGGTTCTGAGATTCCCTTCTAGACTGGCTGGTCGGCAATCTTGGAGGTCCGGGCATTGATCCCAATTTCGATTTGGCTGCTAGATAGTCCCTTCAAGAATCTCGGAGGTTCTGATATTGAGGCCGAAAGTTTGAGAGTTGGAATAGTTTCTTAACTTGTTACCTTGAGCCTCCTCCAAGTCTGGCTTGCCCGGAGCCTTCGGGTTGCCTGTTCGGAGGTTCCAGCTGGGACTTGAATTGGTGGAGAGCTCTTCTTCGCTTGCCTCTGTGACTTGCTTCCTTACATTTATGATGCTTGAATCTCCAAACCTAGGAATGCCGAATATAGGAGCATAAGGTAGCATACCATTCTTAGTATTACATGAATATGTGTAAAGGAGAAATTCGCCTTTTCATTCCATGTCTTAGCAACATATGAACCAATAAACGTGTCACTTGGAGATGAATAGTTTGTGGCGTATTGTCCATAGGGAGATCCGCATCACATGGGCGTGGATCCAGCTCGGACGAGCGGTAGACACCAGAGTAGCGGCCCTAGAGAGCAATACGGTGGTGCTGTTAGGGTGGCAGTACTAGACCATGTGTGTAGTGGGACCATCGACTCAATCAGCATGGGTCCTTTGTAGGAAGGGGTCTAGCCAGTGGAGGGGATTTTCACGCGTCTTGATAATGTGGCAGGATGGCCCATGCGTTGGCAACGGTTGCCTCTTCCCAGATGGCCGCGAGATCGGGGCGGTAGCCCCGTGAATTGGTGTGACGGCCGTGGGCTACGGGTGGAGGTCCAGTGCGGTGTGGGCTACAGACAGCTGGTCTGCGTGGCATCACAGTTTGCGCACCAGACAGTGGATGTTGGGCGGTGGCCTTGAAAGCTTGTGACGGGGGGCTGCTAAGGATGCATCAATTCTGACGGATACCGATGCGGCGGCCCCGAGATGTGCTGGGTCATGAAGTATTGGGCGTTGCGGACATGCGGGTTTTGTAGGCGCGTTTTCACTTCCACCAAAGCCAGGGCAGCCCATGCTCGACCCTCCGATAGCGGTTTTTGACATCTCTCGCCTAACGGCGGTGGCATCATCTATAATCTAGCGGTGTGGTTTCGAACGGTGGTACGGGGTTCTCTCCGTTTGTGCTTCCAGTGAGACATCTTGTGTGCTCCTATTGGAGCCTGTCAGGGTTCTCATGCACCCTTCCGTGATGGGTCACGCCGGATCTAGCCTGCCCCGTGGGGGATGTGAGATGGCCACAGTGCGGCGGGGATTTCCTTCGGCGGTAGTTCTAGGCGGAGTTCTTCTTGCTCTGTACTGTGCCGAAGTGGCTCAGTTGCTACGCATGACTGGTGATGACTTCTCTTTTCGCGATGGGGGTCAATCCTGAATTTGGCCCTTTTCGCGGAGGTGCAAGTGCATTGCTAGCTATGTACGAGCACAAGGTTGTCTCTGTGGGTGTGTGGCTTGGAGGCCTTGGTGCTTTTTTGTTTTATTGTTGGATATGTGAGGTGGTGGTGCATTTTGTGTGGAGTTCATCGTATTATCGACCGATAGGGTTTTTTGTGTCTTTTATATTTGGTTTATATCTGATTTTTACTAATTAATCGGATAGCTTCTTTTTATAATAAATTATAGGAGCTCTCTGTCCTTTCGAGATTTGTCGAGAGGAAATACTAACCAAGAAACGTGGTATCCTCTCTCAAATCTCCATGCGTAATGGGAGGGTCAGAGAAAGACGACGCAAGATTTTCGTTGATTTCTGTTCAGGCCGATGAGCAGCGCGATCGTCAGAGAAAACGTTGGCAAACATACAAAAAGGGTAACGTGCGAGTCCGAGTTGGGCTGACAAAATCTGTACCGAAAACTCCAAAAGGGTGTGATGGTTTCAGGAGGAACGAGGAACAGGTTTGGGGAAATAGGAGGAAGAGCGGAGGAACAGAGAGGAATCGGAACAACATTAGCAATACAAGTTTGGCCCTAACCGGACGGTAAGTAACAGGAACGGCAAATGTAAAATGACTTTTGACGGACAAGTCAACGTGCAAGTTAGGCGTGCCACCAGTGACATATGCATAAATTTCTTTTTTCAAAGTGGTGTACTAAAACAGATATCTACATATTAAATGTAGATGATTGTTAATAAGAATGGAGAAATTCTCTAGAAATTTCCTTAAACATCTGTCTGTTTATCTGGTGGATCCTAACTATGATTGAATGATAACCATGTATCTTCAGGGACACTCACTGGCAGCAACTCCCGTTTCTTGTTTGCCAGAACTGTTTTTGGAGGGACCGGCCGTTAGGAAATTGTTCCAGTGACAAAGGTGTGCGGTGACAGGCTCCAGAATTTGCACGCTGCTAGAGCAGCGGATCGGTGGCAGCTCAACGCCTCTCTTGCGGCCCAGCTATTCAGAGATCTCATCTCATCATTGTTCAGCTCGCAGATAAGCCTGATAAATTTAAGAGTTTATCCAAAGTCGTCTTCGGTGAACCTCAACGCCAAGCATTTGGATTGAGAAATGAATTTTGTACAAACCTCCAGCAATTCACATGCGAGTGCTCCCTCTAGAATATTTTCGCCAGTCACCAGATGACTGATTCTTTCTTAACATCGCTGCAATGGACGTCACCTATTCAAGAGTTATTTGACCAAGTAATGGATTTACGGAATTGTCATTACAGCAAAAGTTGATGTCTACAGCTATGGCATGGTTCTGTTGGAAATTATATCAGGAAAGAAGAATTCAGGTAGAGAATGTACATCTGGTGATGATTCTGTCTATTTTCCTCTGCAAGTTGCAAATAAACTACTGGAGGGGAATGTAGGGACTTTGGTGGACAACAATCTACATTGTGATGTCCATTTGGAGCAGGTGGAAAGAGCTTTCAAGGTTGCATGTTGGTGTATTCAAGATGATGAGTTTGATCGACCCACAATGAGTGAAGTTGTTCAATATCTTGAAAGTTTCCTTGAAGTCGACATAGCCCCAATGCCAAGACTACTTCAAACTATTGCAGGGAATCCGTATTCAACATGTAAGCAAGATTTTATTTATGCAAAAATCTTAATACGAGCACAACTTGTTGCAATCGAAGAAAATAAACAGAGACGTTCTAAGCACATCGGGTTTTGTCACGTGTGCATTTTGTATATTACTGATAAAAGCCTATGGCACATCAGCATTCATTGCTAGTATGCCTAACTGCATTATTTTTTGTATGTGCAAGTAGTTGATGGGTACCTGGACCGAGCTTCACAAGAGGCAAGGAAACTGCAAGATACCGGAGGAAGTGCAGGGCACCAGGCAGACATGAAGACAGGTTGCTGCAATCATGGAGCGGAGCTTTCCTTCAGTGATTATCTAAACCCTGAAATACCAGTGCCAACTTAGCATTTGTTTTGTTAAAACTGACTATTGTGAAAGTTTATGAACTGATAAAAGGAGATTGCATCTTCCTAGTATTAATTATTTTCTATTAGGTTTTGTGCCTCGTGCTTATTGGTGTTGCTTATCAAGATATGATGTAACTTCCAATGCCACCGAACATGGGATACATGCAAAGTTCAAAAAATTTGGTTCTTGTGCAGTTGTAACCAATAAGCCACATAGAATTGTGGCCATCTGCTACTAAAAATATAAGAAAACCAGAAAATGTACTAGTATTGCAGAGGCTTAAGATGGCAGAGAAGTTTATTACTTAATTAGATGAATCGCATTAATAATGAATTCTATCTAGCAGCTGTTCAGCACATAAACATGGATTCTGAATGGCAGGTAAGTATATAATGTGCTTCATTCAGTTAAGTGTTGTGCAAAGCAACAAGAAGGTTATGAATGGCACAATTTCGTTGTGAGGGTGAGGCAAATATAACTCAAACCTAACACAATAGGGAAATAGAAATGTTGAAATTACATGAAAGGCTTAAATATGACATCTGAGATTGAGTGGGGGCCTCCAACAGAGCGCGCTGCATTTTCATTCAGTGCTCTCAAATGAAGATATTGCAGACAATAGCTTGCATTGCACTGTAGGATATCGAAAAGGTAGCAGAGCGGCACAGAGCCGATGTTCCAGAAGCCACCGTTCTCAAATTCCTTCTCCACTCATTGGTAAGTTTCATCTCTGCAGTATGTGGTACGGAATTCCCAACAATGGCTCAACAAAATACGAGTCCTCATAGACATCAAACATATCAACGAACTCCTAAGTGGCAGATTGAACCCCAGAGTTAGCTTTTTCTAGAGCAATGAGCAGGAGATCCGCCAGGGCAAGTTGCTACTTCTAACCTTGTACTCGCGAGCAGGTGAAACGAAACCCACCGCTTGGATTTCGTTTAACAAGAGCCCTAATAGCTCCATGATACTTGTGGAACGTCGTGAAAGATCACCACATCATATACCAAAACCAGACTCATATATAGGGGTGAAGTGTTACCCATGAGAGTTCCACTGCATATACTCCGGTGACGCCGCCAGGCTGCCGGCGGTGGCGCGCCATTTGCCGCATGTGTAATGCGGTGGTTTTCGCGATAGGACTCCGTTCTCACTTCTCGGAGAGTCGTGACTTCCATTGCCAGGGCCAGGGAAGACCCAGAGCCCAGTTTTGTTGGGACTAGATAGGGTTGCCCGGACATGCTTCTTATCTAGCAACCCACTTGACTGAGGTAAGACTCAACCTTCTCTCCCTACACGCTCCTTGGTGCTCTGCTCCAATAGTGCCACGGACACCACCTCACCTCACCTGGCCACAGGGACGGAGCCAGAAATTTTATTAAAGGAGGTCAATGAAACATATATATACATGTAAAATATTGAAGGGAGCTATATATATGAATTTAGAGATTAACTCCACATACTATGTAGAGGGTTTGGAAAAAAAATTCAGCATGGGAGAGCCATGGCCCCAGCTCGCCTCGTGCTGGCTCTGTCACTGCCTGGCCATGCACTCGCCAGGCGCCGGCTACGTCAGGCTCATCTCCGGCAACAGTGAGCTGCTTTCAGAAAGACAGTAAGTCCTCCCAAGGCACCTTGAACTCTTGGACCACCCAATGGACACTTCGCTCCACCGTGCACGGATTGCCTGGACCAAGGTCACCTGTCAGAAATCAGTTATGTTTGTATGGTGAATACTGAATAACGATGTCGGATACTGAGTTCCTGCTGCAGTTAGTTGCTGGCCTAGATGCAGACTGCAGACAAAACGAGAAGCCATCCAATCTTCCATAGGTACCCAGACATCCCATCAGTTTCAAATCACAACTCAACTGATTACTTGGATGAGAAAAATCAAGTGACATACTGAATAAGAGCCCGATAAAATTGGCCCTGTTAAACATAAAAGTGACCTCTGGGGAACAGGTCAGGGAAATTACATGGTATTACCCGTGATTAGGCACGACACGGCATTTATTCTAATTAAGATCATCCAAGACCTAGATGCGATATTAGTCATTGTTTACCTCCAGTGTTTCTGCAGCTGATTGAACCTTTTAAACATGCATGTGGGCCACTAAGCCAGATCTATATATTCTCTGTTTAAATTTCTTCATGTACTGCAGCAAACATGACGAGACGAGGGACAGTCACTCCCGTCCCTGGTTCTCATATCCAATCACCGGTGCAAGTGTGAGAGGATGAGAGACTCGGGTAAGGTCAACCAAATAGTGTTGCGAAAACCGGCCCTAACATGTCGATCTCTCACGAGACGACACGTAGAAGCGTAGCTCTATATCGAGAACATTGCAGAATATCATAAAAACCAGCCTTAGCACGTCGATCTCTCACGAGACGACACACGGAAGTGTAGCTCTATACTGAGAATATTGCAGAATGTTGCGAAAACCGGCACTAGACACGTTGATCTCCCACGAGGCGACATGCGGAAGTATAGATCTATATTGAGAACGTTGTAGAATAGGCAATGAGAGACACAACGTTTTTAACGTGGTTCAGCCATGAGGCCTACATCCACAGGACATGACTATAGGCGCTCCTCCTCTTGATAACTCTCTTTCAAGTTACATGTCTCAAGTTACACAGAGTGCCTCTAATTATAGGAGGTCCAGGTTACAAAAGTCCGATACCAACTCTACCCTAACCCTATTACAACTTCAAGCCCTACCTTGTAATCTATCCCGAACACGTATTCGACACAAACTCAACACAAAGTAGGCAATTAGAGACACAACGTTTTTAACGTGGTTCAGCCGTGAGGTCTACATTCATGAGGCATGACTATGGGGCTCCTCCCCTTAATAACTACTCTATTTCAAGTTACATGTCTCAGGTTACACATGGCACCTATATTTATAGGAGGTTCAGGTTACAGGAGTCTGACACTAACTTCACCATATATCTGCTACAACTCCAAGTCTTACTCTGTAACCTAACCCGAACACAAATTCGATACAAACTCAACAAATAGAAAAAATGCACTGGTTAGTAATCAATTGTTACAATTAGACATTAGTTTTTCATCTAGACTGCAGCATGTGTGATCTGCAAAAATATCTAGTCTGCAGCATGTGTACAGACGGCTACAAATCATAATTATTGACAATACCTACCCCTTTTCACATATATTTTTTTTTGCGAGTACTGGATTTTAGCAAAGATAAAACTACACTTGATAAGTAAATTAGGAATATATATCACTGTCATAGAGGGGAATGCTTGACCTTACCATGACTTTTTGGTGTTGCCCAGTATTTTTATGTACTCATTTCTAACCAAAAGTTAGTATCCATCCCATAGTTCCTGACTCTGGTAGCTCTAGCCGTTCAGCATGCCTCCCTTCCTCACCCTTTTTGGATTTCTCTTGTCCCTACACATCCCTGCATGTTGTGCTGCCATGGATACCATTACATCCAGGCAAGCACTTGCCAGCAACGACAGGATCGTCTCCAGCAACGGCAAGTTCGCTCTCGGCTTCTTCCTGATAGGCAGTAAGTCCTCCAACAACACCCTGAACTGGTACCTAGGCATATGGTACAACAACGTCCCCAAGCTAACTCCAGTATGGGTCGCAAACGGTGACAACCCAGTCACAGATCCCACCTCATCGGAGCTGACAATATCCAGTGATGGCAACCTTGTCATCTTAAACCAAGTCACCAAATCCATCATCTGGTCCACCCAAACGAATACCACAACCAACAACATCACTGCTATGCTATTGAACAGCGGAAACCTCATCCTACAGAATTCCTCAAAGTCATCCGATGTGTTGTGGCAGAGTTTTGACTACCCCACAGATACTTTCCTCCCTGGTATAAAACTTGGTTGGAACAAGGTCACTGGTCTGAATCGCCATCTGGTTTCTAGGAAGAATTTGATTGACCTAGCTCCTGGTAGATACTGTGAAGAATTAGACCCAAGTGGTTCCAATCAGTACGTCTTTACACTGCTGAACTTGTCCATACCATATTGGTCGAGTGGGGTATGGAACGGCCAATACTTTCCCTCAGTACCAGAGATGGCAGGTCACTTCATTTTAATTTACATTTGTGAACAATGACCAAGAGAAGTACTTCACATATAACTTACTAGACGAGACAATCGTTTTCCATCATCTGTTGGATGTCTCAGGTCGAACAAAATCGTTCATTTGGCTTGAGGGCTCACAGGATTGGGTAATGACCTATGCCCAACCCAAAGTTCAATGTGATGTCTTTGCTGTTTGTGGACCTTTCACAATTTGCAATGATAATACGCTTCCATTTGCAACTGTATGAAGGGCTTCTCCATAAGATCACCCGACGACTGGGACCTAGATGATCGAACAGGCGGCTGTGCAAGAAATACTCCATTAGATTGTGGTATCAACAAAAGCACAAGTATGCAAGACAGGTTCTACCCTATGCCATGTGTTGGATTGCCCAACAACGGCCACAACGTAGGAGATGCTACGAGTGCAGGTGGATGTGCACAAGTTTGTGTAGGCAACTGCACTTGCACTGCATATTCCTATGGTAAGAACGGTTGTTTTGTTTGGAATGACGAATTAATTAATGTGAAACAGAAAAGAAAGAATGTGGTGATAGTACTAATACTAACAGAGACAGAGACACACTTTACCTTCGCCTTGCCGCCAAAGAGGTGCAAAGGTTGGAAAACAACAGAAGACGAATAATCATCGGCATTGCCATTGGTGGCTTGGTGCAAGTGTTGCTTTGTTTGGTTTACTGTCACTCTTGCTACTGATTATTAGAAGGAACAAGAGATTGTCAGCTCATAGAATGAAAAACCTTCAAGGTGATGATGGCATTGCATTTAGATACGTTGATTTGCAACGCGCAACAAAAAACTTCTCAGAGAAGCTAGGGGCAGGTGGTTTTGGTTCTGTATTCAAGGGCTTTCTAGATGACACTTGTGCCATAGCAGTTAAAAGGCTTGATGGTGCTTGTCAAGGAGATAAGCAATTCAGAGCTGAAGTGAGATTAATTGGAATCATTCAGCATATCAATTTAGTTAAACTAATTGGCTTTTGTACGGAGGGAGATAATAGGTTGCTTGTCTACGAACACATGCAAAATCGTTCTCTTGATGCTCATTTATTTCATGGTAACGCTGGAGTCTTGAAATGGAGCACTAGGTATCAAATAGCTCTCGGAGTTGCTAGAGGACTGGCCTACTTGCATGATAGTTGCCGGGATTGCATTATACATTGTGATATTAAGCCAGAGAACATACTTCTTGATAGGTCGTTTGTTCCAAAAATCGCAGATTTTGGGATGGCAAAGTTCCTAGGAAGGGATTTTAGTCAAGTTCTCACTACAATGAGAGGGACTATAGGATATCTTGCACCTGAATGGATCAGCGGAAGTGTTATTACATCAAAAGTTGATGCCCACAGCTATGGCATGGCTTTGTTGGAAATCATATCAGGAAGGAGGAACTCAGGTAGAGAATGTACTACTGGTGATGAATATGTTTATTTCCCTGTGCAAGTCGCAAATAAGCTATTGGAGGGGGATGTGGGGAGTTTGGTGGACCAGAGGTTACATGGTGACTTCCATTTGGAGCAGGTGGAAAGAGCCTTCAAGGTTGCATGTTGGTGTATTCAAGATGATGAGTTTGATCGACCCAGAATGGGTGAGGTTGTTCAATATCTTGAAGGTTTTCTTGAAGTTGGCATACCCCCAGTACCAAGACTACTTCAAGCTATTGCAGGGAATCCACACTCAAAATGTAAGCAAGATTTTATTTATGCAAACATCTTAATTTGAGCACGACTTGTTGTAATCCAAGGATATAAGCAGAGACGCTGAGCATATTTTTTGTACAATAAGCCTATTGCACATGAACATACGTTAATAGCGTGCCTAACTGTATTATTTTTTGTATGTGCAAGTAGTTGATCGGTACCTGAACCGAGCTTCACAAGAGTCGGGGAAAATGCAAGATACCAGAGGCTCGAACAGTGCAGAAGAGCTTCCCTTCAGTGGTTTCTAAACCCTGAAATAGCAGACAGCTATTTCTCCGCACCAGACAGCTCAGTCTTGACATGAAGACAGGTAGCTGCAACTGTGCAGCAGAGCTTCCCTTCAGTGGTTTCTAAGCCCTGAAGTACCACGGCTATTTTAGCATTTCTAGGAGTATATGAACTGAGATAAGGTAAGATGTGTTGTTCAGTACATATTGTTGTATAATTTATAGCAATCATTTGGACACTCATCCAAGGTCGCAGACACTTTTAAGATTGGAATTATGTAGCGAAGCACATAAACTGTTTTGCAATCAAAAGTTATTGGCCGTGCTCTTATAAAAAATGGGTAGGGGCACAGATAGAGTATGATTTGTCTAGTGCTCGAGGTCTTTTTTGTATACAGATCTTTTTTTTCTCTTCAATTAAAGTCAGGAGTTTTTCCGTTCCAATTATGAAAGAGAATTAGCGGCTGTGTACTGTGAACAGACTACGGAAGGTATGAAATGCTCAAAAGAAAACCGACAGAAGACGGATTGGATTAGGACGTAACTAGCTGCTAATAAGCTAGTGCACGACTTCTGGCAGCAACTGGTAGGAAAATGCAACTTGAGATTATAGGCTAGCAGATATACATGTTCAGATATAGTAAACATGCAGGAAGCCTTTTATATAATAGGGATATTACATAGTTAATATATAAAGATTATATACATCTCTAACATTTCCTTCAGGCTCACGGTGGATAAATAATACTGAGTTTAGAGAGATAAAAGATGTATTATGTGCGAGTACGGCCTTTATGAAAAAGTCTATCAACTAAAAATCCAAAGGCACATACTAAAAAGCAATTATCTTATCTTGCACCTATAACCGCATATAAGAAGCATCAACACCGATATGTTTGGTGAGCTCATACTTTATCGGGTCTCAAGCACTACTAATAGCACATGTACTATCAGATAAAAGAGGAGTAGGTGTAAAAACAGCAACACCAAAATCCTTGAGTAACCACCGTAGCCAAGTAACATTTGTTATCAAAAGAGTCATAGCTCACAACTCAACATCTGCACTCGGATAGGAAACTGATTTCTACTTCTTAGTCTTCCAAGGAACAATAGAACTACCGAGAAAAACACAATAGGCAAAAAAAGACCAACAGTCAGAGTGATCACTAGCCCAAGTCACATCAGCATAAGCCCAAGGCTGAAAAGAGCTGGAGCGTGGAAAGAAAAGACGGCAAATGATAGTTCCAAAAACATACTACCTACATTCCTTTTTACTTGTCATTTCAAAGATTAACATAGGGCGTGTTTGGTTGGGCTATGGCTGTTGCAAAAGCGGCTATTGGCTGGCTGTTTGGAGAAGTGGTTGTGGCTGTTGGCAATGCGTCTGTGAACGTGCATGTTTGGTTGGGCTGTGGCTGTTGGCTGTTGTATGAGGAAATGTCTGAAATGCCCCTAAGATTAATCTGAACAAAATTTTAAAATCGACATCGACTGAGATTCGATCCAATGATACAAATAAAAATAAAAAAATATAAATTACAAATACAAATATAATACAAATTATTGCTTAAAACTAATTTGCAGATAATATACATATAAATACTTGTTTAAAATAAAATTATAGAAAATAATAAATACAAATACAAATATAAATATAAATTTAAAAAAAGAAAAAGAAAAAGGGCTAGGGGGCATCGGCCACTCCAGCCCAAATCCACCGCCGCCTCCCTCCTCGGTCCCCGCCGCCGCCGCCGCCGCTTCTCCCTCCTCGGTCCCCGCCGCCGCTTCTCCCTCCTCGGCCCCCGCCGCCGCCACCTCCTCCTCAGTCCCAGCCGCCACCGGTCCCTCCCCTCCCTCCCCCCGGCCGCTTCTCTCTCACCCCGAGCTCCCTCCCACCAGCGGCACCTCCCTCCCCTCGAGCTCCCTCCCCCCACCGGCGGCGTGCTTCTCCCTCCCCCCGAGCCCCTCCCCCCGAGCTCCCTCCCCCATCACCTCCCGCCTCACCGTCCGCACCGCCCCAGTACAGCCGCTACTCCGCCGCCCTCAATGGACATCCGCGCCGCCACCGACGGGCTCTCCGTCTCGCCTCCGACCTCATCGGCATCAGAGTGCCCGCCCCCGACGTTCTCGTCGCCTCCGCCGAGTCGTCCTCGCCGTCGAGCTCGGGGACTGCAGCAGCCCGACGCTCCTCCCGGTCCTCGTCCCGACCTTCCTCCACCGGATCCACTTCACCCCGGAGCCACTGCTTGCCTCCATCACCGGAGCTCGGCCGGACGGCCTCAAGGTCGTCGCCGCTCGCTTGAAGATCGGGCCGCTGTGGCCCGCATCGGGATGGGAAAGAAACAGGAGCGGAGGGGAACGGATGGGAAAGGGCATTTGCCTGCAAATTGAGCGAACCAACGGGGGCAAAAATGGAAAACGCTTCGAAAATCTTAGTGAACTTTGCAGGAAGTTGGGTCTGCGGGGCTTTTCGCAATTGCCTTTTTTACACACGAAGCTACATCAGCTGTTTGCAATAGCTCCCGTAAAAGCCTGGTGTTTGGTTAGACTTCAGCTTTTCCCAACGAAAAGCTAAGCAAAAGCCTAACCAAACACGGCCATAGTCTACAATATACATCTTTGATCATTATATTTTTTATATCAATTGTCACAAATGATATATACAAAAATTGGATCACACTGATGTACTTTTGTTAAAAAATTCGACCAGTATCTTTTCCGTGTGACAAATCCAAATGTTTATGGATATATTAGTGTTCAAATTTGAGAAGTTTGCTGTCCGTAAATGGAGTATTTGTGTGAATTGGCCATGTGAATTATCTCTTATTCCTTTACAAATTTCACATACAAGAGCCAAACTCGTTCTTATGTTCTCCATTTTGAGGTGTATCTAAAAAACTTCGCTTCTCCATTACTGTTCATACAAAAGAGGGACATGCATGCACAGTTCACATGCAACTTCCCAGTATACATAGAGGAATTATATGACCACGTTCAAGCTGAGATAAGAACAGTTCTTACTTTTAGGCCACAAAGAATCAAATCAGAGGGTGGGAGAGGAGAACACCAAAATAAAATCATGGGAGATCATAGTGGTCTGATCATCGTTTACTCACTGGACTTCTGGTCACTCAACTCTTTGTCAGATTTAAAATAAACTAGAACAAAATTATCTGTGTACAAAAAAGAATGTGCCTCGAGACTTGAAACATATCCATAAATGGAGTATATATCTAGTGTCAATAAAAGGAAAAAAGAATACTCATGTTCCTGATAAACTCACACAATAAAATGATTCATGTCGAAGGAAAAAACTTCATATATTTATCAGGCTAAACAATTACGACACCAGCAGCGCCTTCCACAATTTTGCATGGCATGGTCAACACTGGAAGCTCAAGCAATCTGCTCTCCAATAGCCCTCTTCGAAATCAGACCAACAAGTGACATAGCTAGAATGAGTGGCAGAAAGCTCCAAGCATCAGACAATACTGGGCACGTCTCCAGCCCAGCTGCAAACTGCTCGTGGCCATCGAGTTCTAATGCAGTCCACTAATGGCGCGTGCTGAGAAGTCTGAACTGGTGGAGCCAGAGAAAGAACACTGTCATCCTTGCTGCCGCTGGTCGACGAGCTTGCTACATCAGCTAGATACTCATCCTGAGTCCACCTAGGTGGGACGCTGACATTCAACTTGCATATCCTGGGTCTCTGTATTGGACTTGAGCCTCCTGGGTTTGCATTCCCAG
Organism: Stipa capillata; assembly: GCA_019208055.1. Taxonomy (NCBI): domain Eukaryota; kingdom Viridiplantae; phylum Streptophyta; class Magnoliopsida; order Poales; family Poaceae; genus Stipa; species Stipa capillata. The sequence goes on along the minus strand of JAGXJF010002020.1, from coordinate 174,039 downwards.
TAAGCACAGATTTCGCAATTCCATTGAAGTGGTAAATAGTAAATTGCTTCTTGCCCATAAGGCCAGTTGGATCCTTCATGCCTCCAGCCCTTTTATCCAACTGTAGTAGTGCCTGCCAGAATTCACTCCATACTATAATGCCGGCATTACAAAGGTCCTCAAGCTTATCAGATGGAAAATTTATGTCAGTATCCCTGAGAACTTGTTCGAATCCCTCGACACTAATAAAGCCTCCACCTCCACTTTGATCTTGCGCGTCAAATGCCCTCCTAATTTTGGATTCCCGCTCTTCCAGCTCATTCTCCTCTTGGACATTGGGGTTTAGGGCAAAAAGGACGGTGTAGTGACTTTCACTTCCCACCACCCATATAGGCCATTTCGGGCACTTTAGGTACTGGCCAACCTTGCACAAGTTTAGTGATTCCAAAAGGGTAAGGAAACCAACTTCGACATCATTTGGTATGCCTTTCAGGGACATGCCACCACCAAGGTCCATCTTGCCATCAAATACATTTGGGACAGCCTCTCCACAAAGCAATAAATTCACAATTTCCTGCAAACGACCACAGTAGTTACATATGAATTGACCTGCATTTCACTATTGCTGGAAATATACAGTAGTTATAACAGAAAATCACTACTACTAATAATACACAGGCAGTACTAGTACATGACATGTCGGTTCAATATTATAGTTTCCAAATGATTTCAGCACTGTATTGCCAGAGTAAGCGCAGTGTGAACTGCTATGGTAAGCCTGCTCTGCTAAATATTACTCCCTCCGTCCCAAAATGTAAGGCGTATTTTGGTTTGTTAAGACAACGCTTTGACCAACAATTACTTTGTTAGTATATAATTTATATGACATAAAATTGATATCATTAGATTCATCTTCAAAAGTACTACTTATGATTGTGATTTTATATCACATAAATCATATATTCATGGACTAATTATCGGTCAAAGTCTTGTCTTAACGAATCAAAATATGCCTTACATTTTGGGACGGAGGGAGTATATGACAATGCTATCTATACCTGTGAAGCATGCCCAAATGGAGCTGTGACCAATGGTTGGCTTGGATCATCCCTGTCTGCTTGGATACATTCCTGAATTCAAAGATGAATATAAATAGTAAGAAAATGAAGATAGTATCGACATCCTTAGAGATTCACAATCTATGTATAAGAGAATAAGTGGACGGCCATTGAACAAACAGAAGGCATGTTATCTTCAGCGAAATAAGATCCGGTTAAAAGGAAAGCATAGCTACGGAACTGCATGGATCTGTTTCTTCCAAAGTAACTAATAAGTAATAACTAGCTGTCCAGAACATCATGAAAACTGTATAACACCAACAGGAATCCAAAGGCCCCAGTGCCCTGCTAAGTAACCAACAATCTCTTTAAACTCTTGTTCCACAACACTCAGATATTATTATGACATTCTACACATTAGCCCGAACAACTCATTTGTTATCTTCCCTGCTGTTATATTACTCCATTAGTAACTTTATTTATCTACCACATGCAACCATGATCTTCTCCTATCAACATACATAAGCCATTGGTTATCATGCCAAATCATACACACAAAGGTTCCAATATATCTTCAAAATAGCAATATATTTAATCATGCAAGAATATTAACATAATTCAAAAAAGTACATAACATGACAAAGACATACCAATCCCCGCGAGAGTAGAGAAGAGATAAGAAATAACATGGCTCCCAATCGACTTTCAAACAGAGGAATGTTGGCCAGAAGCATGTTGAATGCATCCTTCCTTGAAGTAAATGTACTTATTCGAAGAACTTTCTGCAGATCAATTGCTGATTCAACAGAAAGGCCTTCCAAAACTGCATCAATTTTCTGCAATAGGTTTCATGAGAGCATTATTAGCATATTGTACATGGAAGTATAATCAGCTTCCAAACATCTCAAAGCTTATAAGCACCTGATTGTTATCACATCCACTTACCCCACAATTGACACCTCTAACGGATGCCACAACAGCTCTTTTGCCAGTTCCGCATAAAAATAGAATTTCCACCATCGCATGAACCAATGCTCTAATAAAAAAATAATTAATTAATTAACAGCCATTAAGTGTCAAGAATATTAAGAAAGTACACTGCTGTATATTCTGTGTATTGTCCAATATTTCATGACACATGATAGGTATGCAAGCATTTAGGGTCTCTAACAAATAAATGTCCAGAGCATTGCTGTCTAGAATTTTTAATAGTTCACTGCAATAGAATGTTTTAGTTGGTCACAAACACACAAATAGAGTAACTAATTAAGAGAGTCATGGGCTTAAATTCAAATTATTGATCGCCCAAATCAGCCGCTAGTCTTTTATTTTCATAATTAAGAACAGTGATTCACAAGAATTATTGAATAGATAAATAATCACAAGACAACACTGGTATCAGCATAATTTTGAAGGGGCAAAAGAACCCACCTCGTCTTTCTGTCCTCAGTTAGAGAAGAAAAATCATCCCTCGCAGCAAAAGAACTCTGATAAAAGCGTCTTTGTCCCAGGGCATACAATGGATCACTGACCTCTGGGTTACCCAAATTGTCAGAGAAAAACAAAAGGTATTTAAGGACATATGCCTGCAAAGAAATTGTAAGGAAGTTGCCATCAGAGCTTGCAGAGAGCAGAAGGAATTCCATAGTAGATAACAAAAGAAATAGCTAGATTAGTGCTATCAGATACATTATTGTGACAAATTAGCAATAAGATTTAATTGTATCAAAGTAAGCTTGTACAAACAAAAGGTAGAAATTCGACAAGCTGCTCAGATTCGAACAACCTTCTGTTGAATTTAATGTAACAGCAAAATGCTCCGGGCTATCTCTTACTAAGTCAGGTCTGTCATGTCAGACTTGTGATCATCAAAGATACTGCAGACTTGGGTCTCTTCATCATGATATATTAGTGCGACAAATCAGGAAACAAGATTTAAAATAGGATTAAGTGGAGCTCATACAAAAAAAAAGAGAGGTAGGTATTGGACGAGCTACGCAGCTTTAAACAGCTTTTTCAGGTAAAAATTTATGTAATAGCAGAATTCTCTAATCTATCTCTTACTAAGATATGTCTGTTCCAACTTTGGATAATCCAAGATACTTTGGTTTTCTTTTCATCAGGATGGCTGAACAGGATGCTTAGGCCATGTTGAGTTGTACGGTTCATACTATTGCAAATGTTCAGGCAGCCCAACCGCAATGACTCAGTTATTGTAGCTCCCAGTTGGCAGAACGGGAAGTTAGGTCATTGCAGATTTTAAAATGGAATTCAGAATACATGTTGCCACTTATGTTTTACATCTGAATTTCGCAACATGGGTACACATGGCAATAGCAGAAAGAAGTAACAATGAACAGTCAAGTCAGGGTTGAAATTTTATTGAGCAGAAGGCAACGAAAAATAGACAACTTCTCTAACCACTAAAGATGACCAAAACAACACTCGATCAATCAAAATTAGGTAAAGTAAGGAAGATGTACCTGTACTGTAGCTAAGACACCACAAGGTCCACCTTCATGCTGTACCAGTCCCATAGTCGTTTCTGGGTCATTGCTAAACCTGCATGCATTTTAACAATAATTAGACAAAAGCAGATTATTTGTATAGCATTCGATTGTGCAACAGAAGGCATGATACGATCAATGATACGCTATATCCAAGAAACTATATTCATTTAAGTTAAATGGCACAGGCTTGCAAATGTGTGTTAATTGTCCTCAACAAATCTGGAAAAATTTCTACTTCAGAGCTAGAGCTAGCCAGCAACTAGACTAACAAACCAAATTAACTAATAGCAGCTTCTTGTCTTTCCTAAGCAGAGCTGATGACATGGCTCTGCATCTCATCAGTACTCAGCACACTTTTAAACAGATTAACACAGAGCACCACTCAACCAAAGGCATACTTAACTTCGATGTGTTATGTCAGTTACACTGAAATATATTGAAACTAAAAATTATCCTGTGAAGAGTGCAGATAATCCATGGAAGCCAATTTTTCTTTTGGCCATTAAACCCCAGGTAGCTCCAAGTAAACTTCCTGTATAGCTCTAAGCTATAGTCCACAACCATGATCGTACCAAAGGCATCTTAACTTCTATATTTCAGTGTACTGAACTATCTTCAAACTAAAAAGTCTCTTCCGCCTGTGAAGAGTGAAGAGAATCCAAGGAAGCCAATTTTTCTTTTGGCCGTTACCAATTAAACCCCATGAAGCTCCAAGTAAACTTCCTTTATTGCTCTCTAAGCTAAAGTCCACAGCCATGATCGTAGACATGCACTGAAACTACTCTACCAAGAAGCAGCATATAACCAATGCACTGACAAAACCAATGCATTCAAGCCCTTTCATTGCAGATTTACGGAAGATAATCTATCCATTTGTAACATCCAGTAGCTCTTGCTTTCACAAACACAACTGACAAAATGATCGCCATGCCCAAACAGTAGTTTTATAGCGACCAACATGACACATGGTCTCGCTCAGGGTTCCATTTTTTCATTCAAAAATATGTCGTATCTTTTGATTAAGATGGACATATCCAGACTACACCACCAAAGAAGCTTAAATTAACATAACCACATAAATATCCATGGTTGATGAAACGTTTTGCTTTGTTTATTTTGAATTTTAGAAATTCAAAATGTCCAAAATTTGACCAGTTCCTGCCATCAACCGGTCAAAACCGGTTTCCTGACACCGACATGGAAACAGCGAAGACACGGGAAATTGAAACTTGGTCTCGTCCTCCTAATATCCAACTTCGATATGCTTCCACCATCATAAACTCAGCTCAAAGCAGAAAACTACAAACAATGACAGCTGATACATGGGATGAATAGTTCACTAAAGAGCACAAATGAAAACTACAAAATCAACCTGAAACTTGGTCTCATTCTCCTAACATCCAACTTCGATATGCTTCCACCATCATAAACTCAGCTCAAAGCAGAAAACTACAAAAATGACAGCTAATACATGGCACAAATAGCTCACTAAAGAGCACAAATGAAAACTACAAAATCAACCTCCCCCTCCCCCCCCCAGCCATTGCAAAGTCCAAGACACATTTTGACCATGCGTGCAGATTAAGCAAGTCGTCAATTCAAAGAAATGCCATGGCAACAAGTCTGACTCCATGCACGGCATCTATTCTGTGATGATAATAGAAAAACCATGGGTCATAAATTTTGCAATCATGGAATATTTATTAACCACCAACAGTTCTATCTCCATATAAACTATAGCCAGGTCTCATTTCTAAGTTAGACTTGAGCACAGTTAAGCATGCTCAGGTGTCAATCTGAGTAACGACGAGGACCATATATAGCTCTTGTTCTCTTAGTCTCCTACCTCGATTTGATCTTCACAGATACACATAACCATGTATGATCACCTTGAATCATCAGTATCATTACCACAGAACAATAACTACTGCTATACAGTTTATGAACGCAGTCACGTCAGTCCGTCTTCACAGAACACTGAAACATAGAGTGGCACCACAACCCAATCCTTGAATCTTCAGGGACACTGAAAAGCGTCAATCTCATAAACACAAATCTGAAGTCATTTCCAGACGCCTGTCCTCATGCCTTACAGAACTAGAAATAACAACACTCCTATTGTAGGGGGACAACATCGTCCGAACAGAAACGTACAGATCAGGTTTCAATATTGAGCTCCAACTAACAGATGAAAGTTACCAAAATCTCACCAAAAGCTATATCTTACGCGCATACGGAAGAGACAGAAGCACCCCAAAAAAGGCTTACCTGATACCTTGATTGCTCCACTGCGCCAGCACTGCTTTTGAAACCCCGTTCCCAAACACCATGACCCAAAGCTTTTCAGCAACATCCGGAGGCAACTCATCCCCTTCCTCCTCCTCCACCTCTACATCCACCTCCACTTCCTTCACATCCTCCTTCGCTTCCTCCATAGGTACCGCGGTTGATTTTGGCTCCACATTTACCTCCTCTTTGGCGGCCTCTGAGGCAGGAGTTTGCCCTTCCTCCTCCGCCGCCGCCGCCGGCTGCTGCGGCGGCGTCGCCACCACGACGGCGGCGGGTGAGGCGACGGCCCGGAGGCGCTTCTCGGCGGCGGCGGCCATGAGCTCGCGCTGCTTGCGGCGCGCCTCCGCCTCAGGCGACTCCCCGGCGGGCAACGGGGGCTTGCTGCGCTTGGGCTCGGGCTGCGCCGGCGGCGAACCGTGGAGGCTCATGCGGAGCGCCATCTGGAGCTCCTCCTCCTCATCCCGATCCCCCATTGGAGCAGCTCCGCCGAACCCTAGCCGGATCGATCCGGCTCCAAACCCAAACCCTAGGGCGGGGGTTTGGCGCCTCGGCCCCCGGTCAGAGGAAAGCGAAGCGGGCAATAGTTGTTGGAATTTGGGTCTGGCGCATCGGGATCCGGGAAGCGGGCGGCGGGTCAGGAGGCCGAGTTGGTCGGCGTATTTGTAGGGGTGCCGTTGCGACGGCGATGCGACGGGGAGGTGGTGGGGTGTGCCAGAAACGGAAGTACTCTCCCGGGGACTGCGCTCTGCGCTACCCGCCTGCAGCTCGAGTTGGGGGTTAGAAGAAGAGCTAATGACATGTGGGGACCGTTAGATAGTGGTCCACTTGTCATTTACTAGTGCTTGTCACTTGCAGTGGCTGGTTGAATGGTGCGGGAGTTTTATTTCCTGCTTTGGAGTTTGGACAGTGCGGGTGAATTGACGAGAATGGCCCCGACCGGAGCACTTTGTCGATCTCAGGAGATCCGCCTTCATGATTGGTTTATGTTCCCGTTGGATACATTTTAGCGCGCCCCTCCTTGCAATCAAAGCTAAAAAAGACACCGACGTCTGCTCATATCTCGATACGTGTCTCATACCACAGATCAGATCCACGCCATACCCATACCGCAGGTCCGGCCCGCGCACCGCGCGTGGGGCCCGCGAACCCCGGCTGCAGTGCGCCCCGTTCGTGCCACCGAGTCTGCCGCAGGTGGGGCCCGCGGCACCCCACCTGCCGCAGCTCCTGCCTGCGGGACGTGGGTGATGGCACGGCGGGCGCGCCCAGCCACCTCCCGCAGGTCTGACCCGCGCGACGTGTGCCCAGCCCCGCTCGGCTGCCTCGCCCCGCGCGCCTGCCTCCACATGCAGCGGGTCCCACTCGCAGGACCCGGCTGCCTCGCTGATTCCCTACAGTTGCTGCACCTGCACCTCTAAAATTTCATGCAAAGTAACTTTTTAGTACAGTTTATTTCCTATTTGATTACTGTTTATCTCAAATTCAACGAAGTTTGTCTCACAATCAGTGTACCCAGGCATCTCGCAGTGGCACTGCGGGTTGGATTTAGCTCTTCTCACGTGATACTTTTATGCTGTTACGATTAGACCCAGCAGTGCCTAGTCTTGTCGGAACTGTTGAAGCATGTCATTTTAAATCCAGGGGTTGTGCAGCTCGCTCTCATAACTCCATTTGCACTCTGTACGTTCTCCCATCTCCCATTCTTGTGCTCCTCATGTCAAGAGCAGAGAAGAGCAACAAGAAGAACGAGAGAAGCTGAGATTTTGAGAGAGTTTCGTAGTTTTTGGAGCTAAAATCGATGGATGCAGTTGTTGAAGAAAAAGTAGATCAAGGCGAGATGTACAAGTAGAGGTAAGAAAAATTTACATGCAATATCAATATTAGTTGTTTGGTTAGTTGTAAATAAGCATTTTACACTGTTATTTTATTTGCTATATCTCATGCATGGAAGTGTTGTTTTAGATTATGTGTTGGGGCTGAAATAATAATATTTTCGTTATGTAGTAATTAATTAGTGAGATTCAAGTTATCTTTATTACTATTCGTACTCATTATATTTTGTTCGTCGAAAAAATGAGTTAGATAGCAAATAATTAGCAAGAGGTATGCAATGTTGAGCATGTTTGTAAGGTGCTATAAATTTTGATAACAATGTTGTTATTCATAATGTAGTTATTGGAGTACATATGATGATGGATTGAAAGATGGATTGTGGATCATATTTCTAATGTAATTGGAAGATTTGTTGCTGAAACGGAGAACCATCTTTTAAGGTAATGAAATTCCATTTGCAAATAATTATAGAGTATTATATTTTAATACGTGCATTTATAAAATAGTGTTAAACATTCTTGTACGTTAAGAAATATTTATTACAGTCTACAATGAGAAAAAGAAACTAAGAATTTAAAAACATTAAATACAATACGAAATAATAAATTATGTGGTCGAAAAATTCAGAAATACTAAAGTAAACAATTACATTTCATAACATGAATAAAAATATTACAGGCAAACAGAAAATCATCTTTCGCACCAAACATAGTAATAATTTATTACAATTATCACCAAAATATTTCATGGATGTAGATCATGCTTGAGAAGAAAAATATAGAAAATAGTAGTAATGTGTTATCTCGAAAGTATTATTTCTATGTATGTTATGAGAATATATTATTAGTAGATTTATTAAGGTAATAAATGATGTGAAAATAGAAATAATATATTTATACGTGTTTCATATGTACGTAGGTACAATGAATGAATTGTTAGTGTTCTACGGAGGCAATGTAATAGGGGACGCACCTTGCGGGCTCGATCTGTCACAATGCCAGTTCAAGGTAGCACGAATAGAAGGTTTGGTGGAGATTAGTTTATCTGACCTGAGGAGGTCCATATGTCGGGAGTTTGATCGGGAGACAGCGTGTAAAAAGCTTGTCATCGAGGCCGTAACATGTAGGGATCACGATGAAGGTTCATGTGACCCATTGTGGGAGCTACATAAGGTCACTGGCAATGTGTCATGGGCTGGGTACATGAGGCTTGTTAGCACTCCTGGAGCTGCGATGTACGGTTGGCCAATGATGTATGTTCAATTTGTTGATCGTGATGAGGGCTCTAGTGCAGTTGTTGAGTTACAACTTGCCACGACAGAAGGAAGTCGTCAAATAGTCCTGACAGCGAGGGAGGACAACCCCACGCATGAAGAAGAAGAACAGTTAGTCAGTAACGAAGATGCAGGTCCATTCTGGTCCGCCCGTGTAGACTTATTCGAAGTCTTACCAACCCTGCCGAACGAGTTGGATTCGGATGAAGAGGGTGAGGAAATATCTGATGGTAGCAAGGAGGATGGAGATGATGCTGCAGGCGGTGCTCAAAGAGCTATTGCGGAAGATATGGACGAATTGACAATACAGAACCTTGTGATCTCACGTGACGTCAATTCATGTTGGGGCTTTGATGAGAACACTCTAATGGTTGGCCAGCGATTTCCAAGCAAGTAGGCCGCGAAGACCGCCATTACGCAGTATGCTGTCTCTATAAGTTGTGAATACAAATCAAAAAGGTCAAATCCTCAATGTCTGAAGGTTGTATGCACACAACGGAATTGCCCAGCAAGAATCCGTGCGAACCAGCACACGGGCCTTTCTAGAGATTTTGAAATAACAGTCCTGATACACCATACATGCGAGCTATCTGAGCCGTTGACGAAGCACCGTAATGTGAGTGCTGCTTACGTAGCCGAAAAAGTGCACCACCTAGTGTCGCGAGATATCTCGGTGGGGCCAAAGGCATTGATGGCGACCGTGGCTGACAAAGTAGGTTTTCCTGTCGGCTACAGCATGGTCAGACGTGCCAAATAGAAGGTGATCGAGAGGATGTTTGGTACATTCGAAGAGGGGTATAACTGTGTCCCCAGGTTGTTACATCAGATAGTAGAAGCTAACCCTGGCACTTACATAAACAAGTTTGATAGGCCACATCCTGATGGAGTACCTGGTCGGTTCATATCAAGGCATTCAAGTACTATCGTCCCGTGTTGTCAATGGATGGTACATTCCTCACGGGAAAGTACAAGGGGACATTACTAATAGCAATGGCAGCCGACGCAAATGATCAAGTGCTTCCAGTTACATACGCAATCGTTGAGAGCGAGAACTCAGATAGCTGGCTCTGGTTCCTCATAAATCTGAAGTTGTCAGTTGTCAGAGATATTCCTCACATATGCCTCATTACCGATCGCAATGCTGGGCTTCTAAATGCAATTGACACAATAAGGCATACAGTTGTTGACGAGTACAGGTGGAGTGATCTTGAATCGAGACGGTGCATGCGGCATCTAGTGGCCAATTTCTTTCAGAAGTTCCGCTCAAAGGAGCTAATGAAGAATTTCAAGAAGATGTGCATGTAGAATCAGGAGCGGAAGTTCTAGGACATCTGGACATTAGAGAGTGCAAAGCCCGTTACAGCGGGGAATCTCCGGTCGAAGGTGAACAACCAGTGCATCTCCGTGCTGCGCCCACTAGAAGGGTTCAGACTCTCTGAGAGTGGGTCAACAAACTCGCTCCAGAGATTCAAAAGTGGGCGTTGGTTCATGATACGGACGGTCAAAGGTACGACATAATGACAACAAACATGTCAGAAGGTTACAACGGCGTGCTGAAAGGTTTGTGGTGCCTCCCTATCATTGCCATCGTTGATGAATCATGGTCCCGGACTGTTAGTTACTTTGATAATAGGTCCAGGGCTGCAAAAGATAACATGGAGAAAGGTAAGCAATGGTCTGAAGTTATGCAGAGATACATGGACATAAAAATTAAAAAATCTCAAAAGTATGACATTCGAGTGGTTGATGGCTTGCGGAGGAAATATGAGATCCGTCTTCGCAGGAAGCATGTTAACAGCCATGCTAGAGGTGACAGAAAGTATGAATGCAAGCTTGACGCTACTGCTTGTTCATGCACATGTAACAAGCCGAAGTTTCTGCATTATCCTTGCTCACATGTGTACACGGCGTGTGCACACTTGAAACAGGCTTCGCAACAATATGTCTCACCATACTTCAATATTCACCATTTTCTTGCCACATGGAGCAGCGAGTTCTACTCATATAGCATTGATATGAGCTATAGGAATGTATGGCCTGGCCAATGGGAGTGGGTGCCGAATGCAGCATTGAAGCAGCAAAAGAAGGGTCGACGACATACTCGACGATTCAGGAATGACATGGATGATAGCCAAATTGGAGAACCCCACAAGTGTTCAATATGCAGGAGTGCTACAATAGGAAGAAGGATTACCCAAACAAGCCGAGTGCATCTACCCGTACATAGTATAAGATAACATGTCATCAAATTTCCTTCAACGGAAATGTGTTTTATCTATATATTGTCACGTTTATCTGCTATTGTTGTAATATATTATACATTTGTATTGTTCCTGTTGAACTCCGATACTTGTGATGTATACGTAAGTAATGTCTTGTTTTATTTACATGTAGTGCATGTCGATCTCCGAATGTTGTACTTTGTAGATTAGTCTGACGTTTTTTTTGCTGCAGGACATGGCTGCACTACCGGAACTACTGGAGCATTATTACGATGATCACCATCGGTGCCACTCTTGGCTGGCAAGTGAGGTCGAAGTTCCACCAACGTTCACGTTGAGGGTTCCAAGGTCACATTGGGCACTTGACAACCGGTTCGTTCCATTCCTACGAAATACAGGGCTCCTGCCATTCGCTAGGATGATGTCGACTGGCCACTCTTTCACTTTGGACTCATCTCTGTCGACTGCTCTAGTCGACAGGTGGAGACCTGAGACTCACACTTTTCACTTCCGTTGGGGAGAGATGACGGTCATTCTACAAGACGTTTCCATGATCACAGGGTTGCCCGTTAGCGGAGAAGCAATAGTTCCACCTCCAAAGAGAGTTGACTGGATGGAGCACTTGGCTGAAAGATTTGGTGTGGAGATTCCAAGAACGGAGAAAGGAGAGCTTCCGCGTGGTGTCCCAAAGAGCTGGCTTAGGAGGTTTGACACATGCCCGATGGATGCTGACGAAGAGGTTGTCAGGACGTATTTTGTTGCGTATTTGCTATACCTGTTCGGTTGGTTCATGTTTCCAAGCTCAAATGGTCATATAGTGTACGCAAGTTATATCTACCTTGCGGAGGCTTTGGCTGATGCCCCACTAGGGGACGCTCCGCAATACAGCTGGGGCTGTGTGACGCAACATCCCATAAGAAGGGCAAAGAGCCGATACTTTGCGTATGCCATTCTTTACTTCAGTTGTGGTCTTGGGAGCACTTCCCTGTTGGACGGTCCCAGATAATTGAACCAATCCACCCATATCCCATGGGGCTGAGCGCTATAGATGGGCCGACTATGGGCACTCGGTGGACAGGTGCCACTTTTACCTGGGCTCGGGACGTGTCAGCGCGTTGCTACCCAATGTACCACCGGGAGTTCGAGATGATGGACCACAATGGGGTGATATGGTTCCCATGGACAAATGAACATATATGTAGTGTAGCACCTCATGGTTTGTCCATCCAGTGCAGAAGGGACGTACATTACTAGTTGACGACATGTCACCTAGTATTCTCTAACATGGTAGAGCCGTATGCACCCTAATGTGTCATGAGGCAGTTTGCGCTATTCCAGCAAGTGCCCTTCCAGCTAGCAGACAACTGGAGAAAAAATCCATGAGTACGTTTCGAAGTTTGCAACTATTATACTTTTGTTTGCGATTTTAGTGTACTTACGGGTGCTTTTCGTATTTCAAATGCAGGCAGGGTAAGAAAGGCAGGAAGGACGACGATTGGAGAATGACACAACGTCCGTGGAAGAAAATGTGGGACAACTTGGCTGCATAAGAGATCGTCCTTGAACTAAGGTAAATAATTTGTGATACTCAACTCACGTATGGTATGTTCTGCATGGCAGTGACTAACATTACGTTAAATGTAGGCAATACAACGAGAGCAAGTACGACAACTACCTACGGTGGCACGTGTCGAGGACCCGCGCTAGGCTCACATGTCCTCCACCCGAGAGATGAGCAACCATCACACATGTTGATCAACTACGGATGGGGATGGATCGGTACCGAGCTTCACGTCGTGACGACACGATAATATTAAAGAATATTTTAATGAATTTGTTTCTTTGTCTCTCACGGGAAGAAGAAGAGCTATGGGGAAAGGAAAAACGTACAGTGGAAGGCTGAGGGAGAGAGAAGAGGGCTGGCACATGTGGGCTCAATGAGGCAGCCATGGATTGGATGGATGAAAGTTTAGGTGATAGCTTCAACCGTTTTTGCTTACGTGGAGAGCTGAAACCACTGTATGGTGCTGCCTGCGTTGATTATGCCCTTACCATGAAAGCTATGCCATACGCTGTGGTTTACCTTTTCTTTTTACTATTTCAAATATGAGATGCATGCAGCCAATGATTAAATTAGAGAAAGCATTGTGATTATATAAACCATATCAATATATAACTTCAAGGGAGATATTTGGTGTTCAATTAATATTTATCATATAAGATCCCAAAGAATTAAACATAAGTAGAATAAATGATAATAAATAATAGTGTAACATAAATACAATAAAAGTTTACAAATTGAAAGGGAATTGATAGATGTCATGTAGCTTAGCCACCGCGGCCACAAGAATACCAAAATATAATAGTAGCGGCTTTAATGGTTGTAGCAGTGATCATGAGATTTTGTTATATTGTGTATTTTTTCATGTCCAAAAAAGCTATATGAAGGTGTATCACAACCTCCTAAGTGGATTTTGATGATTAATGATAAAATAATTAAGGAGCTAATGTGTGTATCAATATGTTAATCAAGTATTTAGCCCAAAAGATAAGTTGGAACAGACGTTGACGACCCCTAAAAATATTTAAAAAGAGACGGCATGAAATCGAGAAGATTAAAGGCATTCTCTGTTGACATCGATTTTGACGTAAACCGACAATTGTGCAGAAATATAATAATAAATTGATTTTAACGGCTAAACTCCGGTACTACGCAAATATTATGAAATTATCATTAAAATATTAGCCAATAACTCTTGCTCAAACGTCGTACTAATAATAAAAGATCGGCGCCAGTAAAATATAAATTCGAATCATCGACCGAATATTAGCGACACATAGTCACGTGGGGGACATCTCTTCGTATATTTAAAAAGAGAAGCGCATGGATCTCGTAGCAGTTCAAATATACTTGCTCCTAAGTCATGAGAAAAGAAATTAGAAATAAACCACACGTATCAAATAATTAAGCATCCGTATAATTATAGAGAAGAGCTATTAGCTGAGACATTTTAGCCGGTTGATTAACCAAAAAAAAATAGTCAGCTGGTCAACCCACGCATGCATGTGTCTAGAGCCTCATGAATAATCAAGCATGAGGTCATGGTCACGTCTGAGTAGTAATGCATGCATGCAGCATGCATGCATATACCTTTTGAGCAGGCTTTTGAATAAAGGGAGCCAGAGTACTCGCGCTGTAGACTTGCACACGATTGCTACTAACTGCCCACGTTCCGTGTAAAGCTGCACACGTCCGGCTAATTAAACAAGTGAATTAATTCCAGCAAAATAAAAATAAAGGAGTGGCCGTAACCTCCTCCATGATGAGTCGTGCTCCTCCCATCCTCTATAAATAGAGGGTCATCACGCATGCTTTAAGGGGCTGGTTCATTTTTGCAACGTCAAGACTCTGCTGCTCTAGTTCATACATACACACACAATACAAGAGGTGAAGCTCAAGGAGAAGTAGAGAAGGTTTGGTATCTCCAAGGAGGTAAGATCATGTCTTCCTCTTAGCCCTTGGTTTGGCCATCGCGGTACAAACCGAGGAGACTTCTTCATATTTTCTCGAGGTTCTAGCTCTTGGTTTGGCCATGGCGGTACAAACCAAAGAGTCATCTTCATATTTCCTCGATGTTCTAGCTCTTGGTTTGGCCATGGCGGTTGTCGGCGGAATGGGGCCCAGGGTACCCCTAACCGCCGGCGGAGGCCAACCAGATACCGCAGAGGGTGACGCGTGGCGCGTGGCGCTCCGGTCGCTGGGGCCTTGGGCCCCACCCGGATCATCGTACGGAGCCCGCGGCCAATCCCAAGGAATCAGGGGTCTCCTCCAGAGGCTGCATCCGCAAACCAGAAGGAATCGTGGGCCTCCGGGAATCCACGGCCTATGCGCTGAGCGAGCACTCGGGGTCCGTCCCCGAGCGCTCGGCGTCCCAGAAGACGAAGGGCGCGTTCGGGGTCCCCTCCCGAGCGCTCGGCATCTTGGCGGATGTGGGGCCCAGGGGAGCGCTCGGGGTCCGCCCCCCGAGCACTCTCCCTCGGGCTCCCCCTTTAAGGCGCCCCGAGCGGCCCCCCAGCGGGTGCTCCCTGAGCGCTCGGGGTTGCTCAGGGGCGCGTAGAAGACAACTGGCGCCCCTCCTAGCGAAGGAGGTCGCTCGGGGCCGAGTGCCCGGGGAATGACGTGTCCTCTGGTGGGGCCCTCGTCCATGCACGTCGTCCAGCGCCAAGCTTCTCCAGTAAGCCTCCGCCCTGGCGGAGGCATTTAATGCCTGTCATTTCAACGGGGAACCCAAAGCCCTGTGAGGGCATGATGACGATCAGACCGGGTCCCACTGGTGCAGGCGATAAGCTCTGTTAGCTATCCCTCTCTCTCTCTCTGAGGGGTGGGCCCGGGCTGATCGATTCTTTGACCGACCAAGCGCGCCGCCCCGCACGCCCTGTCGCTGTCAACCTTTTCACCCCATGGGGGACGCCGCCGCGCGGCCAATTGCGCGGCATGAGAGGCTGACCCACGGGGCCCGTGAGGGGACGACTTACCAACCCAGTCAGAAGGAACCCCGTAAGTCTCCGTCCGCGGGGCCCGCCGAAGGCAAAGGTGTCAGAGCCCCTGCTCCGACACGCCGCGAGGCGACGGCCCGGCCGAAAGTCTCAAGTGGGCATTAAATGAAGGTGTGGGCGCTTCCAGTAGCGCCCACGTCGTCTACGGCACAAGTGCAGCTCATGTTCTCCTTTGCCGACCTATGTGGTATTCCTCCGAGTATATAAGGGGAGAGCCTGGTCCATGCAAAGGGTTGGCTCATTTTTTTCCTAGGTTAGATCTCTCTAAGTTTACTCCTTATCGAAGAAGTACCGTTCTTCCTCCGGGCCGGAGCTAGAAGAAGAGCAGTGCGTACCTCTGTAACTCATCGTACTTGCCATATACACCCATATATACAAAAAACAAGCAGGACGTAGGGTATTACGCCTTCCGGGGCGGCCTGAACCTGGGGAAATCCTTGCGTCATTTCATTCTTAGCCACCGGGTTTATTCGCTAAACTCTAATCCACACCAAGGCTCGTAAGAAACTCAATACTCCCCTGGGCCGAACTCAAAAGGGGGTCCCTCCGGACCACCGCTAGAGGCGTCTCTACGCCGACAGCTGGCGCGCCAGGTAGGGGGAGTTTTAGGTTTTCTTCCAACGTGCATCATCCATGTCGGGCAACGGGGAGCTTTCCCCCTCGAAGCGCGACGATCCGCTTAAGAATCCGAGCAAGGCTGGCGGCCCCTCTGCGGTCGACCCCGGGCTTCGGCATGAGTCTCTGGCGGACGAGGGCGCGGGAGGCGCCCATCGGCCTGCCGGCGGTGCCATCCCACCAGTTCGCCGCCAGCTGAATTTCGATCACGCCGGGGAAGCAAGCACGCTCCAGGCGGTCCAAGTCCTTCTCCGGCATCCTCCTGTCCCAGTAGGTGGCGCGTCCCCAATGGGCCCTTGGCTCCAGGACGTGGCCGCCCTGGTCGACACCGCCCGCCATCAGGCTGCGGCCCGGAGTTCCTACACCTCCTCGGGGCGCGGGAACTCCCACATCACTCCTTCAGCGGCCGCACCGCCGTACCCTCCGCGTGACGATGCGCGGGGTCGTCGCGGCAAATCACCCCAGTCGGTCGCCTCCCCTTCTCAGGGGGGGCGCTCAGGATCTTCGTCATCACCTTAACAGGCAGAGGGAAAATGAAGATGCTCGCGTCGTCATCGAGCGCCAGCGCGAGGTCAGGGCCGAGGAAGGCCAATCTTCCTCCGCTCCTGCCGCCAACCGTGCACGCTCCGTGGCACGCGCCGTCGCCCATCCGGGCGCGAAGCCTACCACCCCACTCTACGGAGCGGGCTGCCAGGCCTTCACCGCAGATCTGCGTCGCGTCACCTGGCCGACTAAGTTTCGGCCGGAGTTGCCGCAGAAGTACGACGGCTCCTTCCACCCGGAGGAGTTTCTGCAGATCTACACCACGGCCGTCCAGGCCGCCAATGGAGACGAGAGGGTCATGGCTAACTGGTTCCCTATGGCCTTGAAGGGCTCTGCCCGTTCTTGGCTCATGAACCTCCCTCACGGCTCCATCCGCTCCTGGGACGACCTCTGCCACCAGTTCGTGGCAAACTTCCAGGGCACTTTCGAGCGTCCTGGCATGGAGAGTGATCTCCACGCGGTCAAACAGCGCAAGGGGGAGACGTTGCGCCAATTCATCCAGCGTTTCAGTCAAGTGTGCAACACCATCCCCAGGATTTCTCCTCAAGCGGTCATCATCGCCTTCACTCAGGGGGTTCGCAATGAAAAGATGCTTGAGAAGCTGGGCACTCGCGAGGTCCAGTCCACGGCCGAGTTGTTCGCTATCGCGGACAAATGCGCCAAGGCGGCCGAGGCGCGTGCCCGTCACAACCCGCGCTCCGACCAATCGGCGGTCGTCGGCGCCGGCTCTTCGCGTCCCTCGGGCAAGGGGGACAAGAAGAGCAAGAAGCGTAAGTCCGAGCCCGTCGCGGCGGCGGAGGCCAAGCCTCGCAAGCCGCCACGTGGCGGGGCCGACGGCGGCAGGAAGCCACCCCGGGCTCCCCCGAGGGGCCCCGGCGTGTGGTGCCCGATCCACGAGTCCAACCTGCACGACCTTTCCGAGTGCAGGTCGGTGAAGTTCCTCGCCGAGAGGAACAAGAAGCAGAGGGAGGAGCGCCAGCGCGACGCCGGCGAAGCGCCCAGCGGAGGAGGTGACGATCTCGGCTTCCAGGAGCCCGAGGCCGTCGCGTGTATCAACGGGGGCGCCTTCACGCCCACCTCGCGCCGCCAGTTCAAGCTGTTGGCGCGCGAGGTGTGCTCGGCAACCCCGAGCGCCAGCGCCTTGCGACCCCTCAAGTGGTCGGAGATCCCGCTCACCTTCGACCGTTCGGACCACCCTGAGAGCATCTCGGGCGTGGGCCGCTTCCCGCTCGTGGTCTCCCCCACCATCTGCAATATCAAGGTAACCCGCATGCTCATCGACGGGGGCGCGGGGCTCAATCTCCTGTCCCCCGAGGTGTTCAATAAAATGCAGGTTCCCCAGGCGGAGCTGCAGCCGACGCTTCCCTTCTTCGGCGTCTCCCCTGGCTACACCACGCCCTTGGGCCAGGTGCCCTTGATGGTCACCTTTGGCACCAAGGACAATTTCCGAACCGAGCGCATCATCTTCGATGTCTCCGAGTTCGAGCTACCCTACAACGGCATCTTGGGGCGCCCAGCGCTCGCCAAGTTCATGATGGCATGCCATTATGCTTACTTGACAGTCAAGATGCCGGGCTCCAGTGGCGCCATCACGGTGCCGGCTGATGTTCGGGGCTCCGTCACCTGCGCCGAGCAGCTTTTCTCCAAAGTCGCTGCCGCCGGTGATATTCCCGAGCTTCCCAAGTCCCCAGGTCCGCCCCCGAGCAAGGTCAGAGTTGTCCCCGATGATTCTGTCCCTGTCAAGGAGGTGGCCCTGGGAGAAGACGCGTCCAAGACCGTCAAGATCGGCGGCCGTCTGGCCACCAAATAGGAAGGCGCGCTCGTCACTTTCCTCCGGGCAAACGCTGACGTGTTTGCATGGCAACCGTCCGATATGCCCGGGGTCCCTAGGGAAGTGATTGAGCACCGCCTCGCCGTGCGTCCCGACGCTCGGCCCTTCCGGCAGAAGGTGCGCCGTCAAGCGCCAGAAAGACAGGAGTTCGTCCGGGCCGAAGTCGCCAGGCTCCTCGCAGCCGGCTTCATCCGAGAAGTCCTCCACCCCGAGTGGCTCGCCAACCCTGTTGTCGTGCCCAAATCCAACGGCAAGCTGAGGATGTGCGTGGACTACACCGACCTCAATAAGGCTTGTCCGAAAGACCCTTTTCCTTTACCCCGCATCGATCAGATTATTGATTCCACCGCAGGGTGTGATCTTCTCTGTTTTTTAGATGCCTACTCTGGGTATCACCAGATTAGTATGGCTGTAAAGGATGAGGAAAAAACCTCCTTCACAACCCCTGCGGGAACCTTTTGTTATGTCCGCATGCCTTTTGGGTTAAAAAACGCTGGCCCGACCTATCAGCGGGCCATGCGTATAACTTTGCAGTCGCAGCTAGGTCGCAACATTGAGGCCTACATCGACGATCTCGTCGTCAAGTCAAGGCGCGAGGAAACGCTCATCGAGGACCTTGCCGAGACTTTCGATAGTCTCCGGGGCACTCGCATGAAACTGAACCCCGAGAAGTGCGTCTTCGGGGTTCCATCCGGCAAGCTTCTCGGCTTCTTAGTCTCAAGCAGAGGCATAGAAGCCAACCCCGAGAAGATCCGGGCCATCGACCAGATGCGCCCGCCGGCTCGTCTCAAGGACGTGCAGCGCCTAACGGGCTGCATGGCCGCCTTGGGGCGCTTCATCTCCAAGCTCGGGGAGCGGGGCCTCCCTTTGTTCAAGCTTCTCAAGAAGTCGGGCCACTTCGAGTGGACCCCCGACGCCGAGCAGGCCCTCGAGGGCCTCAAGAAATATCTCACCTCACCTCCGGTCTTGGTCGCACCGAGACCCGAGGAGCCCTTGCTCCTCTACCTCTCGGTGACGCCCCGGGTGGTGAGTGCAGTCCTCGTGGTCGAGCGGGAGGTCGGGTCCGAGCTCCCGGCATCCCCCGGCCAAGTGAAGGCGCTCGGGTCCAAGCTCCCGAGCGGTAATCCCGAGCAGCCTGATGGAGCGCTCGGGTCCAAGCTCCCGAGCGAGGCTCACGGGGACTTAAAGGGAGCGCTCGGGTCCGAACCCCCGAGCGGTTCTGCCCCCGAAGGTACCTTAGGGCCCCGAGCCCCGAGCGACCCCGAGCAACCCGCCTTGCTCGGGAACGAAGCTAGTCGCTCGGGGGCTGGCCCCGGGGAGTCTTCATCCCGGGTGCATGTTCAGCAGCGTCCCGTGTACTTCGTTAGTGAAGTACTGCGCGACGCCAAGACGCGTTACCCTCAAGCCCAGAAGCTACTCTATGCGGTGCTCGTCGCATCGAGGAAGCTCCGGCACTATTTCCAAGCGCACGAGGTCTTGGTTGTTACGGCCTACCCCCTCGAGCGCATCCTCCGCAACCGGGAGGCCACTGGACGAGTTGTCGAGTGGGCCATCGAGCTCGGGGAGTTCAACCTGCGTTTCGTCAGCAGCCACGCAATCAAAAGCAGAGCTCTGGCCGATTTTGTCGCCGAATGGACGCCGGTGCCAGAAGACGAAGGCGAACAACTCCCCTTCGACCCGGGTCAGGGAGGAACCGAGCACTGGACCCTGCACTTCGACGGTTCCCTCACGCTCAAAGGCGCGGGGGCTGGAGTAGTTCTCACCGCTCCGACCGGTGAGACCCTCCAGTACGTCGTGCAGTTACTCTTTCGCGCCACCAACAACATGGCCGAGTACGAAGGCCTCCTTGCAGGGCTGCGCGCCGCCGCATCCCTCGGGATCCGCCGTCTGCTCGTCAAAGGCGACTCCCAGTTAGTCGTCAATCAAGTGTCAAAAGAATACCAGTGTTCGGACCCCCAAATGGCAGCGTACCTGAGCGAAGTCAGGAGGTTGGAACGGCGTTTCGATGGCCTGGAGCTCCAGCACATCCCTCGCCGCTTCAACGACGCCGCCGACATTCTATCGCGACTGGCCTCCTCTCGGGAGCCGGTCCCGGCTGGGACCTTTGAAGAAAGGCTCTCTCGGCCGTCCGTCGAGGCCGCCGACCGAGACGAAGGGGGAACCTCGCGCCCAGGCGAGTTTACCCAGGCGGCGCCTTCAGTGGGAGATTCTCCCGTCAGGCCGCCGCCGGGTGAGCACCTCGTGCTCACCATCTGTCCTCAGGTCGTCCCTTGGATCTCCGAGATCCGAGCGTACCTGAAAGAGAATATCCTTCCCGAAGACGAAGCCGTTGCAGAAAAAGTAGCGCGGCAGTCAGCAAGGTACGCGCTCGTGGATGGGAACCTCTACAGGCGCGGCACCAACGGCATCCTCATGAAATGTATCTCTCGGGAAGAAGGTCACGACATGCTCGTGGACATCCACGAGGGCGAGTGCGGTAGCCATTCATCATCCCGCACGATGGTCGGTAAAGCCTTTCGGCAAGGATTTTACTGGCCAACAGCGCTCGAGGACGCCTTCGAGCTGGTTCGACGCTGCGAGTCGTGCCAATTCCACGCCAAGCAGATCCATCAACCGGCGCAGGCCCTTCACACCATCCCCCTCTCATGGCCCTTCGCGGTCTGGGGGCTGGATATTCTAGGTCCGTTCCCCCGAGCGGTCGGGGGCTACGAGTACCTCTACGTCGCCATCGACAAGTTCACTAAGTGGACGGAAGCTGAAGCCGTCGCCAAGATCAACAAGCACTCGACGATCAAGTTCATCCGAGGCATCATGAGCCGTTTCGGGGTGCCCAACCGCATCATCACCGACAACGGCACGCAGTTCACGAGCGACGCGTTCCTCGAGTACTGCCAAGCCCTCGGGACGGAAGTCTGCTTCGCCTCCGTCGCGCACCCTCGGGCCAACGGGCAAGTTGAGCGTGCCAATACTCAAGTCCTCCGAGGGCTCAAGACAAGATCCTTCGACAGGCTCAAGAAGTGCGGCGCCGGTTGGATAGAAGAGCTCCCGGCTATCCTTTGGTCGATCCGGACGTCCCCCAGTAGGGCGACCGGTGAAACCCCTTTCTTCCTCGTGTACGGGGCAGAAGCCGTTCTTCCCTCCGAGCTCGCCTTCCGGTCCCCTCGGGTCGCGGCGTACTCGGAGGGAGACCAAGACCAGCGCAGGCTCGACGACGTCGACCTCCTTGAAGAGCACCGATGCCGAGCGGCCCTCCGCGCCGCCCGGTATCAGCAAAGCCTCCGGCGGTATCATCAGCGCCGCGTCCGGCCTCGATCGCTCGAAGTCGGAGACCTCGTTCTTCGGCGCGTCCAGACCCGGGAAGGAAGGAATAAGCTCTCTCCCATGTGGGAGGGCCCATACCGAGTGACCCGAGTCACTCGGCCAGGCTCGGTGAGGCTCGCCGCTGAAGACGGGATGCCGCTCCCCAACGCGTGGAACATCGAGCTCCTGCGAAAGTTCTACCCGTGAATGGCCCGGGTAAGTTTTTCTTTTAGGGTCAGCTCCCCGAGTGCCGAAAGTGAGTCCCGGGAAGTTTCGGGTTTGCCACCTAAGCCCTGGTCGCTCGGTCGGGTTCCTCAACCCCGAGCGCCGGTCCGGCCAAAGGTCGCCCGAGCATCCCTCGCGCTCGCACCTACACTCGGGGGCTCCTTTGTATCCCAAGCTATGTGAATAGCAGTATGATCAATATAAAGACGAATTTCCTTTATAAGAATCTCCTGTGCAATATTGAATTCTCGTTTCAGTATCAATATTCCGTTGCTAGCTGTCAAAAGAGTTTCTTTTTCCGGCGGGTATCAAGATCCCGAGCCCCCACTCGGCAAGCAGATCCCACCGATCCTAGTACGAGCAGTCGAGCTAGCCCGATGACCGTCCGCGGGCCGTAAGACGTTTGGGCAGTTAGCTGTACCCCGAGCACATCCGAGTCAGGGCAAATAAGCCCCTGACCACTTGTGCTCTGCTGGTCAGCAACCCCGAGCGCTACTCAACGTCAGGTCACTCGGCTAGCATCACTCCTCGTGCTTGAGACCGGTAGGCAGACTCGAAAGCCTGTGGGGTTCACAAACGGACAAGTCTTGAGAGAGCCTGTGGAAAAACACCTCTTTTGCTAGTCAAGCTATATAATCGCTCATGAAGTGAACAGGTTGATAAAGGCGAAACCTCCGGGTACCGCCCACATCATCGAGGCCGAGTTCCAAGATTCCGATAAATCATGGAGCTTAATCCATAAGCTAAGCTTCCGATCGCTTATCTCCATTTTAAAAAAAAAGCTTCCAAGCACTATGTTCGCAAATAGTTTTTGCTCGGCAATATTTCCAAGTGCTTCTGAGGTCATGATGGATTTACCTGAAGGTATCGGCGTAAGTCGCGGAAAGTACTTCGGGTTGTCCGCTCAAAAGCCCTGGCACCCTGCCTGGTTCCTTAACCCTGGGCGCCAGCCTGGCGAATGAGCCGCCCAAGTACCGTACACGCTTGCGCACGCGCCCGGCGGTTCCCCTTGAGACGCTTGGGAGGTATGAGGAAATATTGCCGCGTAAAAATGAAAGCCATCAAAAGAAACAAAGTTATGCAACTCTATCAGTCGTCGGTAGAGCATTTGCTAACAATTAACGGTTTCGATAATCGTCTTTGCACAAAGTCTTGGATGAATTTGCAGGAAAAATCCGAAGTCCGGAGCTCGTCCTCTGGACCCCTGCGGCCCCGAGGGCCTGTCATCCCGAGCCTTAGTCTCAGCCCTCCAAGCGCTCGGGGGCTGGGGGCCTCACGCCAAAGAGGAGCGCTCGGGGGCTGATCCCGAGCTCGGGCAGGAGTCCTTCCAAGTAGCGGCACGTCTAACTCTCGGGGGCTGGGGGCCTCGGGTCCGTCCCGAGCGCCGTCCTCGGCTGTCCGCGAGCAAGAGCCAGATGCGCCGCCAAAGACGAAGATAGAAACCGTTCGGAACTATGTTCGAACGAAAAAAGTTGTGAAAGTAAGGCGTCGGAGGCCAAGTCCACGCCCGAAATCGCAACTAAAGCGAAGTGTTCGGAGCCAAGTCTGAGCATAAACTTTGCAAAAAAGTAAGATGCTCGGAGCCGAGTCCGCATCAGAAATTGCGCGGAATCTTTCCCGGAGCCAAGCCTGGGCGAAGAACCCGCAAAGACAAAAGCAAAACGCTGCTGGAGCCAAGTCCAGTACAAATGCAATGAAAGGAAAGCAAGGAGCAAAAGGCCTTCCGGCCAGCAGTTCTTTGCACTACAAAAAATCGCCAATAAAGCACAAGTTCTTACAAAGGGGTTTCTATCCCCCGGACTAAGGACGACAAAATATAAAACAAAGAAGAAACTACCCCGAGCGGTCGCCGTCGTCGTCGCCGGCATCCACCTCGCGGACGAAGCGCTGGGCGATCTGGTCGGCCACCTTTCGAATCTCCTTCCGAGTTTCGTCGTCGGCGACCTCGTCGTTCCCCTGCGCGGCGGGCTCCAAGGAGAAGCTCGGGTCGCGGCTGCGGTAGCACGCCAGGGTGTGCTCCGCCACCGTGAGCGCCAGCTCCTGGCCTTCTTCTTCAAGCCGGCGGGTCATGGCGTCCCCAAGTCCAGCAAGCCGCTCCGCGACCTGTTGGAAGCCCAAGGCGACGCCCCCGGGGGTGTCGGCTTTGAGCGCTTCCGGCAAGTTGACGACCCCGAGCCCGGCGTCTCGAACGGCCCTCCGAACCTGAGAGAAGATGTCCCTCATCAGGCGCGTATGCTCCGCGCGTTCGCCAAGCAGCCCGAGGCGGGCCTCCTCCACCTTTTGCCATGCAGCGGCGGCCTCCGAGCTCTCGCGCTTCCTCGCCTCCTCCACCTCCTGGATCTTGGTTTGGAGGGTGCGTTCGGAAGTGCGCGAGTCCTCAAGCCGCCCCTCGAGATCTCGGATGCGGGTGCGGAGATCCGCCATCTCCTTGGCAAGCTCTTCACGGGCAGCATCGACGCGGCCCTGGACTTCGGCGTTCAGCTTGTCGGTCGCCTTCTCCAGGTCCCCTTCGCGCTTGGCGAGCACCGCCTCCTTCGTTTCAGTCTCCTTTTCACGAAGGGCGAGCTGCTCTTCGCGTTGCTGAACGTCGGCGGTCCGCGCTTTCAAGCTTTCCTCGCGCGAAGCCAACCGGTCTTCGATGTTACCTTCGCGAAGGGTGAGTTGTTCGTCGCGTCGGTCCGCGTCGGCGATGCGCTTCTCCAGCCGCGCCTCCGCGTCAGCGACGTCCTTCTCCCGCTGCTTCAGGCCCTGCTCGCGCGAGGTTACCTTGGCTTCGATCCGAATGAGGCGGGAGGTTCGCTCATTAAGGAGGTTTTCCTTCTCGATGAGCTCCCTCTTCAGCTCGTGCATGGCTTCCCGCAGGCGATCGACCTCGGCCATGCCCTCCTCGTACTCCCGTTTGGCGATGCGGGAGCGAGCCAAGAAGGACTCCGCCGCCTCCGCAAGCAAGGCCTCCCTCTCGTCCAGCGAGGCCTCCTTGTCTGCCAAAGCCGCCTCCTTGGCGGCGAAGTCCTCCTGAAGCTTGTTGATGCGGCGCGCGCGGCGTCGAACGCGTCGGGGGGGATCACCCGGGATGCTTCGTCGCGCCGCGCAGCGCGCTGCACCCGCGGCAGCAAAGTCAAGGTGGAGCACCCGAGCACCTCCTCCTGAGACTCGGGGTACTCCACCGCAATAGAGCCGCCGGCCCCCTTCTCGGGCCGAAAGCTCTCGGCTCCCTCCGCGGGAACCGTCTCCTGCTCGGGCTCCGCCGCCTGCTCCTCAGCTCCGGCGGCGCCCAGCTCCTGCCCGGCCTCCGCCGCCTGCTCCTCAGCTCCGGCGGCGCCCAGCTCCTGCCCGGCCTCCCCCGCCCGCTCCTCAGCTCCGGCGGCGCTCGGCTCCTGCCCAAGTGCCGCCGCCTGTTCCTCGGGCCCGGCAGCACTTGGCCCCTGCTCTTCCTCCGGATCGGCGCCCGGCGCCTCTGCGTCGGCCCGCGCAGCCTCCGGCGGCGCCTGCGTTTTTCCCTGCACGGCCATTTCCGCGCTCGGGGCAGCTTCTTCCCGCGGGACCGCCTCGGCTCTCGGGGCTGGCTCCTCGCTCGGGGTCGGAGTTGCTCTCGGGGCCGGCGGTGCGCTCGGGTTCGGCGCCGCAGAACCGCTCGGGACAGAGGTCCCGCTCAAGGCCGAGGGTTCGCGCGCGGCCGCCTGCGTGCTCGGGGCCTCGCCCGCTCTCGCGTCCCCACCCGCGCTCGGTGCAACCGGAGCGCTCGGGACCGAAGAAGGGCTCGGGGACACTTTGGTTTTCTTCGCCCTGAAAAGCCAACAAAGCCAGGCTCGGGGTCAATTCCCGAGCACAATACTCAAGCAAAATAAGGCAAAGGTGAGGTTTATTCTTACCGCCACTTGCCCTTCGGGACAACCGAGTCCGGGTCGGAGGATCCCGGCGGGTTTTTCCTCTTCTGTCCGGTGGCGGCGTCCTCGCCGGCCGCCGGCGAGCTTCCAGTCAGCGCGGTCCCAGTGGCTCCTCGCCCCAAGCCGCCGCCTCCATTCCCTGGCGCCTGAGGGCCCGCGGGCGGAGGGG
Source organism: Stipa capillata (assembly GCA_019208055.1). Taxonomy (NCBI): domain Eukaryota; kingdom Viridiplantae; phylum Streptophyta; class Magnoliopsida; order Poales; family Poaceae; genus Stipa; species Stipa capillata. The sequence continues at coordinate 147,751 of JAGXJF010002020.1, read as the reverse complement.
GCGGCGGAGGCGGCGCAGAGGGCCACCGCCCGAACTTGAGGCCGGCATGGGCAGAGCTTCCCTGCCCAACGTCTCCCACCACGGTCGGCTTCGGCGTCTTTTTCTTCTTCGCCGCCGGCGCCTGCGGTGGTGGAGACGGAGGTGGCGGGGCTAGCCCCTTGCCCTTCGGATCGGCGGGTTCGGCAGCACCATCTGCCGCCAGGGCGCTCGCGGCTCTGGCCGCCCGCGCCTGCACCTCGTCTTCATCTGAGAAGATTCGAATGCCCCCAGCCGGCGCGCGCGGGCCAGCTCTCGACGCGGACACGAAGCCGTGCGCATCGCACACCGGCATCATGTCCAGGATACTCTGCCGGTCCCGCGTGCACGCAGAGTGGCAGGTCCGGCCGGGCGAGCTCGGCCTGCGAAGGATCTTGCTCCCCGAGCAGCACCTTCAGCAACATCGCCACCACGTCAGGGGTCAGGTTCTTGCCAGCGCCGACCTCCGTCCGGCAGAAGTCATCGTCGCCGGTGTACATCCACGCCGGTCGCGCGCGCTCCCGTAGCGGCGCCAGCCGGCGTCGGAGGAAATCGCCGACGACCATGGTGGCCGTCAGCCCCAGCTCCTGAAGTTGGGTGATGCGCGCCACCGCCAAAAACAGCTCCTTGTCGCTCGGGTCCATGTACTCCCATGCCTTCGTGTGCTCCGCCGGCGCCTCCGGGATCTGCAGTTCCGTCGCCGGGTCGGTGTTGACATAGCACCACTGCTGGCGCCAATCGTCCCATTTATTCCGCAACTTCTGCGGAATGTAAGGATCGGCCTCCTTCCCTCCCCGGAGCTGGAAGTTGGCGCTGCCGGTGACCTCCGCTCGGCCGGAGCCCCGCGTCCTCCCGACCGATCGGAGGACGAAGTAATGCCGAAGGAGCGCCACCGACGGCATCACCCCGACGAACATCTCGCAGAGGTGGGCGAAGATCGCCAGCACTACCACGGAGTTGGGGGTGAGATGGAGAAGGTGGACCCCATAATCCTTGAGGACCTCCATGAAGAACGCCGAGAATGGCGGCAGAAGTCCCGCCCCCAGGAAGCTCGTGAAGATCACCGCTTCGTTCGCCCGCGGGTTCGGCGGGTACGTCGCCGCTCGCACCACCGTCGGGTTCGGGCGGCCCTCCGGCACCACGATGCCCCGGACCTTGTCCATCGCCTCCTCGTTGAGGAGGCGGGACTTCTGGAGCACGCTGGGCGAGCTCGGCGTCGGGGAGCCGCTCTGCCGGGTCTTGCGGCGAGTCATTTTGGTGGCGATTTGGTGGCGGAGAAGGCTTTCGAGGAGGCGAAAATGGCGGCGGCGAGAGGAAGAAGACGAAGAAAGCGCAAGTGCTTTGGGAGACAGAGCGCTTGCGCGAGGAGGCGAAAAGTTCAAAAGTGAGAAGTGGTTTTCTTTTCAAAAAAGAAAACCGCAGAAGATCGACCGCGAGACGGTTTCCAAAAACAATGATGGGCTGTCAATTTACTGCCGTTGGCAGTGAATTCGCAGTCGCGCGAAATCCGGGGCACGCAACCGTCCGGAGCAGCGCGCTTTTCCCGCGCGGGCGCAACCCGAAGCGCCGTGGCCAGGTGGCGCGTGCGGATTGGGCGTCGCTCCTGCTGCGCGCGCGGCACGATAAAAGCGCCCCTCCGCAGGGCGCATCAGTATGGGCCGGCATCTTTTGCTTGGCCCAAGAAGGAAAGGCCTTATCCCCAGTCGCAGCCCTTCGGGCCGCTGCTGGGAGATAAGGCCGGGGGCTACTGTCGGCGGAATGGGGCCCAGGGTACCCCTAACCGCCGGCGGAGGCCAACCAGATACCGCAGAGGGTGACGCGTGGCGCGTGGCGCTCCGGTCGCTGGGGCCTTGGGCCCCACCCGGATCGTCGTACGGAGCCCGCGGCCAATCCCAAGGAATCAGGGGTCTCCTCCAGAGGCTGCATCCGCAAACCAGAAGGAATCGTGGGCCTCCGGGAATCCACGGCCCATGCGCTGAGCGAGCACTCGGGGTCCGTCCCCGAGCGCTCGGCGTCCCAGAAGACGAAGGGCGCGTTCGGGGTCCCCTCCCGAGCGCTCGGCATCTTGGCGGATGTGGGGCCCAGGGGAGCGCTCGGGGTCCGCCCCCCGAGCACTCTCCCTCGGGCTCCCCCTTTAAGGCGCCCCGAGCGGCCCCCCAGCGGGTGCTCCCTGAGCGCTCGGGGTTGCTCAGGGGCGCGTAGAAGACAACTGGCGCCCCTCCTAGCGAAGGAGGTCGCTCGGGGCCGAGTGCCCGGGGAATGACGTGTCCTCTGGTGGGGCCCTCGTCCATGCACGTCGTCCAGCGCCAAGCTTCTCCAGTAAGCCTCCGCCCTGGCGGAGGCATTTAATGCCTGTCATTTCAACGGGGAACCCAAAGCCCTGTGAGGGCATGATGACGATCAGACCGGGTCCCACTGGTGCAGGCGATAAGCTCTGTTAGCTATCCCTCTCTCTCTCTCTGAGGGGTGGGCCCGGGCTGATCGATTCTTTGACCGACCAAGCGCGCCGCCCCGCACGCCCTGTCGCTGTCAACCTTTTCACCCCATGGGGGGACGCCGCCGCGCGGCCAATTGCGCGGCATGAGAGGCTGACCCACGGGGCCCGTGAGGGGACGACTTACCAACCCAGTCAGAAGGAACCCCGTAAGTCTCCGTCCGCGGGGCCCGCCGAAGGCAAAGGTGTCAGAGCCCCTGCTCCGACACGCCGCGAGGCGACGGCCCGGCCGAAAGTCTCAAGTGGACATTAAATGAAGGTGTGGGCGCTTCCAGTAGCGCCCACGTCGTCTACGGCACAAGTGCAGCTCATGTTCTCCTTTGCCGACCTATGTGGTATTCCCCCGAGTATATAAGGGGAGAGCCTGGTCCATGCAAAGGGTTGGCTCATTTTTTTTCCTAGGTTAGATCTCTCTAAGTTTACTCCTTATCGAAGAAGCACCGTTCTTCCTCCGGGCCGGAGCTAGAAGAAGAGCAGTGCGTACCTCTGTAACTCATCGTACTTGCCATATACACCTATATATACAAAAAACAAGCAGGACGTAGGGTATTACGCCTTCCGGGGCGGCCTGAACCTGGGGAAATCCTTGCGTCATTTCATTCTTAGCCACCGGGTTTATTCGCTAAACTCTAATCCACACCAAGGCTCGTAAGAAACTCAATACTCCCCTGGGCCGAACTCAAAAGGGGGTCCCTCCGGACCACCGCTAGAGGCGTCTCTACGCCGACAGCGGTACAAACCAAGGAGTCATCTCCACCATATTTTTTTATTTATGTTTTAGCCCTTGGCTCGGCCGCCGCGGTACGAACCAAGGAGCCGTGCTATTCCCATCTCTCATGGTGTCCTTTTATTTTGTTGCCTCCTTTGATACAAATTAAGATCAAACGAGCGCTCAAACCTCGTTGCTTGGTTCGGTCCTTGAAATGGATACAAACCAAGATAGCGTGGCAAAGCTGAACATTTACAATTATTAAATTGCAAATACTGTGCATAAGCGATGGAGAATACAGGGGAATATGCAATCTACTCCTTGTTTGGTTACGCTACACGTGGATGTCACATTACTACCACGCGGTGTTAGTAGTAATACAAATAAGGAGAAATCAAACTACATCTTGGTCACGCTACACATGGGCGCCACACGAGCGCTACGTGATGTAGTAGTAATACAAGTGGGGCAAAGTCATATAAAATATAGGCCACATATAGCATGCGTAGGCCAAAAATCATAAACATCATGCTTCGCCAAAACCAATCTACCTTCATTGCGGTTACGCTACTCGCGAGCATTATATTAATGCTACGCGACGTTAGTAGTGATACAGGTGGAGCAAAATTTGGTAAAAATGATACATGCATCATATACATGTGATAAAAAAATCATCAAAATTATAAGTAAAGCTTTACTTCGGTTATGCTACCCGTGGGCGCCATGCTAGCGCTACGCGACGTAGTAGTAATACGAGTAGAGCAAAACCATATAAAAAATGTTCCGCATAACATGCATGGGTGAAATATGAAAATAGCACATTTTATCAAAACCAATCCTCCATTGGATTCATGCCATTAGACGGAACAAAATTATATAAAAATAAAAAAAGAGGCATGCTCCGTGCAAACCATGACTCGATATGGAGCAAAACAATCTGGCATATGCTAAAACGTATGTGCTAAAGTCATAAATTGCACATCACCAAATTTTTCACATGGATAAAAATCAAGTTCTTCGAGTAGGCGTCCATCGTCGACAGCGAGGAGGAATTTTCATTTTTTTTATTTTGTAATAATCATACGTGTAGTCCATTGTAATAGATATGTTGGAATTCTTAATCAGGGGTTTTCTCGCGAGAGATGTAATTAACAGAATTTTTATCTAAATGTAAGAGTTCTGGAAGTAATGTACCTGCAATGTTTGATTTTATATGTCTCATTTAAATTTATGCGTTTTAAATTTTATTCAATCTGTATCTATGACGTGGACGCGGTTTCCCGCCCCATTTTCCCGTCATCATTCTCTAATCATTTTAGTGATCCAATGATCACATTGAGTATAGGACAACCGTACTATAAAGAGGGAGCTAGTCAATAGCATGGAAGGAGATAACTTGCTAAGTGCTCCAAATAAATCAATTATATAAGTCTTTGGAAAACTCTATACACCAAACTTCAGTATTTATCCACAATGTTCAAACTAGTCAGCCGGAAATGTCCATGTGTGTGTGAGAGTAGATTCCAGTGCGTTAAGTGTTGACTCAAACCCTCGAGTGAGTTTTGTCCGGAGTATCTGGAACCTTTCATAACTTAAGTCCAATTGAGTTCCTGTTGTCCGGATCTTCCAAGTGAAGTCTATACGAACACTCTGAGTGAAGACAAAACTTCTGCCCATAGATTATTTTTCATCCGGACCTTTCGAGTGAAGGTCATCTAGACTATCAAAAGTTTACATAATAACATTGTCTAGAGTGTTTCATGTTGTCCGGAACTTCTGAGTGAGGTTTGTCTGGGCACTCCGAGTGATGACAAAGCTTCTGTACTAAAACCCTATCTTTGTTTGGACCTTTTGAGAGAAGTTTATCGGGAACCTCCAAATTAGGACTTGGCCTCTATCCAAGCGTCTTCTTTCGACCGAACCTTTGTGGTCCAACCATCTAAGAAAACCAAGTTCATTTCATTTTTTCCTGTCTGGAACACTCAAGTGAGGATCTCCCGAACCTCCGAGTCAATTTATGTTCCGAGGCAGAAGAGTTGATTTCGTTCGGAACCTCCAAGTGTCTCGTTCCAAACCCTTTGGGTCCTGGATTTTTCTGAGGTTTTGAACTATTCAGTATTTCGACTTGCTCCCTCCGAGCTGTGTTTTTCTCCCAAACTAATCATTGTGTTTGAATCCTGGAACTTTTGAGCAAAGTTGTCAGGAACCTTCGGGCGATGTTATTTATGAGTAACAACCATATTTTAGGGCAGGCTATATAAGCCACCACTATCCCTGGATGGAGGCAACCCTTTGCGCCCTAAATCCTGAGCTGCACATTTGCTGTACTCTTGCCTTCTTGTGAGAAGTTTTGAATGATAGAAATCTCGAGGATTTGGATGAATTTTCATTAAGCGTCCAAGTAAGGATCAGTTAAGACCAAGTTCTTATTACTCTTGGAGGTTGGCACCTCCTAGATGGTTAGGCATCGCTCGTGAGTCTTCAAGCTTGTGAAGAGACCGAGAAGTTTATAAATCGACAACATATTGCCTTGACCCAACAAAAGCATAACATGCTAAGGCGGAAACAGTTAGACCAACTATGCTCTAGGAGAATTCACGGCCTAAGATGCTAAGCAAAAAGTAAAGCAAAAGGCAATCAGGTAGCATTAGTGCTAAGAGATGGATGGTAAAATGATAAGAGCTTAGGGCAATCTCCAATGCATTGTATCTTAAATTGTATGTTATTGCTTCAAATAACTATTTGGATACAACCTTCTCAATGGTCTATATCTTAGTGTTGTCTCTTAAAAGCTTTTATTATTATATTTTGTGATCAATACTACCATTTTAATCTTGTAGGCCGCTTGTAGCATAACTCTAGTATATAGTAGTATGGATGTAAGCCACACGAGATTGCTTAAGAATAATTTACATCGGTTACACTGCTAAGAGCCATCTAGATCAAGAGACAGCTTTCCTCCCTCTCTTCTATAATTACCCAGTCACATAAGATGTTTGCCTAGGTGGCATGGATTAAGAGATGATTGAGGTGGAGCATTGTGACTGTCTTTAGTACCCCTAGCTTTTTCTTTCTGCAGATTTTTTATTTTAAATTTGAATTTCAAAAAGTTCAGCACCAATTAGTAGGCGAAAATACAAGGTATAAGAGAGAGGTATATCAAATACCTAATGCTTCTATCTTAGACAGTAGACATGTGATTGTTTCCTGCTGGATTGATCAAGTACACACTCACACTTAGTGGTGACGCTTTGGGGGTGGGGATACTCATAGTGCATGAAAAGCAAATCTTTCTAAAGATTAGGCAAGATATATGAAGGCAAAATTCAATGATTTCGTAGTGGTCTGTGAGATGTTAAGAAAATTTACATCTACTGTATACCTTGAATTTTCTTTTCCTGACTCGGACCACTGCTCGCACAACCACGAATGCCTGGTCAGCAAATCTGCTGATCCGTGACAGGACCCATTTTCGCGACCACGCAAACTCAGCCGTTGCCCGTCCAACCAACCCTTTTGGCCCGTGCCCCAGGGCTACCGGAACCGAACCTTCGAGCCACGGATCACGGACGAGACGAGCCGTTTCGCCTTCAAACCACCGTTCGGTCCACCGTGACCAGCAAACTCCGTTCCGTGCGACCGTGCGTCCAGATACAACCCCACCAAGCGTCGAGTTCGATACCGAAATTTCTCCTCTCTCTTTCTCACTCCCCCGACCCTCCCTCGTCGCCTCGTCCTCCTCCCCCCAGATCCAGGCCCCGACACCTCCGGCCATGAGCGACAGCGACGTCGACGAGGACGAGCTCCTCCAGATGGCGCTGCAGGAGCAGGCGGCGCGAGACCTCAGCCACCAGCGCCCGCCCGCCGCGAACAAGCCCGTCGTCAACCTCGTCCGCCCCCCCGCCCCCTCCTCCCGCGGCGCCAACGCCCGTGGAGGGGGCGGGGGCGGCGCGAAGGCGCGCCAGCCCAGCCGCGGCGGCGACGAGGACGACGACTCCGAGGTCGAGCTGCTCTCTATTTCCTCCGGCGACGAGGACAGCGCCCCCGCCCGCGAGCGCACCCCCCCGCCGCCCCGCGGGGGTGGGCGCGCCGGGGCTCGGAGGGCCGCGTCGCGGGACGATGGCGATCTCGACGATGATGAGCCCCGCAGCTGGAAGCGCGTCGACGAGGCCGAGGTACGGATTGGCGAGATCTCGATCTCAGGGCTTGGCGTTCGTGGAGATCATACGTTTCGATGATCCGGTCAATTGTGTTGCTCTCGCGGGTTTCTGAGGCAACGAGCCAACGAGTGGAGTTGCTTGATTTTAACAGGCCGTAGTGGTTTGCATGCTAAAATTTAGCTAGTGGCATGAAGCTGTACTGCTACTTTGGGTTGAACATGCGATTTGTTTTAGTTCCATATGGAGCTTGCCCAATTTTATTGTGTGGTGAACTTTGTTAGTTTTTTGGTTTTGCAGAGTAGGCCTGCTTGTTTGGGCTGCGGGAGAATTTTGATTAGTGTGTGGTTTAATCATGCGAGCTTTATTGTGCATTTCTGTATCGTGATGAGATTTGGAAGCTGAACATGGGTATTAATAGAATTATAGCCAGTGCTATTACGACTTTGCTAATGTGACACGCAATGCTAGGTTCATCACAGCAACTTGTGTGCGGTTATGATTACTGTGCATTGCTGCTAGGTGTTTGCTTTATAGGTTGCTGAATAAGATTAATAACGTTCATTTGGTTTTCTTCTAGTTGCAAATTCACATAACTAATGTACATCAAGTATTATTCTGAGGCATGTTAAGTACGGCTCACTAGAATGATCATGTTAAAATGAATCGCTGGACTCAGCTTAGTCTTAGCTTTGATGTTTTCTTGTATATCATCATCATATATCTTCATGCTTTGATAATAGTTATCAAATGCCTTGAACAGGAAGTTTCATTTAACACGCTCTGTTGCACCTTTTGTGTTTCCATACTCATGCGAAACATGCCTAATGCTCATCTGCCTTTGCTCCATTCAGCTTGCTCGCAGGGTTCGGGAAATGCGTGAAGCAAGGGCAGCGCCCAGTGCTCAAGCAATTGATCAGAAAGCAGCAGCAGCTCGGAAGGCGCTCACAAGTGTACAGACTTTACCTAAAGGAGTGGAGGTTTTGGATCCACTAGGCCTTGGGTAACTATCTGGGTCATCAAACATTTGATCAATAAACGCCATTTTTCTTTTCAATTCTCCATAATCATGTCCCACTTGGAAAATATTTCATAAAGGAAATACAGTCCAGTTCATAAACTACCAGTGCATTATTTGGCATCAAAAGTTGCAACCTTTGGCTTCATGTATATTATAGTACGTAATTACTCTTATAAATATTTGAGTCGGTGGTGATGGTCCATCTGCCATCCCACCTCCCCTCCACCAAAAGTAACTTCCTGACTGGCAGGACCATCTCTCCACGATTTCCACCATTTTGTTTTAGAGTTTGCAAAATATGTCATATTATTATTTTTAAGGTCTTGTTATTTGTAGGTTGCCTTGTTTTTTCGAATTCAAAGTCAGTCTTTGTGGCCACTATTTGTATGGAGACTGATGTGGTGCATGATTTATTTTTATAATTTCCGTACCAGCGCACGGGCATATAGCTAGTCTTATTCTAGAAATTCGTTATTATGGAACTTTTGATGAGCATCCTGCTGCTATGCTGGCAGTATTCTTTCTCACTGCCTTTTGTGATTGCAGATGAATACATACAAACTAATATACTATGGCCCAGTTCTTTTCGGCTTGTGGAGAGGCTTCTCCCAGAAACTGCCCCCTCCCAGCTTCTCCCAGAAGCCGCTCCCTTCGATTCGTTGGGGCTTCTAAACTAGTGAGAGTCTCCCTCCGATTCGTTGGGGCTTCTAAACTAGTGAGAAGGGAGCGGCTTCTGGGAGAAGCTGGGAGGGGGCAGCTTTTGGGAGAAACCTCTCCACAAGACGAAAAGAACGCAGTCTATATGCCTTGGCCTTCAAGAATTTTTTTCTGGATAAGTTAGCCTCTGACTAGAAGCCTATAAGCTTGTTGGTTGTAGAAGCCAACTTAAGGTGGGGTGGGTGGGAAAGTTGGGGAAAAGGATAAAGAAGCTAGGCGGGATCAGCTTTTTGTGTCATTCATTGAGGCAGCTTCCGTTTCTCCAAAAGACAAGTGGAGAAGCCAGGCGTTTGGCCTGGCTTCAGTTATGGAAAGAATTTTGAAGCATAACATGTTTCTGAACCTTATTAAAGCAATGAACATGGTCTTTTATAGCGATCGATTTGGAATTTGGATAGCAACAAGTATTGACTTTAAAAGCACTGATGGTGTTGCACTATGCAGCATCTGTGTCATATGCTCTGTAGCACAGGGGAATTAAAACCACCAATTTTATGATATTTTCTGTTTTTCTGTGTCTACTGCCTTTTCATGGTTGGTAATGTTTATTTCCTTACCAGTGTCGTGGATAATAAGTCCCTGCGACTAATCACTGATGCTTCAATAAGTTCTCCGGTTTCAAGGGAGAAGTCCCAGGGTTTGGACGCCAGTATGCGAAGTATGCCTGTTGTCATATACACTTTTTCTTTTTTTTTCTTTGATCGTTCTTGTTTAATAACAAGTCTAGTTTTTGTACTCTTGCAGACAAAGTTATATATTCTTCTCCAGATTTTGATCCCAAGGTTTTTCTTTCATGGGTCCACAAAGATACAAGTGCTGCTGATTTAGAGTCTGGTGCTCTTACCTTGAAAACTGATCTCAAGGGGAGAACACAGCAGAAAAAACAATTAGTCAAGGAGAACTTTGATTGTTTTGTCTCATGCAAAACTACAATAGATGGTATTAGTTTAATTGTTAGTTCTGTCTTATTGCAGCTATAAATGTTCATGTTATTGAAATTCTGTGCAATGTTCGCAGCTCTTTGTAATATGCCAATTTTTCTGCAGACATTGAGTCGAAACTGAGACAGATAGAAGAAGATCCTGAAGGTGCAGGTACTTCTCACTTGTATACAGTCACACAAAAAATTAGTGGCATGGCGAATCGTGCATTCGAGCCTCTATTCGAGAGGCAGGTATACCAACTAAGCTTTCTCTAGAACTACTTTTCGCTTATCTTGATTGCTATTGCTGTAAGATTCCTTCTTGAGCGCACTAAAGTAAACCGCCTTGTACAGGCCCAAGCTGAGAAGATCAGATCTGTTCAAGGGATGCTTCAGAGATTCCGTACATTATTTAACCTGCCAAGTGCAATTCGTGGCAACATTAGGAAAGGAGAATATGATCTAGCTGTCAGAGAGTACCAAAAAGCAAAATCAATTGTTCTTCCTTCTCATGTATGCCAACTTCTTAATTTTATTTTGTCTGTACCTATTATCGGGAATGTGCAGTGATACATGCTACTGTTCATCACCGTCTACACCCCATTATCATGGTTACGGACATTGGTAATCCAACAACCTTGGGGATTTAATGGGGATCACGGACCAGTGATCTCCATCATATTCTTACAGCACCTAGACTACTATCTGCCCTCTATCTGTTGTGTGCTATAAATTGGCATCATAATTTGTTAAAGTAAAAAATTATTAAAAGGAATTACTTTGAATTCAACATATGTAGAATGTATTGTACGCGTACAGGAGAAACATATATCATCTTGCATAATGAAATACCTAAAACAGACATAATTATCTACTTGGCATGGGTTTATCAGGTCGTTGGCAGTGTTGCATTGACATGGCTGTTACCATTGAATTATTTCGAGTAGTTTGTAGGACCATGCCATATCCCATTTTGAGAAATTGCTCCCCTAATTTCCTAGATACTTCACAAAATGACTTACATTTATACTATAATTATACCAATTTGTGCTTGGTCCAAGTTTGTGTTGGAAATTTGAGTTCTGAAGGATCGCTCTTACAAACTGGATTAAAATGAGATGAAAAGGTCTGTAGATTAGATCATCTTTCGTTTCTATCATGCTGACTGCATGTTGTACTGGTCATAAAGCAGTGCATGATAGATATGCCATGATGATATCTTGCAGCTGACTGGAAGCTGTGCATGCATCATGCAGCTCATGCGCTCCATATAATTTATTTTTTAAGCTCCACTGTTGTTTGCTTTCTAATACTTATACTTGTATATGTAATTTGCATATTTTCTCCTTTGCATATCGAATTTCTTAAATATGTATCAGATAAGTATACCACTTCTTACTTGTTACTGTAATGTTAAATTTTGTAATAACAGAGCTTGGTTGATTCACATAAAGCTCTTAGAAACCCTAGCTTTGCTGACACGCTAATATTCATACATACTTCTTCGTGAGTTGACTTGCATGTGTGTTGATAACTTGATTTGATTGGCTGTTTATTGCTTGATGTACAAAACTATGGATATTTCCATGCTGAAGTAACATAATTCTTACAATTTCACCATTGTTTTTTTTGTGGTGCTTTCCCTCGTTGTTAGGTACTACATGCACAATCAACTGTAATTTTACTGCATTCTATATGTTTATTGTATGATATTACAATGAATACATGCACAATCAACTGTAATTTTACTGCATTCTATATGTTTATTGTATGATATTACAATGAACAACCTGCAGGTGGGAATATTGAAACGTGTACTTGAGGAAGTGGAGAAGGTAATGCAGGAATTCAGGGGCATGCTTTATAAGTCAATGGAGGATCCTCATCTTGACCTTGCTGAGGTTAGTATACTGCCCGTAATATACTAATGTTGACTGTGAGAGATGGCTTAACTTGCGAACTTAGGGAATTTTGAGCTTGACCAGATAATGTGACAATTTTGTAAGATAGTTTGTGGATAACGACAGCATGCTGCTGGCTCCAAAATGAACTACTTGATTACTAGTAATTGTACTATTCGTAGATCCAAGTTATCTGTTGGTTTTGGTTCTATTTGTTTACTGATTCTGTTCCCAACTTTCAGCTTGAGAAAATTGTCCGGCTATTGTTGGAGTTGGAACCCGAGACGGATCCAGTGTGGCATTATCTTAATATTCAGGTACCACCCTTGACCAAAAGCTTTGTGCTATGACCTAGGTGACATTTTCCTATTAAATCATCTGTGTTCTCTGTCCTGTTCATATTCTAAATGCACTTATATATCAATATTTTTCATCAGAATGGTAGAATTCATGGATTGTTTGAAAAGTGCACCTTGGATCATGAAGTGCGGATGGATGTTTTGCAAAATAAAATTCGTGAGAAACTGCTATCTGATTCAAAGTGGAGGCAGTTGCAACAAGACTCGAATAAATCAGTGAGTGTACTACTCTCTCTTGTTCAGCATGGCACGTGTTTGGTCATTCTTCTATGAAATCTACATGGGATTAATGGCTTTTCATTTTGTTCACGTGGCCCTTGTTCCTTTTGTTTGTGTAGTTGGAAGTCGATGCTATCGGTGATTCTTTTCAAGATGATCAATTATCATCAAACTTCATGGCTGAAGAGGCTGATAGTTTAAGGGCAACCTACATTCGTAGGTTAACTGCTGTACTTATCCAGCATGTTCCAGCATTCTGGAGATTAGCTTTATCTGTTTTCAGTGGAAAATTTGCAAAGGTATGCACATGCAAAATCATATTAGTTGCATAGTAGCGAAAAATGCAAATGATTCACCTTGAGTATATTGTTGTAAATAAATGGCTTTTCATGTCTGTCAGCTATATATGTTAGGCCTTGCTGCAAGCATATTGTTGTGCTGAAACTTATGAACCCTTCCATCGCCCTATTTGTACAATACTAAACTCAAATTGAAAAGTTTATAACTGCTTTATATAAATTATTCTGATAATGTCAATATGAAATCTGATGCCTGCTTCACATCGCCACATGAAAGCGAGAAGAGCCATCTTATATTTATTTATGCCTAAAAAAAGAATTACAGGAATTTGTTGACTTATTCCTTACAGGCAGCTGCTGGGAATGTACTTTCTGATTCTGACATGAATGCAAAATCTGGTGCAAATAAGACTGATGATAAAGGTGTGGAGGCAAAGTATACAAACCATAGTCTTGATGAAGTTGCCAGTATGGTTCGTGGTACTGTATCTGCTTTTGACACCAAGGTACAGCACTTCCTGCATGTTTGGCAATTTTAACTGTAACCATGGTACTTTCACTTAAAGCCTGATTGTATTTGTAATTGCAATTAAACATGCTTTGACACCAACAGGTTCATAATACTTTCCGTGATTTTGCGGAATGCAACATTCTTCGTCCATATATGGGTGACACTATAAAAGAAATAGCTAAGGCCTGTCAGACACTTGAAGGGAAGGATTCATCTCCAACTGCTGGTATAGTTAGTGCCATTGTCTAAAAACTGCATATACACAGCAATTTGCCTTGTGTCCTGAATGTGTTTAACAATTATGCCAGTTAAAATGTTGCATGCCCTTCATTTTGAAATGACAAAGCTTTACATTCTACGACTTTGTTCTTGGATGCGGGCAACAACTAAGGAGGTATCAAAAAATGAGACTTGGGTTACTTTGTCCACCCTTGAGAGAAACAAGTCTCTATATGCAATTTCATGCCTTCCCTTGGAGTTCCGTGAAATCACAATTTCAGCTATGGACCGGATTGAATTGTAAGCCTGCTTCTCTGTTTCTGTTTAACACTCTATTTTATCATTTTAATTGGTTAGTTATGCACTCATGCTTCATTATTTCTGAGCCCTGTGAAGTTTTTTCTGGGTAACTCCTGGTTTTCTGCACTAAAATGGCGGCTAAATATGTTCCTTTTTTGCAAACACAATGTATGCTTGCTATTAACAAATATGAGGCAGTGGAATTCTTATTACATCAGAGTTACATAATATATACCACAAATTCAAATAAGCTTTTCTTACTCAGTTGTATGAATCTTATTACTGTTGACACCATCTTCTTGACTTTTCGACTACTAAGCATAAGCGCTCCTCCACGCACACACAACAAAAAAGACTAGCTACAGATCTTCTGCCTTCACTTTTGTAGTATTGACCTGCATCCTGATCTATGTTCGTTTCAGAATGATCTTTAATCTGAGGAGTGAGACTGCTAAGTCTTATGACATTTCTCAACAACTTCAGGAAATCCATGAGTCTGTTAGACTTGCATTTCTTAATTCTTTTCGGGATTTTGCAGGTATGGAGTTGATTTATGCTATTGGAGTCTCTTAAATTTTGTATCTAACTGTGGCATCATCCTTTATTCTTTATAACCTGTGTAAACGTGTCAGGTTATCTGGGGACATTTGGAGGGGAACTAGCTCAGAGTAGATCAAATAAAGAAAACAATCATGTCCAAAATGGGTATATAAATGGTATTGATAGAGAAACATCTGCTAGCATGGATGGAGACTTGCACAAGAAGCTGTTGGTTGTTTTGAGTAACATTGGATATTGTAAAGCTGAACTTTCAGAGGAACTGTATAACAAATATAGGCACATTTGGTCTCCGATCAGGTACCTGACCAACTTTTCTTATTTTCTGATAGCACTCTTTAAGTATATTATGGCCCTGGTTGTTTGGGCTTTTTCTGGCTTCTGCGCTTGGGCTTCGAAGCCAGAAAAGCACCTATTTAGGTGCTTTTGGCTTTTGGCTTTGAAAAGCCTGAAACAACTTTTAAAGTTGTTTCAGGCTTTTCAAAGCCAAAAGCCAAAAGCACCTAAATAGGTGCTTTTCTGGCTTCGAAGCCCAAGCGCAGAAGCCAGAAAAAGCCCAAACAAACAGGGCATATATCTTCTTTGTAAAGAAGGGTTGGTATCTTATGCAAAGTAGACTATGTATGCAACTACACCTGTTTCATGGGAAGCCTCGTCTGGTGGTCTGGCCCGAGCCCGGGCTATTTTTCTCAGGCTGGGCGGGGAGGCTTGAGCTCCAGTTTGCAGCCCGAAGTGAATTTTGGGCCGGGATCGGGCTTCACTCTGAGCAGCTTGAAAAGCCCGGAACAGCCTGACACTGCAAGTCTTGCCTCCTGCAGCTGCCATATACATAGAATCACTTTCCATTTCCTCTGTAACCCCAGCTCCAGAATCCAATTTATATCTGCTTTCTCCCTGGCCGCGGAGCACGCTAGATGAGGACTCGAGGTTGCCGCCTCCTCTCTGTCGATGCTGTCTCCTGGAGTTGGTCGAGGTCAGGCTCACCGCCGTGCTAGTTGAGGTCGCTGGTGCACGCTTCTCGTAGTCATCAGCCACGTAATCACGTCCCCTCTGCTGTGCGGAGTGATGAGAGAAGCACGTGCTGATGATAGGATTTAGCTCGTCCTTTTCCTTGCAGCATTGATTGATCTGGCTTAGCCCCCAAGATCCCAAGTTATCTCTCTAGGTTTTGTGGTACGATTTGGTTCACCTAGTGCTAGCACCTCATTCCTTACTGATTTCTCATGATTATCATGTGAATAGATGTTTCAGTTTGTTTCAGATCTTGCTCTTGAGTGGATTTATTTTAACTCTGCAGTAGGGTCTATACATTTCCTTAGCATTTTTTTGTTTTTTGAGTAGCAGGATTGCTGGCGTCGGGCTGCATTTTTGACCAGGCTGGTCTTGCCCATTGCACAAAATTCGGGCTTTGCTCGTCCCTTTTTTGTCTTGGGCTTGGCTCGTAAGTGATGAGCTTTTTCAAGCCTGGCCCGGCGTTTGAACAGGTCTAGGTGCAACTATGTGCAAAGTGGAGCACATCTGTATGATCACACAAGGATTTTAGTTCTTCAATTTGACCCAACGTTTGAGAATCTTCCTCCCCTATCCCACTTCCGCTCATCCAAGTTTTGCCATCATGAGAAACAACCACCCTGAAAACATAAGCTACGGGCTGGATTGCAGCACCTAATCCGATCAATAGCCCATGCTGGGCACATGACTGATCACTGTGGCCAGCTAAGCACTCTTTTCAGGCGCATGAAACCCACACTATGGCTGCCATTCCCAAATGCTCTACGATCTACCATGGTTCAAATTGTCCTGATATTCCATCCCCCAAAATCATAAATTTCTTGAGGTCATCTGCTGTAAGTCACTTCATGTCATTATCTTCCTTCCAAGCTAATTCCAGTGTAACTTAGTCACTAAAATGGAATTTGCTAATTGATCAATCTCGAACTGAAATTTGGACAAGCTTAAAATTTACAAGAAATATTATACCATTACGGTCCATGAAGGATTCCTACGTAACTGAAGGTTTACATACATCTCAATTAGAACCACTGATTCTTATCCAGTTGAATATTTACCTATATACATCTCAATTAGAACAGCTGATTATATCAGCATGTTGAACTGAAAGAGAAAATAAAAAATGTGCCTGTTGACTGCCAGAGACATGTGGACTAGAAGAGAGCAATTCCATAAAGCATGCTCAAGTGGCCATCCTTGGCGGTTCTCTCGACTTTAGCTGTAGTCTGCATGGCCCAAAGGATAGTTCTAGACACCGGTGAGGGCTGTACATTGGAATGGCAGACTGTTGTCTGGGAAGGAAGAACTGAAGATGATGTGCAGGGTCAGCTACAAGTTTGTCTTGAAGCGTTGGGCCTAAATAAGTTCTTGAAATCATTTCGATTAGTGTGTATGGCCGTGCTTCATTTTGCACCTAGTTGCGTCCAATTCCCAGCCTCTCCTTTGTGTAGGATACCAGCCCTTATAAGAAAACCTTATATGTTTTGTTCTCTATCTCATGTTTTTTGGGTAAGAATTGAATAGTTGAATGAAAAGCTTATTTACTCATTTTAGAAGCAATTCTCAAGATACATCTACTTATCAATGACAGTTTCGCTGTCACAGGGATAATGACGAACGTAGTGCTGATATGCGAGATCTGATGTCATCCTTCTCCGGACTTGAGGATAAAGTCCTGGAACAATATACGTTTGCAAAGGTACGATGGACAATCAGGACTTGGTGTTGATTAACCAGTTTATATATGAAAAAATAATGATCCAACATATTTGTTATGACTGCAAGCTTTATTCCTTTCATATCTTGGTGTGCAAACATTTATCTGGGATATTTTACTTGCTAAAGATTTGTTATGCAAACACCAGATATTGTGTCATCCACCAACAGTGGTATAATCTCCGAAAGAACTAAGTAAAGGATGCCAACTAGAATATTTCATTTTGGTATAAAGTAGCAGATTAAAATTAGTAGTTATTGTACTGGCTTTGTAGTTAATAGCTATTACTCTGGAATAAGCCATATGTTCGGAAAGTCAATAGATCATGCTTGACGCCAGAAACATGTTTCCTGGGCTATCAACTTTTGAGTTCTTTTGCACGTTATATTGTCTGCCTTTCCTTTACTCATCCTGATCATTTCTTTTGTTTTGGTTAGTCAAACTTGATCAGAAATGCTGCCCAGAACTATCTCCTGGATTCTGGGATTCATTGGGGAGCAGCACCAGTAGTAAAGGTATGTAGTATAAAGGATGACATGTCCTATCGATGTTATGGCAGTTATCTATCAGAATTTTTTTGAAACAGCCAATTGCATGTTACAGCTAGAGTTTCTGCCATGAGATGCTGTTCAGAATAGGGTTGCTTAGGCGTTGGGTCCAACCTGCTCAAACCGCTGCACCATCCTGGATCAAACCGCTTGGCAGGTTTTGCATGGGTCATGGGCCGGGTTGCCATTTAAACAGTAGAACGCGTCCCCGCTCCAATTTTATCTCCGCCTACGCTTAAACAGTGGCACAGAGTATGGCATCTTGCCCAGGAGGGATGGTGACAGCTTCTGCGCATCCAACCTCTCCGCGCTGAGGCAGCTGGTATTGCACTCCGTCTGGAAGGTCATTGTCTTCCTGCTCCTCCTTGCTAGTGTGTAGAGTCGTGCATATGAGCGGTGCGGGATATTTGTTGGGGGAGGAGGGCCAAAAAGCTAGGAGGTGGGGAGCAACAAGAAGGCACTCATCGTCGACCGCGTCTCCACTGACATCGTCTCCGTGCTAGTGGTGTATTTGATTTGGTATGATCTAATTGTGGAGAGGGGAGGTGCCCAGCAGCTTGCTAGTGGAGGGAAAGCAACAGCGTCGCTGGATGAGGTGGTGGGCTGCCTCTCACTGGCAGCCGCCTCAGAGCTCCACGTGCTGCTGCTTGCCTCGGGGGATCGCTAGATGATGTGGCGGGCTGCTTCTCACCGGTGGCCTCCATGCAGAGTTCCCCTTGCTTCTGAACGGACATCGTTGTTGCTTGCCTTGCAGCGGTGCCAATAAGGTGGGCTGCTTCTCACCGGAGCTCCCATTCGCATCTTTTAATTCTTATGAGGCTCGATTCACTTCCTTCAGTTCTTCGGAGGCTTGGTTCAGTTCCACAGAGTTAGCACTACTCTCCTCTTTTTAGTTTTTTCGAGTTGCCAGTCACATCATTGAAATCTTCTGGTTGCCATTTGCTTCTCTTAATTCATCATTGCAATCAACTTCCTTGATTCTCTTAATTCATCGTTGCAACCAACTTTCTTGAAATATTCCAATTGTTGTTCCTTTCTGCATTCTCAGCTTCATCACCAATGTGCTCCTCTGCTATTGCTGCCTCCGCTAGCTTGCTGTTGCCTGCTTGCAGCAGACTGTCGTCTAAACCGTGTGGCCCACCCTGGCTAGAACTGCATGGGATAGGCTGGGCTGGGTTTTCATCCCACTCTGCTGGAGACCAGCTATGAACAGGCCTAGTTCAGAACATGTACCATCTTTCTATTTACTGCAAGAACAGTTAGAACCATAATATGTTGTGGAATAAACTGGGTCACTCTTTTCTACTTAACTGAAGGGCAGCGCTCCTGCCAGTTTTTTTGCAAAAAAATATATGTTGTGGCTACACTTCTTTGTGCTGGCTGTGACTGGTGCTTACATAGTTGCATGCATTCATGAATGTTAGCCCTATGTAACAGTTGAGTTGTAGTAATGTTTTTTGCTGTCTTGATAAATTACCATCTTATCAATGCTAGTGTAGTCTTGTTGCACTCTAATTTGATTCATTGTCCTTGCAGGGCATTCGAGATGCAACTGTTGATTTACTACACATCCTTGTAGCCGTACATGCAGAGGTTTCCATCAGTTTCTATTCATCCTTTCATTATTTTACTCTTGCATGTGACACTATTGTCTTTCCAGGAATAACATGCTTTAAACTGCAGATATCAAACATTTTTTATTTTTAGGCCCATGGGTTCTTTATGTTAAACTTCTGCTAAGCTTTCTGTTGTGCAAGCAGCTCTGCTTCTGTTTAGCTGGTAAAAATAGGAAAAATATCTCTTTCGCAGAGTTATAGTACGCTTTTTTTTTCTGAAACTAGTTTATAGTATGTGTTTCCTGGAAGCTACTTGTGCCCATATTTTCAAAAACTAGTACAGATTGGTTACCACAAGTGACAAGTCCGTGAGGTGGCTGGTATTGAGTACTGGACTGGGCATTTGGCAGTGGCAGCTGGACCCAGACTCTGCCTTGGAACTGAACAGTTTTTGAAAACTCAGTAATCAATGCATTATGTGCTTTTTACCCTGTTTCCAGTAATGCTACCTGTTTCCAGTATTGCTATGATATACTTCTCCGACAACCCAAAGCATTGTATTTCATTCAGAGTTAAAAGTTTGTGGAACTCATTCCTTACTTATGCTAAAGAAATGTAAATTAAAAACCCTAGTGCTGCTTGTTTTCAGAAACCACATCGGGGATTTCTGTTGCCAGTGGTTAACAACCTGTTACCGCATGCATTTGGTATCTGCTTATACCTATTATTTAATATGTTATTTTGTATTGTCTGTCTATGAGTGCTATTTGACTCTGTAATCTATCCAGTAAAGTAAGATGCATGAATAAATCTGCTGTAGTTCCTTCTCAATTAATTTCTTTTACACAATTCTAACTTTTGTCGCTTGTTTCAGGTGTACTCTGGTGCTAGGCCGTTATTGGAGAAGACGATGAAAATTTTGGTTGAGGGTTTGATCGACATCTTTCTTAGTCTTTTCTATGAAAATAAGGCCAAAGATCTCAGAATGTTGGATGCAAATGGTTTTTGTCAGCTCATGCTTGAGGTAGTTATTTAGTTACTTTTGTTTGTCTTAAGATTCTCCTCGAGCCTTAACTATGTAAATGGTTCAACTAGTCAACTTAAGCACTGTTCTCTTTGTTATATGCTTGCAGCTTGAGTATTTTGAAACTGTGTTACACACATACTTCTCAACTGAGGCACAGCAGGCTCTGAAATCCTTGCAAGAGAATTTGTTGGAGAAGGCCTGTGAAAGTGTGGGTGAGGCCTTGGAGAATCCTGGACATAACCGTCGACCAACTCGAGGCAGTGAAGATGCTGCATCAGATGATAAACAAGTGCCATCAGTATCACCTGATGATTTGCTTGTAAGTAGTCCAACATGCCTGCCAACAAATTTATGATACGTGCCAAATACATCTACTAGAGTACTGTCACATTAATTTGTGAAATACTACCTCCGTTCGGAAATAGATGATGTCCTAGAATGCGTGTGGTCAAGCTTCTTTAACTTTGACCATTAATATATTAAAAAGTATTTGGATTGGTTAGTGAAAATAGTATCATTAGATTTGCCATGAAATATTTTCATGATATTATATTTCTACATTTTGTACTAACATATTGATACGAAAAGTAATGGTCAAAGTTGCATCCTAGAGACCGTATCAAGACCCAAAACATAATTTATTGTTGAACAGAGGGAGTATATATAGGTATTCCTTGGTATCTATGGTCTTTGAACTAATTTCTATCAAGTTGATGAAGCGCTCTTTAAGGTAAACTTACTTTTGCAATAGACAATGTATAATTGGAAATTTGTGTTTTCCCCAGGCGCTTGCTCAGCAATACGGTAGCGATCTGCTGCAAGGGGAGCTGGAGAGAACCCGATTAAATATAGCATGCTTTATGGTGTCAACTCTTCAACCAGCGTCTGCACCGGCCGGCTCAAAACCTTCAGCTTATTCTTCTTACCAGGCACCAGCACAGCATCATCCACCGGCTCAAGTCTCCTCCCCTAGTTTTAGAAGGCAGAAGACAAGTTCAAATTCTCCTGTAGTCTCTAGACGACGTCGATGAACTAAGTTGCGGGGAGAACCATTCGTTCATTGATGTGGCCTTTTTTCTTTGTTTATCTTGCCCGTGCTCTTATTACCATTCATTGTAATTAGCATCATGTTGTCGTGTATTATGAATTTTGATCCATTCTTTTGGTGTTGTATGATAAAAGGGGGTACAGGTGCTGCTGTACGGGACTATCTAATTGTATAATCTCCAGAAACTGGAATTGTTATTTCCATGTTTTCCTAAGATACCATTGCAAATTACTTTTAACCGAGTGTT
This sequence comes from Stipa capillata, assembly GCA_019208055.1. Classification (NCBI taxonomy): domain Eukaryota; kingdom Viridiplantae; phylum Streptophyta; class Magnoliopsida; order Poales; family Poaceae; genus Stipa; species Stipa capillata. The sequence continues at coordinate 126,196 of JAGXJF010002020.1, read as the reverse complement.
AGGTCTTCAGTTAGATCTTCTGTCAGTCTCCCGGACGATGATATATTGTCTGAGCCTGCCTTGGACCTCACACTGATTCAGCTGACCGTGTATTCTAACTCAAGTTGTCAGGTGGCCTTGGGTAACAGTATTGTGATCTGAAACGTCACCTGGAGCGTGTGAATTTGATACCAGAGTATTTTGATACGTTTCTTATGAAGATTATTGTACACCCATTTTTCTTGTTTGGGTCAGTTTTACGTTGTTTTCTGGCTTGCACGTGATTTTGGCTTGCATTGTTAACGATTGCCGTGGGCCCATAATCTCATTTCTCCATATTCCTATGTTTAGTGTTGAAACTCGTGGAGAGCTGGCTATATGATTGATTTCATTAGTTATCCATCACTCCATCCACTGCACTTTTAATTATTTATTTAAGATTGGGCCATGACGTGCATGTTCTACCTGTACTCGTGTTTGTCTTACATTACTGTTTGTGCATATGTTGCAGGCTCGAGATCAGACCGACTCCAGCAGCCGCGGATGGACGCCATGGTTTTATATTTCCCTTGGAGCGGGACCTACACCAACACCAACAGCACCGGGCTAATGTGTTGATCCCTCTTGCTCTACTACTGATGAAATGATGAAGCCACAACGTTATCCTCCTCGATTGTGGCCACAGGTTTGCAGCCTTCACAGAGCCGGCTATCTCCCACCCACCAATCAGCGTCTCCCAGTAACCTCACGCATGGGCGCGCACAAGGAAGGCAGGAGGAGAGCATGGAGCAGGAGCAGCTGAAGAGCAGGCCCCTCGAGTGAGTCCGTTCTTTGGCCTGCCATGGCAGCTTCCATCCTCTTCTTCCCCTTGGCCCAGTGCCACTGCACCACGACGTCGACGCCAACGGCTACTATGAGGGGAAGTGGAGCACTGTTCTTGCGCTGCCTCCCTGTCCCGCGGTGCCGGCGGCGGCTGCGGGGCGCGGCGCTGGTGGCGAGAGGCGCGGCTGACAGCTTGTCTCAGGGGCGAGCCGTGGAGTATGAGACTCTGGGCGATGCTAAAGCGGCGCTGTACCGAGCTCTGGAAGGTTTGCCGTTTGCTGCTGATACGTACAGACCCGTTTCGTTGGTGCTGGTTTTGAATTCTGATTCATGGCTTGGTGTTCGGAAAAAGGTGTTAACAGAGGGATATTTGGCATAACATCTGCTAAGAGGTCGGAGATTCATGGCCTGGTGGAGCTCCTGGAGTCCCGGAATCCTACACCGGATCCCACCGACAAACTGCAGGACAAGGTACAAAATTTTAGTCAACTATTCAAGTACGTCAGCTAAGTTCTTTTTTATGAGATGTGAGAATACGATACTAATTCACTATTTCGGCCATGTTAACTTGAAGCGTTGATCATGTCTTGCATTCCTATAGTATCATTAAGCATAAAACTGCAGATTTGGTAGCTGATAGCTGCTATATTCTTTTTTTCCGAGAACGCAGCTTGATAACTTCTGTTGCCTTTTTCTGTAAAATAACTTATGTTACCTAGAATAAATAGTTATACTGTCTTCATCAGAAATATATGCAATTTTTTTTTGAAACAAGAGCAATATATGCAATTTTCTTTACTACTTACTGATAGTGGGGTGTTGAGATGATGGAAGGTGGATGGATGCTGGAAGCTTATCTATAGCACGATTTCAATACTGGGGAAAAAGAGAACCAAGTTAGGTCTGCGAGATTTCATCAGCCTAGGGGATTTCTTCCAGATTATTGATGTCAAAGAGGTAAGTGAGCGTTACCCATGAATTTCGGCAAGCCATTTTTTGTCAGTTTGTTCTAATTTTCCTGTACGGCTTTAGTCTGTAGCTCGACTTGTTTCTGTTTTTCATCTGTACATTTTCCTGTACTAAACATTTCAAACATTTGTACCTCTGCTGAGTAGCTCAATATTGAATGTAGTGAAATTAGGATTCTTACACAATGGCAACAATATCATATTTATATCTTGACTGTATAAGAAAATTCTTGAAACTGAGTGTTATTCTAAAGATTCTACTTGCCAACCAAGTAAGTTTTGATTTTTGGTATATCTTGAAATAAATGGATATTTAGCATCACTTCTGTACACCCAAAGGAAAAGGCGGTGAATGTCATAAAGTTCAGCGCAAGAGCATTGAAGATATTGTCAGGCCAACTAGCCATTGAAGCATCATACAATATTGCTACGAAAACAGTAAGGACTTTTGTGTTATCATTTCTGATCTTGTTTAAAGATTTCCATGAAGTCTGACTGCTTATTGCTGAAAGACTCTAATTTCCTCACAGCTTGTAGTGTCTTGTTTCAGAGAGTGGGTATCAAGCTTGAGAGTTCAACAATCACGCCAGAACAGGTAAAATTTATGATTTGCTAGTACCAAAACCAAATTCACAGTTATCCTATTACACTGCAAAATTGGAAAACTTGTAAATGTTAAGCGAACGCTCCTAAACTCTAGAGTCAAACTTAGAGAGCCAAACTTCTGGATTTCATGACTAAAATTCTGGGATAATTATAGATAGTATTTCAGAGACTTGGACAGAGATACAATCTTTTATTTGTGGAACAAGAATGATTCCTTGGACTATTTTTATTTGCGGAACAAGAATGATACCTTGGATTTCCATAAAATAAATAAACTGTACTTATCTGATGTTTAATTTGACTGTTTTTCACATTGGGATATGCAGCTGATGAATATCTTCCAGAAGAACTATGACATGCTCCTTGCTATATTCAACCCGGATGGTTGGCTCGAGATAACGTATCCTTTTGGCGTAGCAGACTGCTATTGCTACACTTGTTTGTTCTTTGTTAATCATCTACTTGTACGATCAGCAAGATAATTTCTGGTAGCATGTAGATCTGCAACAACGGAGTTACTGAGTTTGCATACAGAGTCTTCCTCCTCAAATTTGGATCAGATATGTTGACGACTCTTTAAGGATCGGTAGAGATGACAAGGCAAACATCTTTGTGCTAGAGAGGGCAGACCCATCAGAAGTTTGAGAAGACTTACGGAGCAAAATGTCTGCACATATTCATAGTTTCTAACCAGGAGTACATCGACACTCCGAGAAGATAACCTGAACATATCCTGCGGCATAAATTGTTGTTAACAGCCCGGTGCAGATCAACCATTCAACTACTCATCTGTTTTAAAAAGGCGGAACGTCACTCTCTTTTTTATGAGCTATAAACATTTCCACTTTTCTGGAAAAATTAAGCAAGCTGGGAAGTGCCATGTTAAGTTCAGTTATATAGAGAATCGGCAAATAGGCCAATCTTAGGGACTAAACAACAGTTGTTAAATTTTGAAGTACATCGTCGTTCAAGTTTTTCCCTGTAAAACACTTTGATGAAGTGCAGCTTGAAAACATAGCACGCACCCAGGTATTCCTCCCTTTGAAACGGTCATCTTCTCTTCCTTATTTCCTGTTTGATGCGAGTCTTCCGCAGCTATCCTTTTTGCGAACCAGCAGCCGAAAAGAAGCTGGAAATCTCCTAAACAGTTCCAGCTTTTGAGACACAAGACGCGCCAAGAACTCTTACAAATAGCCCAAGAAAAAAAAGAAAAAGAGCTGCACCCCGAATAAAATTCTGAGAACTGTGAGTCTTGTTTCATTTTGGGACTAGAACTATCAGAATATAATAGCGGGCCAAGCGAAGATTCATGATTGTTTTTACCTCCGTGTAAGGCTTCGTTTATTTGGACTTCATGGATCGCTTTCCACGAAAAAACCCAGCCCAAACAAAGACCTGCCTTCCACGCCCCGCTTGCTTCGAAGCCACCGCAGCGCAACTGAAGCAGCACATGAGGTGCTTCGCACGGCCTGAGTCGCTTTTGCGGAGCCCTGTTACACCACTGCCCATTACCCCTGTTATTAGTTGAAATTACAGAAAAACTGCGTACAGAATCCCAATTTCCCGGCGCTCCATCCGTTCCTTCACCTCATTTCTCTTTTTTCTTTTTGCGATCACATGAGCTTTATTTCATTACTCATAGGGGTTACAATCTCGTGTAAGTTGCTAACAAGGAATGCTGTGGTACAGTTAACCCACAGGCATTGCTGCCGAACAATGCTAGCCCTTTAGCACACACTAGTTATGTGTCCACGTACTGCTATGAAACAACAAAAGAAGATATAAAGGTATTGATCAAAAGGTCTATTTTGCGATCAAACATCTAAGCATGCGGTTTTCACCTGGCTCCCATTTCTTCGATGACCACTATGCTCTTTCTCCTCTCCACGTGTCTCTTTCTCTACCCTCAACCTATGAGAAGATAATATGTCGTCTTCCTCCTCACTACTTAACGCCCGCCCCCTTAGATCTGTAGTTGTTGCATTGTCGCTCTGCTTCACCACCGCACGTTGTTGGTTTCTCCAACTCAAGTGAATCTCCAACATGGTTTATAGCCACAGTGATTTGGCAACGCCTCTGCTTTGTGATGAGATCTGCCTCCTCTGCTCTGTGATCGACGGGCTCTGCCTCTAGAAGGCAAGTTCCGCCTTTACCTTTGCCACTCGCGCCACTCAGTATCTCCGTGGGCCGCAAAGAATATGATTAAATCTAGCAATCTCAAAGATCTACATATTCAACTATACTAAGTCTAGTAGACAAAATGCAAACGAGAGTGTAAAAGTAAAAGAGCTCAATTTAAGAAAACGAAGATCTTGAAGAGATTTTCAAGAAAAAAAAGCAAAACGTAATTAAAAAATTAACTTTACTTTGTTGAATTGAAACAAAAACATATCATTTGAATTTTTATGAGTTATCAGGTAAAACAATTAGGCGAAACATAAAAGAGCATGCCAAGTCTTCTGAAATGTAATAAACCAAAATACAGCTGAAAAATAGCTATTCTACCAACATAACATGGATGCAGGTACAAACAAAATACAACGAATAAATAAGTGACACGTCTAGCACAAATCACACTTGCAATTTTGCTAAGCTGCATGACCATTGCCCTTATTACTTTGAAGCTTTTTTATGTAGAACTCAAGCTCTTTGCCCTCCAGGATGTACATATCATTTGACAAAGGCGTGGCGGCGATCAGCTTCACCTTTGGCTCCACATCAGCAAACGCCTCTGGCTCCCTCTGCTTTGTGATGGGTTCCACCTTTGACCGCTGTGATGGGCTCCGCATCCTCTGTGTGATGCTTCCAGCAATGTCACGACGAACTGTTCACTGCAGCGAACAATCCTAAAATAACAATTGGAACAAAAACGAGTTAGAACCCGTGGATCGTATGACAAGATTCCCAACCTTCGGGAAGAATGCCATCTCTCGGAATCTCCTGCCAAATTAATATCTGTCCAGTTCACACATTATGTCAAATTGAAGTGTGGCAATCAGTGATTCTAAGAGGTTAAGATCAATTAAGGATTACAGAGTGAACAGAAATCAATTATCAAGTATCTTTCATTATCCCATTCATGTGTGAGTGCCGCTAGCCTGCTGCACCTCTTGTATGCTTCTCTGCCGCTTGATGCATGGAAGATATAAAACGACACAACTTGATTAATCTATCTCCATAGCAAGAAATTCAAGAACCCATAAGATATAGAACCTCAAAGCTACAATTTAATATATGCTTTATATTTAGTACTGTAACAACAATAAGTTGTTATGCGTATTGTTTAGAGCTAATGTCCAAACAAGCCTAGAGAATTCTGTATCATTTCAATCTACTCGTTATCATTGACTGAAGAATAAAGATGACATAGGTTCATTCTCACCTGCGTCCTGCTTGGAATTTCATCAAACACCTTGTTGCCATGACAAATAGACATCTGCTAAAAAACCATGAGAGAAAAGGATACTTTTAGCAGGCTCTTTGGTATTTTACACACAAATCGAAATGAAGAAAAATAAAGGTAAAACAATATTAAGAATAGAGATAAAAACATCTCCCAATAAAATCAGCTGCATTAGCACAATCAGACCTCCCCGCCATATGTGGCTGAGCTTGCTTTTACCATTTTGTTTTTTCTTCCGAATGGTCACCGTGGGGGAGAGATTTTCAATGAGACCTCGAAGCCAAGCCAGGTTATAACAGAGTTTTGTGAGTGTTGGGGGAGGGACACATGAGGGGGTCATCGAAGAACAAATGACTTGTCAGTGTACAAATGCAGCCATGTTCTTACGGTTAGAATTGAGATGACTAGAATGAGGGTACCATTATCCATCACCATGCGTTGTTCAAATTAGCATAGGGGGCAAACCTAACCTCCTCGGACGAGGAGGAGAGACAAAGTGGCAGGTCGCTAAGGCCGCTGTCGAGGAAGCCGACCGCTGCCATGTCCTCGCCCACCTTACCATCCTTCTCCATAGGGGCACTACCAACGCCGCTGGACATGTAATCTCCATGCTGATGAAATAGCAGAAGCTGACGGAGAGTGCATCTTGACCACAATACGAGGGAGCGCTAGCGGAAAATCTCATTTCTAGCGTTCCAATCGTGAATAGAAGCACATTAGGAGGAAAAAGGAAAGAAGAAGAACGGCGGGGCAGTTGTGAACAAAACGGCAGAGGCTGCAACAGTATTTCGTAATGAGAGATGGGATAGGATGGGATGATGAAACTCCCTTTTTATAACAGTAGAGATGTGGGCTGCCGTGTGGGCTTCCCGTCTAATATAAGAAATCTGAAAGCTAGTAAAACCCCTACAGAGCTCCTTGATCTCCTGCATAATGGACGATATCTACATCCTTGCATGGTGGCTTTCATCCCATAACTTGACAAGGATCAGTGAATCACTCTCGATCACCACTTCCCGGAAACTGCGTTCCACGGCCAACCGGACTCCATACCGTGCAACTTGTGCTTCCATAACCAAGGCATTAGCTGCGTGAGCATACCATAGCGCTTGAGCTCGCTGGAGATGAGACCACGACACCTATTGCTCCTGTGTGCTCATCCACATCGAACGCGGCATCAACATTGAGTTTCAGCACTTCACCCTAAGTGGTTTCCACCATGTTACCATGCGTTCTTCCCTCGGTGCCCTTCCTTACCTCATGAACTCGGGTGGAGGTCCGGAATTTTAACCCCAGTAATCTTCTTCTCCTCCCAGAATATTTTGGCCCAAGTGCACTCGAGAAGACATGCACCGCCATTTCACCGTCAACATTACACCCTTCGCAGAAAGAGATCCTGTACGTACGTATGCCGCCTTGTGAGGACATTGCGAACGGTATAAAATTTGTGGATGAAGCGCCACCAAAAGGATCTGACATTAGGCGGGACCGCCAGCTTCCATAGTTGTTTCCAACACAGGTGTGCCGTGTCGCCGGCCCAAGCTCGATGCACGCTCGCCCGGATGCTACATCGCAGCCAACATTCTGTAAGCCGATGGGACCGTGAAAGTCCCATGTTTCTCCGGTGCCCAAGCCCACACATCTTCTACAAATCTTCCACTGGAATGCTATTGATCGCTTGTATATCCGGCGGTAAGAAGTTCAGAGCTAGCTTCTGTTGATCCCAGCTTGTCATATTTTTATCCAGCAACTCCTCTACTAGTGTGGCCATCGCACCCAAAGGTTTTGCTAAAGGCCTCAACCCGTTATTCGCCGGGATCCAGGGATCATTCCAAATCTGGATAGAATAACCGTCACCAACTCGTTTGATGAGACCCTTCCTCAATGCTTCTCTTCCAAAGAGTATCGCTATCCATGTATGCGACGAATTCCGTTTCTTCCTGGCCGAGAGGAAGGGTGCATCATGGAAGTACTTGCCCCGGAGTACCCAAGCGCATCGAGAATCCGGGTGTATCAGGAGCTCCATCCTTGTTTCGCCAGCATAGCTTGATTAAATTTCTACAAGTCTCTGAATCCCATACCACCGACAGCTTTCAGAATTGCAATGTCAGACCACTTGCGCCAATGAATTTTCCACTTATTCTCATTTCCAACCCACCAATACCGGGCGATGCAACTTGTAATCCTTTTGCATGTATTCTTAGACAGTCGAAAGCAACTCATAGAATAGGTGGGAATAACTTGGCATACCGACTTGACCAGTACTTCACGGCCTGCACCACATAGCTTCTTGGCAGTCCACCCATTCACCAACTTCTTGATCTTTGTTGGAATGTGCTCAAATGATCATCCGTGGACCTGCCAACCGCGGTAGGCAGTCCTAGATGTTTCTCCACTAGGGCTTCTCTCTCTATGCCTGCTTCCCGGTGTACATCAGCCTTCATCTCATATTCTCATCCGTGCAATTGGCGCTGAAAAAGACTGCGGATTTAGCTCGATTCACCAGCTAGCCAGAACCTTGTCTGTACTTTTGCAGGATTTCATGCAACCTAGCAGCACCCCGCGCTGATGCTTGAGAGAAGACTAAGCAATCATCAGCACAAATAGTAAGGGAGATACCCACCGGGCATGAATTCCGACTCGCACACCTCTGGACAGGAACAACGGCCCGCCGAACTTCAATAAACTGCTCAAGCCTTCCGCACATAAAAGAAGAAGATATATTTGACAACGGGTTCCCCTGCCATATACCCCTGGTTGGCTTGCAAAATTCTAAAACCTGGTCGTTGATTCGAACGGAAAAAGAGACCGTTTCAGCACATACCATAACTTTGTCCACTCACTCTTCGGCAAATCTCAGCTTCAACATGATAGCTCGCGAATATTGTCACTCCATTCTATCGTATGCCTTGGCCATATGCAACTTGATCGCACGCGCTCCACTTTTACCTTTCTTCCGCTTGAGATAATATATACTCTCATAAGCTGTAAGAACATTGTCCGTAATTAATCTCCCCGGGACAAAAGCACTTGCTCCTCCGAGATTATCTCCTCCAATACTGGCCTAAGTCTGAGAGCAATCACCTTTGAGGCAATCTTATACAGTATCCTTTACAACTTTCTATTTCTTGTTTTGTTGCTTGCACTGCATCTTCCGCAGCCATCCATTTTGCAAAACTAGAAGAAGGGAAATGGTGCAGAAGTCCAAGATTCCAGCTCATGTATGAACCAAAAATATATCCTAAAAGGCTAAAACCAAACCAGCCAAAGCTGCATGTGTGTCAGCATTTGGTAAAGGCTTGCACTTTTCAGGTGCAATTCATGTGAGAGAAACAAGAGATTTTGTACTTTTGTCTCAAAAGTTTTGAGTAGCCATTTGAGTGACGTGAAGAGGGACAAAGAAGTGAAGAGCACTCAACCACCTATTCATTCGAGTGCCCCTTATATCCAATTGCGAGCATGCCATGGCCTCCGGTTCACATTGCAACCTAAGCTCCATCACGATATGCTTCCGGTTGCTGCAGATCCGACGGCGCCGGACTCCGGCATTGCCGTCGTGAAGCACTCGACAAGCGACGGTGACGAACCGCACGGCGGGTACATCAAGACGGCGTCGCCGCAGGGGCACGAGGACGCCGGCGAGGGCGCGCAGACGGCCGTAGTCTCTGGCAAGGGCAAGGAGGCCGATGCTCAAGACCACGACGACGACAGCATTACAGATCACGGCGCCGAGAAGCTGAAGCAGCAAGAAGGTCTCGGCATCGACATCAACAAGGCGCTCCACCACGACGACGGCCTCGCCAGCCCTCCCGCCGGCGGCGACGGGAAGGGCTCGCCGCGGCACCGGCCGCTGTCGCTGGAGATCAAGAAACGGGAGCTGGAAATCGACGCCGAGATACTGGAGCTGGAGCGGCAGCGCATGAGGTGGGCCAACGCGAGCAGGAGGAAGGACATGGAGCTGGAGAAGATGCGGCTGGAGAACGACAGGATGAAGCTGGACAACGAGCGGCTGTGGGTGCAGCTCAAGCGCAGGGAACGGGAGCTCGGCGTCAAATCGAAGAGGGTTTAGGGCGCTTGTGCTGACGCAGACGCAGTGGTTTGTTCCGTTCAGGGCTTCAGGGGAGGAGATGGTGCAGCATCAATGGAGGGAGAAACGAAACCTGTAATTTATGGGTGTGGTAATGCTGGTTCAGGGATCATGCACCTTCCATCGACATGAAGAGTGGTTTTCACATAAGCGTTTCAGATTTCTGCTACATATGAAACGCGCTGCAGATTCTGTTTTTCCGCATGCCCCTGTGTTATATGAGGACATGGTACGGGGATGTAATTGATTAGAGGCGAAGTTAGGCGAGAAGACCACTGAGGTCGCCCCCAGTGTCATCTTCTCCAAATAAACAATGGTAAACAATAATGTAGTTCTAGATTTGGTGACTTTCATTGGGTCACCTGACCCCGATGACCCATATATATAGCCATCTCCGCCCCCATAATTGATGCATACTTCATGTTTAATTGGGCTTCGTTCAAATTGCTTTCCTTTCCATTCCAGGATGCTCAAATTGCGTTTGACACACCGTGACTTTCTGTAACAAGGGAATACATAATTATTGAAAGGAAAAAGTCCATTTTAATTTGGACTCTCGGCTGTTAGCCGAAAATAGTTTTGGCCCATAAACTCTAAAGTCAGACAAATTTGATCTTTGATTCTTAAAATTGGACAATTTGGTCCTCACACCACTCAACCAAAAAAACCAGACTTCTTAGGAAAAATGGAAAATGAAATCAATTTTTTAATAAAATAAAATTTATTTAAAAATACTCTGGAATTTTTTCAAAAAGTCAAAAAATTGCATAATTATTTCTGAGTTTTCTCGAATTCCGTAGTTTTTCCAGAATACTTCTGAATTTTCCCCTTTTCTAAATTTTTGAATATTTTCCCACTTTTAGAATTCCTAGACTTTTTAGTATTTTTATTAGAAAAATTGCTGATTTTTTTCTAAATTTTCTTGTGTTTTCATTCGAAGTTTCCTTCTTTTTTTCAATTTTCTTGATTTTTAGTAATTTTATATTTTATATTAATAAATATTTATATACATTTTTAAAAATCTGATAAATTTTTTCATTTCTCTTTTTTTTTGTCTTTTCTTTATTGACTGGGCTACCACCCGTGTGAGAACACCATACACCGCCACGTTATTGGCAAATCATTTTGAGTGGGTTAGGTGACCAAGTCTATCCAATGTTAAGGGTATTTTTAAGAGATCTCTACTTTACCTAGAAACTCTGGAGCTGTAAAAAAACTGTTTAGCTAGTGGTTAGCTCTAGATTAATATTTTGAATTATTTTTTATGTAAAATCTATATTATCCTTCTTCGATAATGTCATATTTTTACATGTAATGTCATGACCGCAGGATACGAAGAAACAACAATCATCAGCCACATAGAATACATGGATGTTTCGAAATTGACTGTTATTTCCACGCACGATAAATTAGGCAATTAGCGGACACATTTTGGGATAAGCTGCTAGTTGTTGCACTAATAAAAAAACAAAACTGACAAGCCACGAAGTTCAGAAATATGAATCAAGTGACAAACTAAAATCCCTATTTTGCAGCTCCTAGTTTACTGCAAATTCTGAACATTGGTAAGTAAGACAGCACAGCGTGGACCACATATCCATACAATTTCACTAGATAAGAATGTAAGCATAGTGGTTTGTATGTATGGTATGTAAGCATAGTGGTTTGTATGTATGGTGGACCTGTTCGCGCTAGACTAGGCGTTTAGCGAGTGTTTGGCCTGTTGTGTTCCAAGAAGTAGATCAAATGCAAGCCCTTGCATAAGAGTGTAAACATAATTATATTTTGTTTAGAACATATAAGAAAATAGTACGTAAAAGACTAGAAAGGCCTCCAATCCATCAGCCTAGGATGAACATAGGGGCCTTGTCCAGTTATGGGCCATGGACCTCTAGCTATGAAGTACATCACCTCCTACGTTATTCTAGATTCATGATCTAGGAATTCACGCAGATGACATAAAATCTAGAAAAATATTTGACCATGTCAAACTAACCATTGTACCATCCTTGGACATTGTGGTAGCTCAAGGCAATAGATGGTATATTTAGTTTGTGCCTAGATCTACTCTACTACTTATTTGGTCAAGACCAATACCTTGATCCTTGTATGGATGGTTGTCAAAAAATTGGTTTGCTACTATCCCTTAGTCCACTCTACCCTTTACTCCACTCTAGTTTATTTTTCTTATCAACATTGACCAAATAATGGGTAAGCAAAATTTTAGCCAAAAATTTGGTAGGGTAGATTTATCCTCAAATCAAACACACGCATAATATTCATGAATATTGGATTTGCAGTTAGAGGTATACTTTATTTTCTAAGTGGTGGGTGGTAGGAGGGGCGAGATAGCAAGGCTCGACGTTAGAGTATGTTCGGTTGAGGAGTGGGAGGAGTGGAAACAGTGGTGGAGGGAGGGGGATGAGCAGGAGTCAGGACCCCCTCCAGTGATCTGACATGTGCATATATAGAGAGCATTAACCCTTTGAGTCTTATGAAAAAGTAATTTTATTACTTGTGTTACATTATCTGACTCATTTGGCCTCCAAAAGATCTAATTCCTGCCTTCATCACTGAGTGGACATAACCTCTAATTTCTGCCTCTGCTGCTGAGTGGACAAACAATGATGAGGTCCTCAAATCCATCCATGATTGAGGTGATGGAGGAGGAAAGCCAGAACAAACTCCACATAAGAGAGAGGAACGATGTGGGGCTACAGGGGAGGGAGATGGGATAAGCTGATGCCACGTCAGAGAAGAGATTATGTGAGGAACGCTGTCGACGTACAAACGCCGGCGTCGGTGGTCCGAAAGGACCCCCTTTGGGATTCGGCTGGGGAGGTGCTGGAACCGGAGCTACAATCGTCCTAGGCCTGGTCTGGATGATAGAACAAGAGACGGTGATTTACCCAGGTTCAGGCCACCGTTGAGGTGTAAAACCCTAGTCCTGCTTTGGTGTGTGTATTAATGTTTTAGAGATTACAAAGGTAGCCCCTAGCTCGACCCTAGGGAGCTCTGATGTTCTTGCCTTAGTTAGCTCGAGAGGAGTTGAGTCTAAAAAAGATCCAGCCCTTTGCATGGCCTCGGTTCTCCCCTTATATACCCGGGGGTTTTACCACAATGACCGAAGGGCATTAAATGCAGCAGGCATGCTGCTTACGTAGGGGGCGTGGGCATGCCACGCCGGTCGCCGAAGGCTGCTGCGGAAGGGATGTTTTGCTGACAAGCCGTCCTTGGGAAACGGGTATTCATGATGGGTTGAAACGCGCTGGAGAAGACTTAACGGGCAAGCCCCCTGCCACGACACCAACCATCCGGGTCCCACGGACCCAAGGGATGCACCTGGGCTGCCGTACCGCACCCGAAAGTCATAAAGCATGTCAGATGATAACTGACAGGCCTTATCACGCCGGGGGACGCCCGCTTTGGGCCTGGAGTAGGCACACCTGCTGACAGGCATTAAATGCGCCGGACAGGCCTTAAATGCGCCCGATGGGACACGTGGAAAGGGCCTGCCTGGGCCCTACGAAGGGCGCCGCGGAACTCCCGCCATGTGTAACGGCCGAAGGTCCCACAAGGACTGCTCGGGGAAGGGCCCCCGAGGGGTGCTCGGGGCGCCTTGCCACGTGGCACCGTGGGAGGAACAAGAGGTGCTCGGGGTTCCCGAGTTCGGGGACCCCCGAGCCCACAACTTCACCAGCTCACTGCACGTGGGCCACTTGACCAAACCAAGAGGGGCCAAGCGGACACAGTGCTTGCAAGCCCCCGAGCGCATATTCTCGATACTCACGCTCTTGGCGACATGGCATCAAGTTTGGCCCTTTTGCCAACGGCTTAGGGAACCCTAGTTCCCGTACCACCGACAAACGCCCTCGTCGAGATTTTGTATGTTCTGTTTGTTTGGGTTGTAGCTTACTAACAAGCAGTTGGAGCTAGTCAGCTAGTGGACAGTAATAGAACCGTTTGGCAAGGTGTTTTTGGACGTCTAGTGGACTGGTAGCTGGTGGTGGATGTCTAAAATACTCATGTTTGCTAAATATGATGTTTAAATCCTAGTTAAGCATGGTTTATGTGTATTTTGCTCTCATTTAGCACACATGGCATATTTAGCACATGTTTTTAGCCAAAATTAGATGTTCATTATTATTATTTTGACAGGAATGATGTTTTTGATTATTTGGTGCAAACAATCAAGTAAAAAACTATGAATTAATGCCATTTCAAATAATTTACAACTAGTAAGAAGTCCAACACATGATTAAGGTAGCTCTTAAAATATAAACTAACTCCAATATATAATTATGGTAGCTCTTAAAATATAAACAGGCTCCGCAGATATTGATGCTATGCTTCCATCAAAGCATTTGCAATACTTTCACAAATGACATGGATGTTGCCACGGTCCTCTCCTAGATGAGGGCCACCATGTTTCACAGATGGCGTAGTTTGTATTTCCCTAGCATATAGTTCTCATCACTATCATATTTGTAGAACTCCTTCTCACGTAGAGCTCTCTCTAATGAAGTTATGGAGTGCCACACATGCAACAATGATACATGTTTGTCTCTCCATTGGGTAATTTGGCACATGGTGTAAAATGCCTTCAGATGGATATGTATTTTTTTTTAATATTTAGTCAAGATATTCTTGAATATCTTTGTGTCATGTGTGGACCTCTGGCCATCCAGAGGTAAATCTCATGTTAAAGTCACACACAACCATCACACTCCGTGTCAGATATCCATGTTGTCCAACATAGTTAACAATATTGTAGGCTGGCACAAAAACAGGTATGTGTCTCCCATCAATTGCACCAATGTAATTGTTAAAGTGAGGTGAGAATCTGGAGTCTTAAAGTCTTTCATGCATAGTTGTGAATTCTGGATCGGATGGTTTGATGTTATCTCCAGCTAAATAGTTCAAACATTCCAACACTTCCTCGAACTTTTGGTGGATGGTCTCGGTAGACCTCTTGAAGTGATTCTAAACTTGACACACAGATTAGGGCCACCAACTGTCCACAAAAATATTTCCCGCGTGGACTTTAGATTGTATTGTACCAAAGTTGCATGCAATGCATCAAAATAAGGCTGATATATTCTAAACATATTGTAACAATATTTTGTCTCACTCAAGATTTTAAAGACCCATTGTTGCTCAGTACATAATGGTTGTTTCATCTTCTTTTTCATCAAGTATGTTTCACCATAATTCATAGCAACATAGCCAACCATAAGTATGATCCCTTTTGAATTTGTCTTTGTTGCGCTAGTCCTGCTATCCGCATTAGTTTCATAATTACTGTCACTCCTTGCAGACAAACTTTCACTTGTTATGCTCGTCTAAAAAGATACAATATATTATTAGTGCACAACCATACAAATAAAGCGCAACCACAAATAAGATGAACAACACTAATGAATATAAATGAATAGCAACTAGACAACCAAGTTTTAAGATATAACAACAATTGGATAACATTCAAAACTAAAGAGAAATAACACAACAAAGTTTTAAGGTTACAACACAAATAAATAAATATCCAAAACTAGAGGGAAAAACACATCCAAGTTTTAATGTTACACTACATGAGATAAATAAAGTAGTTCTAATGCCATCTCCTATCCAAATACTACCTCGTCAATCAATTGAGTCCTCCTTCACTTGTCTTCATAGTATAAAAGAAGACACGATTTTCAAATTTAGCAAACAATTTCTTTGCTATATAGTATTCACCACTTCCTTCAGGTGCCCCACATTCCACAACTTTGTCCATGATGACTTCAACTTTAGTAGACATGGTGACATTACTAGTAGATTCACCAAATCATGATAAAAAAATATAGTGGTCAACCATGCTCTTGAAGTCTCTTTGCATGGGGTTCTTCTTGTTCTTCTTTGGGCTAGGAGCATTACTAGAAGACCCGCATTTTCCAGGCCCAATCATTGGGCTAGATTGCATCTCCTCATCCCCATTATCATCATCAATAACAACCCGAGCCTCGTTAGCATCCCTAAGCATGCATGAAATCTTCCCACGGACATGAGCTTTCTCAAACATAATCTCAAGATCATCCAAAAACTCC
Source organism: Stipa capillata (assembly GCA_019208055.1). Lineage (NCBI taxonomy): Eukaryota > Viridiplantae > Streptophyta > Magnoliopsida > Poales > Poaceae > Stipa > Stipa capillata. The sequence goes on along the minus strand of JAGXJF010002020.1, from coordinate 110,245 downwards.
GAAGGCCCTTTACGAAAACTCTCACAAAGCTTGTTGCCCTATGTAAGAAATATTCAAACTTAGCATGAATTCGTCTATGCTACCTTATAAAAGGGAGAGTTTTCTCCTCTTATCTCCGATCAGTCTGCACCGTCCGATTGTAACCATCCAACAACTAATATTACTTTGATGATCTGCCACATAAAGTTGATAGATAATTACCTACCATTGGTCTTATTTAGCAGTCTAGGACAATCCACGATCCGGAAGATAAATTGGGCGAGAAGCATTTGTATTGTGTCATTTGGTTATATTTGATGTTATTGTTTGATAATTTAGATTCATCATTCTTTAGTATTCTATAGGAACAATGGTGTCCACTTTCTTTCTGTACCATCTTCATTTATAAGTTCTTTTAGTCACTTGATCACCATTGTCGGTAGAATGCATGTAAGGATAGGAAACTATGTTTGTAAATGTTAGAATATATTTTTTAATTTAATTTATGTTAGTCAAGATGTCGTTGCATGTGCATGATTACTAGTAATGCAAAATATACAACACATAAATGGAAAATATGTAATAAGAATTGTATCCCTATGGTTTGTTTCCCCCAATCATTGTCTACTGTTACAATTTTCTTCTCGAAATCCTAACCAAATCCTATTGCTCTACTTTCAAAGAATCTTCATGCTAAATACAAAGCCTTCATTGCATCCCATTGATTTTTGGATTGTTTTTTGGTATAGTTTCTTTCGGTCTGTTTGGAAAACTCACTCTCAAGGTTCTTGTACCCCATGGGACTCAAGAAAGCAGTAGGTCTATTCTCGGCAAGCTTCTCTTTAGCACAAATCTCACAAAAAAAATCTACCATCAAATGCATCCCCATTTACCTTGAGGTCTTATCTTGATCCATCTATATACATTCATCCATTTTCAGCAAACACTTATACAAGCTATGAACGACAATATGCATAGAAAAGAGCAACTAGCATATTATGCATGGAAAAAGAGAATACGGCAACCACATATATGATTTTGATGTCAAACAAGCAAGAACTAACAACAAGCATCGGTCATACATGTACATGAATTATCTAAGAAGTGTGCAGTTACTGAATTAGCGAAGTTTACATAGAAAAGAGCAAACAACAAGCATACAATGAGTTTCATGCCAAAATTTGACAAACAATCCTTGTAACAACAAGCTAGCATCGGTCATACACGAGTATACCCGCATCAACAAGCTAGCATGGTTCATACACAAATTTTGGGGAGGACGAGAGGGCACGAGGCGACAGCATGGAGGATGGTACCTTTCGGCATTGAGGAGGGGAGGACGAGAGGTGACGGAGGGAGCATGGGAGGGCAGCGTATGGGCACCACCTTCTGTTGGAGGAGGAGATCCGAGTGGCTCCGGCTTCGATGCGATGGAGGAGTCGAGAAGGACTGAGCGTTGGACTTCCCGGCCGATGGCAAAAGGCAGAGATGGGGTCGCGAGGCTAGGCGCCGGTGGCAACTGGAGGTCGCGAGAGGCTCCCGATGGCAGTGGCGGGGAGCACAGTGGATGGCATGGTGGAACTCCTGGTCTATGGCGGCGGATGGAGAGCGGTTCGGGAAGGGCGGGGCGTTGCTTGAGCTCGAAGGAGGCGCCTCACGGTGATGGCAGGGAGGGTAGGGGTGGCGCATCGAAACCCTATCCGCACTCTCCTCTCTCCATGTTCTGTCAAGCTAGCGAGTAGGGAGGAGCAAAGAAAACTCGCTAAGTTGAAGGGGAGAAGGGATTTCCATTATACTAGCTGAAGGCTTGCGCGATAGTGCAGCACCTGTGTAATCGATCAGTCTTATGTCCCGTGGTTATAGAAATACCTTCGAATGTTAGAAACACTAGGAATGTGTAATAATCTCACTAAGTCATTTCGGATAGGAGATAACAAAATTTGTTAATTCAATTGGATATTAGAACATGTGAAGAATTCAAGAAAACACGATTATGATTTGAGATGACGAAAATACATTGATTAATGAATTTTTTATTCGTTTTATGTTTTTTTTTGCTTGGGAAGTAGGACACGTGATAGATTTGCAATATATAAAACCGGTACGAGTGAATTACCTTCAAGAAGCCTCGTGAACCGTTGCTAATAATTATAAATTCGGATGTAAGGAGGTTTATAGGTTTAAGGTATTAAAGAGTATGATTTAGGTAAAATAAAGTGGAGAAATGGATTTGGAACATCGAAACGATCAAAATGGAGTATATATATAATGTTTTTAGGGGTGTAATGAACAGTAACAGGTCGGGTAAACAGTATCAAACCCGATATGAACAGTAATGAGGGGTACTGTTTAATATGGGTCGGGTTTCAAACAGTTCTGAACTTGTTAAGAATTTGTTCGTAGGTCGAATGAACAGTATTAACCCGTTATGAACAGTATTAAACCTGTTACTATTCGCCGCTTGATCTGGGCCATCCATGCTGGATCCAATGGCTGAAAATTGGCCACATCATCAGAAATGACGTGGACGCATGGTAGAGCAGCATTTCCAGCTGCTTTTATATATTAGATACCCGTTGGTAGTTTTTCCGTAAATATGGCAGAGTATGAGGGTAGTCTGATGGTAAAGGGGTGCGGGAAGCACCTACATCTCAATGTAAATTGCGGCTGTGTTTCTAGCAAGTTCATTTCAGATTATTATTTTTTTGCTATTTATTTGGACTTGTGCTTCTAGGAACCTGGGAGCACCACAAACACAAGCACAGGTACAAGCATAAACAAACAGAGCCTTAAGCATACAGCAGCTTCCTACTAATATATACAGTTATACTAAAATATACCACACGTCCGCACGCAACTGGTGACCAGGAGCCGGTCACTTTACTTCGCTCTCAGATTTCTGCTTATAGCATCGAGTGTATTAAACGAGCACGGAGTTTTCTCGTATTGTCTCTAGCCTAGCCAGGAGTTGGTAGGTGTTTGGTGGCAGATGATTTAAGGTGCTTCTTGTAGGCTGTAGCCGCTTAGGTACTACGCCATCGTTGTTTCTTTTCATCGCTATCCCACTCGTATTTCCGCCTTTGTGAATTCTTATTTTCGAGGATGAAAAATGAAAACGGTCGATCATCCGAGTCATCTCTTCCGTCGTCTTTGCTTACACTTCCGCTAATTGCTCCCTTGCTATTACGGCGATATAAACGAGTTATGCGTAGTCCTTGTACCACCTACCTGCGTCAACTCAAGGTTGATCTTAATTATAAAGTTGATCAATCACAGAAGTACAAGAAAGGAAAATAATTAATGTGCAATGTTTTTCCGAAATCTATTAATGTGAGGTGGCCATGCATGCCATGCAAGTCGCAGTACGTACTCTACTAAAATTGAGCGCATGCATCCATCTCGGGTAACAGTGAGAGGGAAAAGAATGCAACCAAATTAAGCAAAGCCAGGCCAGGCCAGAACCAGAGGAGACAAACGCCGAGGCAACAACAGCCGAGCCACTGGAAGGCACGCCAGCTGCGCATATATACAGGCGCCGCTGCTGCCAGTGCCACCACACACGCCGGCCTAGTTGCCCCGCCACTTGGCCCGCGTCGCGGCGCGGCACAAACACCACTCCTCAGCGGCGCGCGCCACACTCGTGAGTCGTGATCACCACCACCGCGGTTAACTTGCGAGCGTAGCTTCTGTTCCGGTTGTGCTGCGTGCGTGCGTGCGTGCGCGCCTGCGATTGAGCCAGCCATGGTAGGGACGCAGGGGGGAGGAGGGTGCGGCGCGGCGGCGGAGGCCGCGAGGCCCGCGGCGGCGATGGTGGGGATGCAGGTTCTCTTCTCGGTGCTGCAGATCTTCATCAAGCTCGCGCTCAACGACGGCATGGACGCCCGCGTCCTCGTCGCGTACCGCTTCATGTTCGCCGCCGGGTTCCTCTGCCCCATCGCATTCGTCGTCGAGAGGTATACACGACGCGTGCTCGCGCGCTCTCGCATGAACTACTTGATGATTGTTGCTTTATTATTATTATGCGGGCATGTTTCAGTTGATGTTTTTTTCTTCGAGATATACTAGTTTAGAGAGTTCAAAGTTGCAACGCAAATGTAGTCGTCGTTGCAAAGGAAGGGTTTAAGGAATTTCCAGATTCTAAGCGGCGATCAACAAAAGATGAGCAACTGAACTATGTCATATACAGATCGAGTGACTTTCTCTAGCTTGCAGGCTTCGTGATCTTCTTGTTCAATTGAAACGGTCTGTAGTCAAAGGACACGCATGCATGCATGCATGGAGCATGCGCTACTTATTGTTTAGCTCGACAGATGCAGCAACGTTGAAACAAAATTGAAATATCCTTCGTTTACGTGCCGGAGCACCATCTTGAAAGCACAAAGAGATCGACATGAAGTGCTAAAATCCTTCTTTGCTTAAGAGGTCTATGTTCAACGGAAAGAGATGAACAAAAGAACTGCTCGAAATTACCTGACTTGTGCACAGTAAGTTAGCAATTTTTACCTTTTATTGTTTGGGTAAGTATCTGCTCTGCTCTCTGCCTCTGTTACCATCATAGAACTACCTACTGCTCTAAGACTACCTAATTATTACTATTCGTTTGCTGGGTAATTGATAAATGCTGTGTGATTGCAGGAAGAAACGACCACCACTAACCATGAAGGTGATAATGTACTTATTCTTGTGTGGGTTGTTTGGGTAAGTACTGATTATTAGAACTTCTACTTTTTTACTCTTTTTACTTGTTTCAGAAGTAATACTACTTGTTTTAACGACCTATCTGTAATTTATTATGCTTCTAATCACGTCCATTTAAGTAGCATGTTTTCGAGACGACAAGTATGTTTCAATTCATAACTGCTCTATCAGAAGCTTTCAGCCAGCAAGTTACTCTGTCTTTTGGCATGTTGCTGAACGTTGACAATGCACATCAACCTGGACCACGCCGGCAATTATATCGATAATGGTCACTCTGTTTTCTCTTTGCTGCAAAACAGTTAACGATGCCATAAAATTAATGTCGTGCCATATATAATCATATTGTGTATTTGCAAAAGCCATGAGCTTCAAGTTACTTCAACTATTACTATATGTAGTATAGGTAGTGCAAAGCCATTTCAGCGTGAGCATATTGAAAGTGGCAGCAAGCAGTACCCCCTATTCTTTCACCATAGTACTCCCTCTATCCCAGAATGTAAGGCGTATTTTGTTTGGTTAAGACAAGGTTTTGATCAATAATTACTTTATTAATATGTGATTTATGTGACATAAAATTTATATCATTAGATTCATATTCAAAAGTACTTACTTATGATCGTGACTTTGTATCACATAAACTATATATTAATAAAGTAATTATTGATCAAACTCTTGTCTTAACCAAAAAAAATACGTCTTACATTCTGGGACGGAGGGAATATTATAGAGTAAAACTTGCAATACTTGCTAGATTTATGCAAGTTGTTGAAAAAAAGACAAAGTAACTGTTGAACACGACATGCATGCAGGAATAAGTGCATGAACAGAGTAATGGTAAACATGTTCTTAGACAGAGCATTTGAAGCTTCTTCCAATCAATGAAAATAGTAGTCTACTGCTTGTTTTAAAAAAAAGAATTAAACATGTCGTGCACAAAAGTAGCTGAATGTTGCGTTTAACATCAAGCAAGGTAAAAAAGTTCAATTTTTTCACTTAAAAAGTAAATCAATTAGTTACCCCCATAAACTGCACAACAGTAAAATATATCAATTCTGAAATGTTGCCTTTAAATATTTTTTATTTAATTCCAGAGACCTAATGCTCAGTTTCCTAATCATTTTCGCAGAGTAGCATTCTGGTTATTAGCGGAGGGTCTTTTGTATGCATATATTCTTCGGTGTTGACTGTATCTTTTAACAGGAACCAGATGGATATATTATACATGAATTTCACTACATGAAGGATTGGGTCTTTTGGAGAGACGGGGTTGGATCAACAAAATTATCTAGATGCAAACCTTAAACAAATGAAAGAAAGCTATACAATATACCAACAAAACTGGAAAAACACATTAGTAGACAAAGGAAAAAAACAGACGTATTTAGCATCATTCATTCCTTTGATTGAACTGCTAACCTCTTTGCAACTATTGAAAGAGATTATATGATGATCGAGATTTTCCGTTAGCAACTGTGTTGTTTCGACTCACAGTCACGAGGATCGTGTTGAACCCCGACGTAACATCCTGGGTCTAAAACTCACCCAATGCCCAATGTGTACTGGTGTAGGCCCGTGAATGTGTAACACCCGACGTGTACTTCTATCCTTGTTTTGTATAAAATGGTTAATCCAACTATGTTAAGTTTAGACACGGAAAGCATTATGTGCCTGTACACTGTGAACTTCAAATATGTGACTAAACCTATCACCACAACTCCTATTTGGGCAACTTGAGCCAAGGCCAATTGGGGCGAGTGTAACACCTGAGGCTGCGTGCCTTGAGGATGGACTCCAAAGGTGTAGATGCACATCTACCATTTCCACAACTAGTTGAAATACCAGGTCTATTGGGCCCATAAAGGTATGTAAGGGTGGAAACACCTTACGAACCTCTTTCAGCCCGAACCATTGTGCGGTGCCTTGTGCTATGTTAATCCTAGATGAGTGATGTCGCCCCTAGATTCCTAGAAATGCTGGTATGGGTGTCCACTCTTTGGAATTGATGTTGTTTTAAGGTTTTACCTATTGCTCTCCCGCTATACATCCTTCAACAAACCAATTTGAGGATCCTCCCTCTATCCCCCCACCCCCGCCCATTACCACTATAGCTACCATGTCCCTTTTGCTATGAAGACCCGCCGCGGGGGGGGCGGGGAGGGTGCTCAAATTAGGGCCAAGGCTATTTCTTCACCACATTCGTTCACACTTCGAAACATTCCATATCCATTCCTCTTTGTGTCCCTAGAAAAGAATTAAAGTGCTCTGGTTTGACAAGATTTTTTGGGACACGGTAAATAACGCTCAGAAGGCGACTCAACAGAAATAATTTCTACGTGGGTGTCCGAGTAGCACAGCTCCCCGAAGCCAGCTTGAGCTTGGAAGGGTCCAACTTGCACTGATCTATCCCTTTTTGCTATGGTAACTAGCACGGTGTTCCGCGCAATTATTAATTTTATTTTTTTGCACGGGAAATGTTTTTAACGTCTTTATTTTTTTTACATGTACGCGTGATATTAGATCAGTACGGGAAATAAAAATTCAGATCGCGAGCCGGCCTGCTAGTTGTTGTACTGAGCCATCTATTTAAATATAGTTATAATGATCTATCATATGTGATCTGTTTGGGTATAATTATGATAATCTATTAGTTGTTATCTGTTTAGATATAGTTATAAAGATCTATTTAGGTACAGTTATGAAGATCTATCGGCTGTGATCTGTTTAGGTGCAGTTATGAAGATCTATCGGTTGTTAACTGTTTAGGTGCAGTTATGAAGATCTATGGCTGTGATATATTTAGGTACAGTTATGAAGATCTATCGGTTGTAATGTGTTTAGGTGCAGTTATGAAGATATATTAATTGTGGTTCGCTAATAATAAAAGGGTCCACCAGATTAACGGTCGGATATTTTGCTTTCTTGTGGGTATTTCTAGCCTTTCTCTATTTTTTCTATTGTATTATGCTTTTAGTATATAATAGATTTGACTTGGCTCTTTCTATTGGGTAATTTTCTATTGGCAGAGAAGATAGATGCTTTGAACACTTTAAATGCATCATTTGGGACTCTAGTGACTTTGATTTCGAACATCGGGTTTCTATCCGCGGGCTAATGCACTTAGTGCATAGAATCCAAAGTGTAGTGTAAAACACACAAAAAAATTGAAATGCTAATGACGCAAGCATAGTTGTCGTTGATAACCGTTACACTCACCTAATCGCTTGCGATGAAACAGAACAGCTGAACAAGTACTTCTTTAACACTTTGTGTCATGTCCGCCCCTCTAATAAGAAATATGTATCATGCATCAACATTTCATATAGTGGCAATCATTAATGTGATACAACATGTTGAGTTAGATGATTCTCCCTGTGTTCTAAATAGCGGTATTAGTGGCCTTAATATGCAGAGGAGATGGACTTTAAATGGTTTGGTGGTCACAAATGCGGCTCTGGCGGCCATAATTTAGAACACTGGATTGCTATAGTATTAAATGCATTCTAACCATGTCTGCGGTGTTCTTTTTAGAATGAAGCTTGTTCAGTAATGCTATTTGGAGTTTCACCAGCCCACCTCATATTTTGTACAAATTACCTTTCGTTGCGTTGTCGGCATACCAGATAATTGGACTCCTCTTGTAGCTAGCAAGATAAATTACTTACAGCAAACCAGGAATGTTGCTTTAAAGCCATACTGGTTGTTTTTTATTTGCAAAGTCCTTCATATGTAGCTGCATTTTATTCGATCGTTACCTTGCTATTGCCTCTAAGTTCTAACATCTTTTCCTTTCTAGAGATATTCTAAAGACAATCTTAAGAAGTAGGCCTGAGGCAGGATCGATGAATTTTCTTAGACATTTGAGCGCATAATTATTTGTGTGTTCTTAAGAAGAAGAAAAACTGTGAATTATATATGCATCTTACTGTATGTCTGTTTATACACATGCAGAGTTGCTATAAACCAGAATCTGTACGTGTTGGCTATAAAGTTGACTTCAACAACCTTTGTTACAGCTATTGCCAACCTCACTCCTGCAACTACCTTCCTTCTTGCAATCTTGACCAGGTTACATACTTTACACTGGAATTACATCTCTTTCCTATTTCTGTATATTAGTATCATCATGTGAATACCAATGCAAGAATTGGCTGATAATAGGTAGATTTTCTGTAATTGTAGTTTCATGGAATCCACATCTTATTCGTCAAAACTTCGGGAAGAAATAGTCTTAGTTGTCAAAATTTTAACATTGGTTTCCACACTGAATCAAACAACAGGCTTGAGACTCTGAAAGTTAGGAAGCCTGCTGGACAAGCCAAACTTGTGGGAACCCTTGCAGGCATGGGCGGTGCAATGTTGCTTACATTCTACAAGGGACCAGAGTTCACGCTACTCCGACGGCTGCCCCGTCCCAGGCTTGTCCACATCACCGAAGCTCACCACTCCTGCCCACCATCAACCGGCAATCAGATTATGGGCTCATTTCTTGGCATCATCAGCTGTTTCAGCTACGCGACATGGCTGGTCATCCAGGTCATGATCCCAGGCTGCGTTTCTTGCTCAATTATGTATCCACTCAGCTGGTGCGGTGTTTATGTTTGGTAATGTTTATTCTTGTCATTTTACAGGCGAAAGTGGGTGAAGTTTATCCGTGCCACTACTCGATTGCTGCAATGGTCTGCCTCTTTGGTGCACTTCAATCCACTCTAGTCACTATTTGCGTCCATAGGGACATGGATCATTGGAGGTTAGGACGTAACATCAGACTGTACTCATCAGCATATGCGGTACGTGAAACTGTCTTCGTTTTATGTTTGAGGATATTAACACGATGAATTCTTGCATTTGATCTCAATCTCACGAATTTAGCATGTTTCTTATTCACTCAGGGCTTAATAGCATCAGGATCCGCATTCCCGTTACTATCGTGGTGCCTGCGAAAGAAAGGCCCTTTCTTCATCGCTGCATTCAGCCCGTTGATGCTCATCATCGTCGCAGCGCTGAGTTCCGTTCTTCTTGACGAGGCTTTGTACCTCGGGAGGTGAATACATTTTAGATTCATGTATTGTATATCAACATAAGCAGATTCCTTTCTCATGGTAAGTTCTCGTGTTCTGCTACAATGCAGTGTGCTTGGTTCTATCATAATTGTTAGTGGCCTGTATCTGGTGCTTTGGGGCAAAGCTAAAGAACAAGCTGCTGTGCCCAAAGATGACGATCTGGGCAAGGAATCCATTCCTGTGACTGCTCCAAGTGAAAATGAAATAAGACAAGGGGAATCAGGAACCCATTCCTGTGACAGCTGATGTCCAAATTGCTGCCTGGCAGCCAAAAATAAAGGGGGAGAGCATTCTGATAGGATGTTATGTTTAATATGGGAGTTTGGAGTAGGTATTAATGCCTCTGCATGGATACATCTGATATATTTATGGAAATTGTCATTGTTTCTCCTGAATGATTTGCTTCTGAGATATACTCCTGTGTGATGTGTCTATTTATCCTCATTGCGTTAAATCATTGATCATGTCCTACTGTTCTGAACGTATCCTGTCGTACTGATCTGAGTTGCATCAGGTAATGGTCATTAATCCTATCCTACTAATCTCAGTTGCATGTACCGCGCAAGAAATTTGCTCGATCGTAAAGTGTAGCAAGAAGCAAGCACTAAGCAGCAAGCAGGGGCGACTTTGTTTACAGATGGTTAACTTGGAACAGCCTAGAGAGAAATCACTGCTGATTACAAGAGAAGGAAAACTACAGGTGTGCTAAACTACTACTGCTACTAAATCAGAGCCCAAAAGGACAGCATCATGATAAGAGGAACGACCAACGGCACCGTCCTGGCCTGAAGCAGGGTGCCCATCCCCACGTCCTGCAAAAGCGACCACCAAAGAGCAAAAAGGTCAGAGCAAGGTGAAAGAATGATTGATAGATATAGGCAAAGAAAAAGAAATGCGGGCTTGCAAAGAAGCGAGAAAAGCTCTGAGCAAAGCTAGAAACTAAAGAAATCACGAGCTTCAGATTGGTGGGTACCTGCTGTTCTTGTCCGGGTGTGGGCATGGGCAAGACGGTGGCGGAGTCCGTGACGCCGGCGGGGAGCGGCACCGCGGGGTTGCTGCTGATGAAGGCGGTGCTCGCCCCGGCGCCCGACGCGGCAGGCGCCGGTGCGCCAGCATTGCCGCTGGACGGCGCGCCAGGGCTCCACCTCTCCGACGGCAACCTCGGCATGTCGTCGTCCGAGCCGGGCGTGGGCGTGAACACCGGTGTGGGCGCGGGCACGGCAGCGGCGGCGGTCGGCGCCGGCCGCGGGGAGTAGTCCGGCACTACGACGGTCATGGGTACCTTCTCCTCCCTGTAGCCGTCGTCGCGCAGCTAATCAAACACCCAACAGTAAGACAAGTTAAACGCTAAATGCCCGAAACACCGGTGCTGCTCAAAGCGAAACCGCAAACTCACTCGAGAAATGTACGCGCTGCGTGAACCGAAGAACCCATGCGACGGCTGCGCGAAGAGGGAGCACAGCAGCAGCGCGGACGCAAAGGACGCGCGCCGCATCTTGCGCGTCGGCGACGGAGGTTCTCCCATCTCGTCGGCTCTTGCACCACTCTCTTTCTTGCTTCCGATGCTCTCTGCGCTTCGGCGTTCGTTCTGGTCTGGTGTGAGGTCGTGCGCTCGTGATGAGCCTTGACCTTGTAGGGCGCGTGACCTTGGGTGGGGTGCTGACGCCGGTCACTGCAGGTCAGTGCGGTGCGGTGCAGGGCAGGGTAAAAAGCGAAGCAAAACTGCGAAAGGGCGCGGAGGGCGTAGGGGCTCCAGGGCTAGTGCTGTGCAAAACAAAAAGGCTGCGACAAAGCGGCCATCTTTCCAGACTTTCTTGGGTCGGGCGTGATGGCAAGGAATCGCAGCCTCGCAGGGCGCTAGGACGTGCAATTAGCAGGGATGTATCATCGTCATCGTCATCGCTAGGGCGCTAGGGCGCTAGGGCGCCAGATTGCTCGTGCTTAGCCTTCGTGTCATCGTGTGAATCAGAGGCTAACGCTTGCGAGTTGCGACCTCTCTCTGTGAGCACGAGCGTGGGGTCCGATACGAGTTTTTGGCGGAGCCCGAGGTATTTTTTGGCCTGATAATTGCAGCATCAATTGGCGGCACGGGCACCGGGGCACGTGCTCTCCAACACTGCTGCGGGTCAGGGTCAAAGCGGGTCGGAACCGGCTCCTCTGACGTGCACAAAGCCGTCAGTGGTGCCCTGCCTCCTTGCTAACATACTGTAGCATCAAAACTGGTATCTTGTGGATCAAATCTGAGAGATAAAAGGCAAGTTAAAAACACCAAGAAAACAAGCACGTCCCGCGTTGTGCAGCTCCCCGGTACGCTCTCGCTCTCGTAGGTTGCTTGATCGAGGCGGCGTAGGAGAAGCGTGAAGTTGGGGGACTAGGAGCCACGAGCCGAGAGCTGCTCGACGGCGACGACGGCGTGGCCGTGGCAAAACGTGAGCATCTTAATTGGCGTAGCGTGTCCGCGGAGCACCTCGGCGAGCTGCGCGACGACGGTGAAGAGGCCACAGAGACGGAGTAATACTGGAAGAGCGGCCGTGCTGAAAAAGGTCCGCCGATGTGTGTGCATGCAAGGATCCTAAAAGCATCCCTGACAGCTTCTTCAAAATACACTCTCTATTCATATGACGAGTCTTTTTCAAAGATTTTTTTATATCTCTTTTATATTCAATAATTTATATATATCTCTCTCTATATTTTACTCTCTTATATTTCATTCATATGTATTTGGAACAGCTATTTGGAACGGCTATATTACTAACATATATATTTTCAATGATGATATTTTTAATGGTTATATTTTTAACGACTATATTTTAAATGGCTATATTCTCTAACGTGTCAGCTCTATATATGCAAAGCCATATGCTCTCACTGTATTCATCCCTTTTCTGGCTATTCCTTCTCTACCACATCACCACATCAGAGTAAATCCTTTAAACTCACTTATGCAACCTGTCTTCGATTCGTCATCATCGTCGGATGACGAAGATAAATTCATTTATACCACAGTATACCTACTAGACAAACATTACGAGCTCATAGATGCTCCACGCCATGGAACCTTAGAGGTGAAATTTTGTAACCACTACTTGTAGCCACCTCCATCATCATGACTCTACCAAAAACAATGATTCAATTTCTAGTTTATAACAAGTTGGCAATACGACAGATGATTACCGAAAAAGACGCACACAAAAAGCGATAAGATTTCTTTTCTTTATACTATTTGTGCCGTTCACTTGTTTTTCGGCGCATGTCGTAATCTCGTATAAAACTATTCCTAGACTAGTCTGGCACACCTACAAATGGTGTAGCGTACCATTTGCTGTACGCATAGAGCAACCTCCACGAGCGGTTAGGTGACGATGGCAGGTGGCAGCGGCAAGGCATCGGCATCGGCATCTCCGGCGGCCGTGGAGATGGACGCAGAGGTGGTGATCGTTGGCGCCGGGATCGCGGGGCTCGCGACCGCTCTGGCGCTGCGCCGCGTCGGTGTGGGCGTGGCGCGCGGCGGCGTTCTGGTGCTGGAGCGGCACGCCGAGCTGCGCTCCACGGGCGCCGCGCTCACCATCTTCCCCAACGGCTGGTTCGCGCTCCGCGCGCTCGGCGTCGAGCACAAGCTCACCTCCCGCTACGAAGCCTTTGAAACGTGCGTGCGCGTTGCTCATCAACAAAAGATCGAGAACCGAATTTAGATGATCTATATATCCAGGCTGCAGCGTCACATGCATATGGCCAGCTCGTGTACATGTTTCGATTTGTCATGGTAGTTTTTTGTTTTTTGGCTGTGATTGCTCTAATCAGTTCTGTTGCTGCATGCAGATGCCGAACGACCAATCTTGAAACTGGATCGACGCAGGTATTCAGCTTTGCTGGACGCAAAAGCAGGTTGGATGCACTAACTATATATAACTAGTACTTTTTGTTGTTTTAGATTAGAAAGACACTTCTAGTATACAATCTTCCTTTTTCCTATTGATTCGACCATAGAGCAAATAGCATCGACAGAGTCGCACCGCACAGTTAGCAAATTCGCAGCAAAGTTTCTGTTCGATTCTTCATCTGGAGCTCAAACTGATCAATTTGTCTGAACCGATAAAAGCAGCGGTGACGCCAGAGTGAGGCCGCTGCATCGGAAGGCGCTGATGGAGGCCCTCGCGGAGGAGCTGCCTACGGGCACCATTCGGTTCTCGTCCAAGCTCGTCTCCATCAATACCGAGACGGCTGAGGGTTCCCCGGAGATCGCCGTCCTACGGTTAGACGACGGTACAGTGATCCGAGCCAAGGTACGCCAACGCAGCATCGCAGCTATGCACATGTGACATGTGCTGATGACTAGACTTAAGCTTTAAGTATGACAAGCGTAAGTCGTCTTTTATTTCCCTCAGGTTCTGATCGGGTGCGACGGGGTGCACTCGGTGGTGGCGCAGTGGCTGGGCCTGTCGGAGCCGGCGAGCTCAGGCCGGTCCGCCGTCCGCGGGCTCGCAGTGTACCCGGACCGGCACGGCCTGAAGGAGATCCGGCAGTTCCACTCGGAGGGTCTCAGGGCCGGCATAATGCCCATCAGCGACACCGACATCTACTGGTTCCTCGTCAATTACACCATCCCTGCAGGCAAGTCCACTGAGAAAAGATGTCACGAGTTTGTCACCTACGGTTGCACCGTCCACGCGGCTCTACGCGACACGCAAAATTTACCCAATTTCTTACTCGCAGTTCGGTGCTTCTACTCGTACAGACAAAACGTTTTTTATTTGGATACAGCAGAAGTCTGAGAAATTAAAAAAACGCAATCTGTAGAGAAAGAAGCTGGCGCGGATCCCTCGAAGATCCTGCGGGAGGTCACTGACAACCTGGGTAGGGACATGCCGGCGGAGTACCTGGACGTGGTGCACCACTCCGACCCTGATAACCTCTCATGGGCCCCGCTGCTATACCGATCCCCTTGGGCCATTCTCACGGGGCAGGCCGCCCGCGGGCCGGTGACCGTGGCCGGCGACGCGTTCCACCCCATGACGCCGGAGATGGCGCAGGGCGGGTGCTCAGCGCTGGAGGATGCGGTCGTGCTCGCCCGCGCTCTGTCACGGGCAGCCACGCTCGCCGGCGGTGTGGCCGCCTATGTATCGGAGCGGCGTTGCCGGGCCGCCTGGTTGGTAGCAGGGGCCTACATGTCAGGCTGGGTCCAGCAGGGCGGGACCAATGTCCAAGGCGTGCGGGGATACATGGTCAGGCTCTTCCGTGACTGGATCTTTTACAGATTCTTGTCCTCCAGGCTCGCCGATGCGATGTGGTTCAATTGCGGCGACCTGGCACCATGGAAGGAGGAGGGCAAGAGCCACCCGGAGTAAAATTAAAATGAATGTAGTATTAATTCCTTCTTTTTCCTTGGCTTGAGCATGCATCAGGTATTCATGGCCGCACGGCATGCAACCGATCCATCTGGCAAAAACATCACAATTACACCGGCAGCAAAAAAAAATAATTCTTGGTGCTTCGTTAATGTTCGCTTGGTGCTTGGTTTGATCTGTTTATGGTTGCTCAATGCATATGGTTGAACTGCTCCGATTGATGTATCCTCTTTCTCTCTGGAAACTTTGTACTCCGTCTTCTTGTACTATCCTCCAAGCAACAGACACCGATAGGAGCAAATAAGAGATCTCATGTGGAACTAAGCTGCATCATTCGTTCAAATAAAAAACTGCATTGGAGAAAAATGTGATTAGGGCGTGGTTGTTCTTCTTTGTGTGTAACAAGACAACGAGAGTGCTTCAGATCCTGACTAAACAGTTCAGTAGTGGTAACACTAGCTGGCAGGAGGTTCCTAGGCTGCAAGTGTCAGGCAATTGGTACTTTCAGTTATTTTGCAATTTGTTGGATGCAATCTGCAGAGCGCAGCTTTATCGAGTGGATTGTCGACCCATAGCTGCGGGGAAAGGGCACAGAGCCTTTCCCGCAAGTAACAGCAGTGCGTTTTTAATGTGGCAAAATGCCGACCAAAATACAAGAAAAGACAAAAAGCAAAAGTCTGAAATCTTATCAGTCGCAACAAGCAAAGCTCATGAGAGATAACAACCGCATCGAACGAAAGAGAGCAGGCACACACGCATAGACTAATCGATCACTAGCCTATTACATCATATAGGTTCGGCTCACACCCCAAATACATCCATGAGCTTATCATCTACTACATCCTCTAATAGTTGCCGTGTGATGGCCCCGCGAGATTGCTCCTCGCCTCAAAGTACTCCGAGTTCAGCGGGATGCGCACGCGCTCAGCTGGAGGTGTAGGCCCTTCACGCTGGTATGGCTGAGCGAGGAGACGACGACGCATGCCGGCTCCTGAGGTGACAACTAGGTGCGTGACAAAGGTTCGGGTTGCTGCACTTCTCTATCGACGGGAGGAAGGCCATCAACTGCGGTTGTGGGAACTCCCACACCATAGAGGTCCTCATGATCCACGTTCCTCGAGCGTGCGTTAGGAGGCACCAAGGCCTCGAGAGCATGAGCAGGCGACGAGTCTCCCATAACTCGTACTGCGCCTGCACGGTATGCCTGATCCATACAGCCGACCGACAGGGCCAAGTACACGACATGGGGATTGTCTTCCCGGCTGAAGTCCTTTTTTGCAGGAAACCTCCCAGCTGGAAGAACTGACCGGGAAGAAGTGAAATGGCGCTGCTGCCTCTCAGGAAGGTCGCATGAGAACGCGTGATGGCAGCGTATGCCGCCTCTTGGATAGCCATCTCCTCATTCGTCATGCGAGCGAGGAAACGGTACGGCCGTACGGGCGGTGATTGTTCCCCGCCTCTCTTGCATGGATCAGCACCTCGATCGGCCACGTACTCCTCCATGCCAAATTCATGATCACGAAGGTAGACAGTGTACTCCGGCATCCACTCAAAGTCGCGGTGTCGAAGCATGGAGCAGAGGAGCTGCGGAAAGCCAGGCACGTCGACGCAGCGCGGACGGCAACTCCGGGACTCATCTGAACATTTGAAAGAGGAGAGGAAAGATAGTAAATCATTTGTAATCAAATGAGCAGAGGATATTAATTAGGGTAAGGTTCATGTAAGATGGACTGAAAATATCACAAACATGTTACTATACATAGCATTTTGCAAGCAATTGTTAATTGACGACCAAAGCTAGGGATCAACCTACAATCAGTACGCTTTGATAACAACGATGTAAGGACCTAGAATTTATCTCGTATTCCACGAAGTACCCATATGAAGTGGCACCTAGTTGTCGTTGAGAGAAACATTAAACCAAGTTTTAATTGATTTTATCACACAGGTGGGGTACAGTTTCGTTAATTGCTTCCCTTAGCAAATATTTATGGCATGTTTGATTGATGTCTAATTTGTTAGAACTAATCTTAAGGCAAAACTGTGACTATCACAAAAAATTATGACGAACAAAATGTCCACGACTACTGTAGCAAGATTTGGTAAGAATTATAATATAACCATGTGACTAACAAAATGTGTCAAACCAAAAGTAAGACAATGAACCAAACACGTTAGACGCAAGGTTATGCTACAGACCAAATATGTCCTTACCGAAGTGATTAGCGCCTAAAGATGGGGCTCGCGAGTCATAGACAATGTTTAGTTAAACAAGCTTTAACATTTCCTTATGGGTGGGCCGACTGGTAGGGGACACAGTTAAACTAAACATTAATTTACTCACTTAATTAGGAGCTAACTTGTATACTGAACATGTGGGCAAGCAGATCTGGTGGTGACCCATGCTAGTATTAGATGTTTGCCAGTTAATTATTCAGCCACTAAATTAGCTTGCTGTTAGTACTTGAGTTTCAGATAATGTAAAAGCAAGCCTCCTGGCCTTTGCGGTCTAATATGCGTATACTCATAATTCATTACAAAAAATCATCATTTAGCGAGAATGCGGAAACACCCGCTACTAAGCTTGCGACAACCTACTTCTCTAATAACCATCACTATCCTGTCACCAGTGACCAATATGTCCCCTAGCGCGATGACACTGTAACCAGTAGAGAAGTCAGTACTCCAATGTAACACCTTCAACAAGAGAACGTCACTCGTACACCGATGTTGCCGAGTTCAACCAGCATGTCAAACTTAGGGCTTTCACCCCCGAAGCAGATCTCTGAGACAATACCTTTAACAAGGGGATGACGCACACATGTTGATGTTGTCTGGTCTTGCTCGTGAAGGTCAGATCATGGGTTTCTCCAGGAGAAGAAGTCTCAAAACTCACGCCGAATCCAACTGGAGAGGTTAGATCGACACTACTCGTGCCACTATCCACCATCTCTACCAGCCGGCGCCTGCATACAAAGGCTTTGCGCTAGCTTGCTCTGGTGTGGCGAGAAAAGGGCCGCTCATGTCGGAGTCATAGGAGAAGATCGCCGTTGCGAGCATCGCGCCCACCAACACACCGGCGTGCAGCAAGAACCTGTCCCCTTTGGAGAGGGGCATCATCGCCACCCAGGTCGGCTTCCCCCGACGCCAGCGCGAGCCCCTCACCCGCTGGCCAGGGGCCCCGCATCCAAGCTGCCCAGGGTGCCGCCTCATTTTGCGCAGCCTCCTTCCAGGCCCTACACCACACCATGGGCATCCGGATCCAGAGGCCCAGATTCAAAGTCGAGAAGGGCGAGGGGAGCAAGCCACCAAGGAAGGGGAAGCAGGCGAATCTCCGCCACCATTTTGGAGTGTTTCAAACAAGAAGTTTGAACTTCACAACAAGAAATTTTGTAACGTCAGCACTTTCATTTGGCCAAACTTTGAACTAAAACCCCTCTAACATTGAAGTTGGACGGTTCCAACTATAAATTTGAAAATAAAATAAAATAAAAATAATAATCTATGCCGATATAAAAAGCACGTGTTAGCTTGGGACTTAGTAGTTCACAAATATTAATTTTAATTTCATAATTCTCATTCAATGGTTGTCCACAAAGTTAGACTCTTCCCTAACCACTCTTATACTAATTACATAATTAATCCCCTAAATAACCCACTTTTCACATCTGCTTTTCATTTCCTTCCCTCCCCACTTGCTAGGTACACCTTTTCATATTTCACAACATGAGTTCGTGCAACAACTCCATATGTTCTTCCGTCCTTTCGTTGGAATGCTTTTAATCTCCTAGAATTGCACGACTCATTAAAAATGTTTCACAAATATTTCCAATACCTATGTACTACTCTGATCTAAAATAGAACAATGAAGATTAGGTTCACCTCCAAGGTTACGTATGGCAATTTCTCTTGTTTATTATTGAGTTTTGTGGAGGGGATATATTTGCCTATTATTCATGATCAAGCTGTGAATTTTACATGTATCAGTGCTTTAGTTGCAGGTTTCACGCTTTGTTACTATGACTTATTTACACTTGTCGACGTATGCATTGCGCCTACACAAGTGGTAGTAATAGTAGTAGTAGTAGTAGTAATATGGTTTCGGCATTCAAGGGTGCCACGTGGGCTCCTGATGGCAGAAATGGTGTGGGCCCGCACAAATAAGTTGTCATAATCATGTGAAGGTGTGGCGAAGGGCGAGAGGAGGAAAATAAAAGAATGAAGGTCGAGCAATCGAAATGGAGGCGAAAGAGAAAAGAATGTGCATTGTTCACGTGCTGACTCTAGGGGGAAGGGGAGAGCTAGAAGTCGAACAAGCATGCAACCTCAGGATAAGATTCTCACAAGTATATATTATTGGAAGTGTAGGGACGCCAACATGGTTATTTCTCGTGGTGCTACTACTCTATCCTCATACTACTTAGGCTTGGTTTGCAGTTCTGAATTGTGACGTGTTGAACTGATTTTATTAGTTGCTGTGAAATAGTAGCCATTGAAATTAAAAAATGCTAATCATCCAAATAATAAAATAAGGAAAATCTAGGTAGATAAACAAAATTATCATAATCCATGCCAAACACAACCTCAGTAATTTTCAACAATGTTCATTGAATAATGATCCAACGAATGTCCATGGAAAATAGCAATTCTGAGTTATTACTTAATTTTTTGTATATACTTTTACTAGGAAAAAGTCTACTTTCCTCCTCTAGACTAACAGCCTAGTTCATTTTATCCTTTAAACTATTTTTGGCCTCACTTAACCCCCTAAACTATTTGAATTGCGATCACTTACCCTTACCCAGTTTCTAGACAGACAAAATCACAGCTAGAAATTTTGAAAAACTCTAAAAAATTCATAAACATAGGTTGTTGGGTGAAGTACATATAAACTTTGGTTAAGGGCCTGTTTGGTTGAGCTGTGGCTGTTGACAAAGCTGTTGTTGGCTGGCTGTCTGGAAAAGCTATTGTGGCTGTGGGAAAGTGAACATATAGCTTTTGGTTGATCCAAACAATCTACAATATTTTGGAAAATGAGCACTGAAGCTTCAGCATATTGTAAAAAGCTGGCAGAAGGCAGCTTTTCCAAACAGCTGAATTTGCACTGTAAAGCCCACAGCTACCGTTGGTAAAAGCTGCTAAAAAGCTAGCCGTTTGGTTGGGCTGCAGCTTTTTCCAGTGAAAAGCTGCTGAAAAGCCCAACCAAACACCCCCTAAAATTGTGACAATTTGTGACCCGTGGAAAAAAAACAATTTTTACAGATATATAAGTTTGCATAGGTCACAAATAGTCATAATTTTTTTATCAAAATTATGAGTGTATACCTCATCCCATATCCTACATGTATGAGTCTTTTTATAGATTTTTTCAAAACTTTTAGATGTGATTTTGTCCTTCCAGAATCAGGCTAAGGGGTAAAGTGCTCCCAATTCAAATAGTTTAGGGGGTTGAAAGTGCACCTTGCCCCCCTAAGTGGTTTTTGATAAATAGTGACAAATGATTAATTAATTAATATGTGCATCAAGTATGATCATGTGATTTAGTTTCAAAAGCGATGATATAACCAGCATTGATGACCCTTAAAAAGTTATAAAGAAGGACGACTTGAAGAAACAAAGAGTAAGAACTACTTTCTAGCTCTATTGGTGGTTTGGGAAATCACATTGAGTTTACGAAAAGCCATACTATTAAGGGGCGCTAATATCTGGAAGCTGGTGAAGAGTGTCATGCTAATACTCAGTTAGGAATCAATTGTCCAATCCAAAGAGGTCTTTGAAAACCATCTTTTCTCACACTTTCAGCAAAACTCAGAACATTCAAAATTATTGTTAGAACATCCGGGTTCCTTTTATGTATGAAGAATATGGAACTCAGAGCCTCTGAGTTGCTCGTCTGTCCAGTTTTAAGGATGTTAGAACATCCGAGATTATCTCAGCACCTCCGAGTTCTGGTGCTGAAAATGTCTAAGTCCTTTGGATTCGAAAGTTAGAACTCCTGCAAGTTTCCGGAGTGCCTGAAATCCATTATGAACTTATCCTTTGAAATCTTAAATGTCCAAGTCAGTATATCGAAAGCTTCGAGTTTGCATACTGTCCTCACTCTGTTGAGTACCTTTAAAGTCTAAAAGTTACTAGTCCAATGTTGTAATCTCCAAAAATCGGCACTGACTATGCCTTGTTCAAGGCTATTCAATTTTCCAGAGGGTTTGCATTCCAAATTGGAAGTGCCGACACTTGCCCTTGTCCGTTGTGCTCTAAAAGTCGGAGTCTTTGGGTTCTTGTTGGAGTCTCTGAGGTCAGTTACTAAAAGCGCAATATAGCCGTGGACTTGAAAATTCAGAGTTTTCAGGTTCTTAACAGAGTCTCCGAGATCTGTTGCTGAACACGCAACATAGCAGTTGATTTGAAATGTCGGAACCTACGAGTTCTGCCTATTTTGCACTAACGGCTAGTTTTTGAGGGGTTGACTATGGGTGTGTTTGGTTGGGTTTTTCAGCAGCTTTTCACTGGAAAAAGCTGCAGCCCAATCAAACAGCCAGCTTTTCAGCAGCAAGTAAGAGTTCTTCTCTAAGCCAAATCGATTGAAGCTCGTCACTCTTGGAGATTGACATCTCCTAAATGGCTAGGAATCATTTAGAGCCTTCAAACAACTTGTGAAGAGTCCTAAGAAGTTTGTGAGAGTTTGAAACTCGTTTACCGTAAGACGAAAAGCTACCATGAGACAGAAGGGGCTTCACATCAGCAAGCTTTTTGAGGAAAAATCATGTTTGGTGCCATCTTCGATCTGAGATCAAGCTTTCTCAATAGAGACGTATAGCATCGTCAAAGGTTCGAACTTCAACAACAAATCTTGTGTCTCCCGTGTGTTGACTCTTTCCACTTCTTCGTACTTGTTTCCTTGCGTATTTCGACCACTAGCATCTAGAGTTTACTTAGAGATATAGAGTTACATATGCAGAATTTACTTTTGGTATTAATATTTGATAATCTCCTATTCACCTCCCTCTAGTCGATAGTCTAGATCCTTTCAGGGGTTAAATTATCTCAAAATAGTTTAGGGGGAGGGTGAAGTGAACCAGTCATGTAGGTTTGAGAGGAAAATAGACTTTTTCATTTTTACTAAAAATCTGTTATTTCTAAAGCTTTCGAGAAACCGTAATTTTTAAATCGATCAAGATGCACATTATCAAGCTCGAGGTGGCATAAAATAGTTATGTGCAATTTTATATCTAAAAATGTGTAACAACTCAATTGTATATTTTTAAATTTAAAGTTGTACATAATTTAAAAAATAATATAAACTATCTAATTTCTATTAGAAAAAGAATCAACGGTTATGATCAACAGCAATCGATTAGAAATTGAGGATCCTTTTTGCTAATATAAAAATCAGGTGTGCGTACCATTTCTTTGTTCTCGTTGACATCATAAAATAATCGTCCATAAGAAAAAAGTTGAACACAGACGACACGGTGAAAGGGCAAACACAGGGGAGGGCGACACCGCACTAGCATTACCACCACTCGTACACCTGACGCTCCGTTACTGGACCTGCCCGCCACTACCTGTAGCCATCTCTGTCACCATGACCGCATCTGACCAGGTGATGAAATAACATCCAAAGCTGATCGATAGATTCTACCAAAAATAATAATTCAATTTCTAGTTTATTCCAAGTTGCCAATACGACAGATGATTATCGAAAAAGATACACAAAAAGCGATAAGATTTCTTTTCTTTATACTATTTGTGCCGTTCACTTGTTTTTCGGCGCATCTCGTAATCTCGTATAAAACTATTCCTAGACTAGATCTGGCACACCTACAAATGGTGTAGCGTACCATTTGCTGTATGCATAGAGCAACCTCCACGAGCGGTTAGGTGATGATGGCAGGTGGCAGTGGCAAGGCATCGGCATCGGCATCTCCTGCGGCCGTGGAGATGAACGCAGAGGTGGTGATCGTTGGCGCCGGGATCGCGGGGCTCGCGACCGCGCTGGCGCTGCGCCGCGTCGGCGTGGGCGTGGCGCGCGGCGGCGTTCTGGTGCTGGAGCGGCACGCCGAGCTGCGCTCCACGGGCGCCGCGCTCACCATCTTCCCCAACGGCTGGTTCGCGCTCCGCGCGCTCGGTGTCGAGCACAAGCTCACCTCCCGCTACGACGCTTTCGAAACGTGCGTGCGCGTTGCTCATCAACAAAAGATCAAGAACCAAATTTAGTTGATCTATATATCCATGCTGCAGTGTCACATGCATATGGCCAGCTTGCGTACATGTTTCAATTTGTCATGGTAGTTTGGCTGTGGTTGCTCTAATCAGTTCTGTTGCCGCATGCAGATCCCGAGTGACCACGCTTGAAACTGAATCGACGCAGGTGTTCAGCTTTGCTGGACGCTTGAAACTAGTACCTTTTGTTGTTTCAGAAAGACACTACTAGTATACAATCTTTCCTTTTCCTATTGATTCGACCATAGAGCAAATAGCATCGACAGAGTCGCACCGCACAGTTAGCAAATTCGCAGCAAAGTATCTGTTCGATTCTTCATCTGGAACTCCAACTGATCAATTTGTCCGAGCCGATAAAAGCAGCGGTGACGCCAGAGTGAGGCCGCTGCATCGGAAGGCGCTGATGGAGGCCCTCGCGGAGGAGCTGCCTACGGGCACCATCCGGTTCTCGTCCAAGCTCGTCTCCATCAATACCGAGACGGCTGAGGGTTCCCCGGAGATCGCCGTCCTACGGTTAGACGACGGTACAGTGATCCGAGCCAAGGTACGCCAACGCCGCATCGCAGCTATGCATTTGTGACATGTGCTGATGACTAGACTTAAGCTTTAAGTATGACAAGCGTAAGTCGTCTTTTATTTCCATCAGGTTCTGATCGGATGCGACGGGGTGCACTCGGTGGTGGCGCAGTGGCTGGGCCTGTCGGAGCCGGCGAGCTCAGGCCGGTCCGCCGTCCGTGGGCTCGCCGTGTACCCGGACGGGCACGGGCTGAAGAAGGAGCTCCGGCAGTTCCTCTCGGAGGGTCTCAGGGCCGGAATGGTGGCCATCAGCGACACCGATATCTACTGGTTCCTCGTCAACAACACCATCCCTGCAGGCAAGTCCACTGAAAAGAGATGTCACGAATTTCTCACCTACGGTTGCACCGTCCACGCGGCTCTACGCGACATGCAAAATGTATCCAATTTATTACTCGCAATTCGGCGCTTCTACTCGTACAAAAAGAACGTTTTTTCTTTGGATACAGCAGAAGTTTGAGAAATTAAAAAAACTAAATCTGCAGAGAGAGAAGCTGGCGCGGACCCGACGAAGATCCTGCGGGAGGTCACTGACAACCTGGGAAGGAACATGCCGGCGGAGTACCTGGACGTGGTGCGCCACTCCGACCCTGATAACCTCTCGTGGGCCCCGCTGCTATACCGATCCCCTTGGGCCATTCTCACGGGGCAGGCCGCCCGCGGGCCGGTGACCGTGGCCGGCGACGCGTTCCACCCCATGACGCCGGACATGGCGCAGGGCGGGTGCTCCGCGCTGGAGGATGCGGTCGTGCTCGCCCGCGCTCTGTCACGGGCAGCCACGCTCGCCGGCGGTGTGGCCGCCTACGTATCGGAGCGGCGTCGCCGGGCCGCCTGGTTGGTAGCAGGGGCCTACATGTCAGGCTGGGTCCAGCAGGGCGGGACCAATGTCCAAGGCGTGCGGGGATACATGGTCAGGCTGTTCCGTGACTGGATCTTTTACAGATTCTTGTTCCGCAGGCTCGCCGATACGATGTGGTTCAATTGCGGCGACCTGGCACCATGGAAGGAGGAGGGCAAGAGCCACCCGGAGTAAAACTAAAATGAATGTAGTATTATGTGATAAATCAATGCGTATTGATTTAGTTGTATGCAGGTGTGTTAATTCCTTCTTTTTCCTTGGCTTGAGCTTGCATCAGGTAGTCATGGCGCACGGCATGCAACCGATCCATCTGGCAAAAACATCACAATTGCACCGGCAGCGAAAAATAATAATTCTTGGTGCTTCGTTAATGTTCGCTCGGTGCTTGGTTTGATCTGTTTATGGTTGCTCAAGGCATATGGTGAACTGCTTCGATTGATGTATCATCTTTCTCTCTAGAAACTTGTACTCCGTCTTCTTGTACTATCCTCCGAGCAACAGACACCGATAGTGAGCAAAGAATAAGAGATCTCATGTGGAACTAAGCTGCATCATTCGTTCAAAATAAAAAACTGCATTGGGGGAAAATGTGATTAGGGCGTGGTTGTTCTTCTTTCTGTGTAACAAGACAACGAGAGTGCTTCAGATCCTCACTAAACAGTTCAGTAGTGGTAACACTAGCTGGCAGGAGGTTCCTAGGCTGCAAGTGTCAGGCGATTGGTACTTTCAGTAATTTTGCATTTGTTGGATGCAGTCTGCAGAGTGCAGCTTTATCGAATGGATTGTTGACCCATAACTGCGCGGAAACACACAGCATTTCCCGCAAGCAAGAGCAGTGCATTTATTTTTTTCAAAACAGAGGCAAAAGGTTTGCCCCATTTCATTAATGGAGGAAGAGTTTTATTACAAACTAAGAAAAATAAGCAGAAAACAAGCAGAAAATTGCAATGGCCTAATCTCTCGGCATGATGTTCCTCAAATTTTTCGCCCCCGCTATGGCCCAGATTGCCGCCTCCTCTTTTATATTGGCAAAGACTGTCTGAGGCATTGTGGAGATCCCTCTAAAAACCTTTGCGTTTCGTTCATTCCAGATTTGCCAAGACACCAGCATTACAAGAGAAGCCATGGACTTTCTATGGTTGTTTACGTTGCTGGTGACATTGGTCCACCAATGTTTGACCGACTGGTGAAGGGTCCATCGGCTGGTGTCTAGATTGATCATCCCGAGCCAATCCCTTACCATCCCCCATATGCGTAGAGTGTAGCATTTATTATAGTGTGGCAAAATGCCGACCAAATACAAGAAAAGACAAGAATCAAAAGTCTGAAATCTTATCAGTTGCAACAAGCAAAAATCATCAGAGATAACAACCGCATCGAACGAAAGAGAGCCTGTACACACACATGGACTCATCGATTACTAGCTCGAGTTTTGTTGTAGGAAACCTCCCAGCTTGAAGAACGGGCCAGGAAGAAGTGAAATGGCGCTGCTGCCATCTCAGGAAGGTCGTGCCGAAGACGCATGATGTCAGCGTACACTGCCTCTTAGACAGCCAACTCCTCTTTCGTCCCGCGACCTAGGAAACGGTACGGGCACTGATTGTTCTCCCCCTCGTGAAAATACTTTTGGAATTCAATTCTAAACCAGGTGAGACTAGTATAGAAGATTTCTATGATGCTAATATTGCGAAAACTGATGTTATTTGCAAGTTTGTTCTTTCTCGGTCACACGTGTGGGTTACGTGGCTCTTTTGAAGATGGTTGTGCTGCCATCTCAAGGGTTTTCAGTTTATTTTCGCTGTTGTTTTTGAACTTTAAAAGCATGCAAACGAATCTCGAGTTGTATTTGTGTGATCTATGTATATCCTCGTGTAAGAGATGAATTTATGTACTATGTAATTCCTTTCTTTTAGAATTTGACTTGAGATATACAAGTTGTTATTATGGCCTTCCGTACATCATGTGTGAATGACTTGAAGTGTACGAAACGGTCGTAAAGAAGTAAGGCTTTCTCCCTCGTGTCATTTGGTGTGGTAGTTCGGTTGGCTGACATACTAGCTGAGATGTTGTGCCGGCTAAGCAGGGGGTGGACAATCGTACCGGGCTTTCGAGCGACCCACTAGCCTTAGGGCTATGTTAGGGCGAGGGTATGGTTGTCGGACTCCTCGATTTCTTTACCTAGTGAACTTGAGTGTGACACTATTTTTTTTACCAGACTTTGAATTTGCCCTCAATCTTTCTTTGCGGTCAGTATGTCTTTGTCTGGCTTGATCAACCGTGAGTGCATACAACATGTGGTAACTGTATGATGGGTTGGTCAGATGTCGGATCATCTAACATTGAGTGCGTACGACATTGTGGTGAACATATGGTGTGTTGGACGATTGTTCAGGTATTTAGACTTTGCATTGTAGTTGGGTTGATAGTGAACTGAGTAGTTTATATTTCTATACTTATAGTTATAAAAAAATCATGTAATTCTATATTTAATAATGAATAATTCGATCAATTAAAAAATAATAATTTTTAATCAATTTGAAAATAATACATGCGGAAATAAAAACGGCTGCTCGTCGAAGACGGGCCACGAAGTAACAACGCGAGGAGCATGATTCCAAGGGCGTGCGACCTCTGTGCCCAGCTAGATCAGAACTCGGAAAAAATTCCCAGGGCCCGCGATCGTA
This sequence comes from Stipa capillata, assembly GCA_019208055.1. Lineage (NCBI taxonomy): Eukaryota > Viridiplantae > Streptophyta > Magnoliopsida > Poales > Poaceae > Stipa > Stipa capillata. Next base: position 82,821 of record JAGXJF010002020.1, on the reverse strand, counting down.
GGCATAACCAACATGGGCAGGGTGAGAGAGACGCCGATCATTTTCTCATGCCACTCAGAAATAAAGCCACTTGCCAAGGCGATTCAAGTAGTTCAAGTGGCGGCTCGCCCAAGATCGATCGGTGAACCCCACCAACATAGCTGGAGAACGAAAATATCCATAAGTCTACTGGACGATGAAAATTTTACCACGATTTGGATGTCAAGAAGTTTCACTAAGTGTGATTTTGTCATAACATTGCAAATTTTTTTATTAAATCTGGGACTATGCTGCAGCTGGATTCTAACAATGATATAGGTAATACCACAGTCAGTTCATCTATAAAACTACGTGTGATAATGTCTCATTACATATAGTTTTTGACAGCCAGACAGTCGATTAAGTGGAACTATCTATGATGTTTCACATTATGATGGTGTGTCCTGAATGAGACTTTCTATAGTAGTGTGAAAATAGCTCAAAATCTCAATTAGTAAAACATGGAAGCCTAATTTGGAAAGTTTCAATGAGTTGAAAATGCCAACCATAATTTTTGAGAACCTCGGCCTTTCATTTGGGCAATTCTTGAACCAAAAATGCTGTAATATTGAAATTGCACAACCCCTTTCATTTGGGCAATTCTTGAACCAAAAATGCTGTAATATTGAAATTGCACAACTTCCAACTAAAAAATTGAAAAGAAGAAAATTCCAAACTTAGGGCTTTGGCACGTAGGGGCGTTGTGGGGGACTCTCGATGGAGCGGACTGCACAAAAAAAAAGTGTGATTGTATGATGAATGGCGAGAGGAGGAAGAGGATAGAAATAGGGGTCGGGCGAAGCAGACGGAGAAGAAAAATGAAGGAGCGGGTCGTGTTCACGTGTCAACTCTAGGTACGTGTGTTTGGACGGGGGAGAAAGCCGACAAGCAAGCAACTTTAGTGTAGGATTTGTGCAAATATTAGAACAGTAGGGAATGGCAATAAGGTTATTCCTCGCGATGCTGCCCTTGTGGGCAATTTCCCTTCCATCCAACAGCAAATGCAGGTATTCGTTGAATAATGATCCAACGATGTCCACCAAGAATATCAATGTCGAAATATTACTCCGATGTGTATCATTTCTTCTTGTTGCTTTTATATAGAAAACTGAGAACGTGTTCATTTCTTTGTTCTTGTCAACAACATGAAATACAAAAAATTGGAAATCATCCATACGAAAGTTGAACACATACGACACGGAGGACAAACCAGAAATCATAGTAGTGTCAGCGACGACGGTAAATAACACCGCACTACAATGTTAAAGTACCAGTTCTATTATCTCACAATTCAGTATTTTACAATTGTTGGTAGAAGAAAAGAGAAGGGGATCCGAGAAGTAGAGCCATGAGATAATATGGATTTTTTTATCCACAACAAATCATAGATATTTAGCTAGTTTATTTATTTTTACATTCTATTAGAACGCAAATTACCTGCGCTTGCAATCGTTTGCATATTCTCTAATACGGATATCGTATATAACTAAAGGAATATCTCCCACTAACTATTTTTTCTGCCCTCACAGCCTTTCACGTCACCGTGATTACTTCTATCCATTGAATCGTTGATGTGAGCTCCAGATTTCACCGGAAAGTGATGATCTTCTAATTGTGCTGCTCAGCCCATGTACACTATGTCCTATCAATTAGGACTCTGTTAGACAGGCACGAGTTTTCATATCCCTTCCGACGTTACTTCCTCCAAGCTAGCTTTTCCTCTCCCTTCTATCGTTGTCATCCCACTTAATCATTGCTTTCTCCAAGCGCGGCTCTTCCTCTCATCTCTCTGTCTCTGCTTCTTTTTTGTTTGGTTGATCGCAGAATACGCAGTCAAAGTGCACGCTGAGCCATCTCAAGGACATCAATCGGAACCTCAGTTGCTGCGCACAAAGATCAGGTATCACTTTCCACCTTCCCTTTCTTCCACGAGGATTCTTTAACAAGCTAGCTAGAGAAATTAATGGACAAATTTGGGAGATCGACTCAGAGTATAGTGTGTATTCACTGATCACTTCTGCTTTTGCACCTCTCTCTTCCCCTCCCTGCACTGTGAATGTCAGGGATATGGATGGATCAGGGTATTTTACTTGGCAGTGTACCTATTTGATTCATACCAGTTAGTAGGTACGCCCACAGGCTAGTCACATTTCGTTGATTTCTATGTGAAAGGAATGCTCAATTTTTAAAACTTTTTTGCTCACGATTCTTACTAACTTAAACCTGTATATCTAGCTTCCCTTAATTGAATATACACAAAAATATTTTGCAGGATTGCATCGTTTCCTTCTACATGTCTATATAGGATTGGCACCAAATCATTTCACTGGTACGATGTTCTTATCGTCCATTAAGGGTGCGTTTGGTTAGAGGGCAAGGAGGGATGGGTTAGGGCCATCCAGTTTTTCGTGGACAGGACGAGCCTTTTTTTGTTTGGTTGGATGGATGAGATGAACCAATCTTTTGTTTGGTTGGAGGGATGAAAGTTGGATGGGATGAGCCAATTTAACTTAATTATATTACTTAGTTTCTACTAATAATAATTAATTATACACTAAAGAACACACTAAATACCTACCAATGCTAAACTAGCCATAAACTTACTAATTAATAATAAAATATATTAATTATCACTGATTATATACTAATCAACTCACTAATCATATATTAATCAACACACTAAACACTAATCTTACCGTTACAAATACTAATCAATAATAAAATATGCTAATTATCACTAACAATTGTTAATTATCACTAATTATTTTCTAATAATTATAATTAAAGAAGAGCGGCAGCCTCATCCGGCCATTTTGGCCGGGTCTCTCCATCCAGCATATTGAGGGAATATTCCTCTAGGTGGATATCTCTATCCATCCTATCCCTCCAACCAAACAAAGGAATATCCATAAAAAGGTGGATATCCCTATCTCATCCACCTTTATCCAATGAACCAAACGCACCCTAAGTTTCCCACCTCCCAATATATTACTACCACATACCAGGTTACTATTCCCTTACGATTGGCCGAATTTTCCCCTAATCATTTTAAATGATAAGTATTTTAGATGATAAGTATTGAGCTCTGCTATTTCATAAAATTGGAAAGGAAGTAGTTTTGTCTCATTTTCGTGTATCATGTTAGGCCGCTGCGCATCATTATCACTATTAATTAACAAGACTTTGCTTCCAAAACGTTTTCGTAGCAACGTGCGGGGTGTCTTTTAGTTTACTAAAAGTTGTGCCTCGTAGTGGGTTTCAGATTATACCGACCATGCTACTTCGCCTGTTCATGCTACTGCTACAGGCGCCACTGGTCCAAGTAACAGTGAAGGGAAGGAGGAAGTAACAACCTTCTCTGGCCAGCGCTGGAATTAACAAGGATGGAGGCTGCGTGCATGGAACCAAGTAACCAACACAGCGAGTATATTATGAATCGATTAGGAAGGTATATGGACGATTTGTTCAGAGCTAAAACCAGGACTGTTCGTCAAGGTCACTGCACACCTCGTGTCCAACGTGTCGTCTGCTTGGTGAGCCGGACGTGCTTAGCTCGGGGGCCTGGTTGGATAAAAATAAGAACCACAACGAAAAATGCAACTTTTGATAGAATAAAGCGATATTATATATGTGTAAATATTTGCAAATCGCAATAATATGGAGCAAATAGTGGTGAATTATGTGTTAAGAACAGCATCTAGTGGTGAATGTGGGCGAAGTTATCTGCGTCGCTGTGGCAATGAAATGGCGACTAAGGTGCAGTTTATAGGTCTTCCGGCTAGAGTGATGTTGAGCAAGGTGACATCCCGGCGATAGGGAAAAGCCATCCGCTGTGGCCAGTGGACAGAAGGAAGGAGGAGAAAGCGGACGGGGCAGAATTGTTGATGCCGGCATGTAGTGAATTAGCTAGTCCACGGCACCCAATGACGCCTCAATCATGTGGAGTACAACTTAGAGAAAATATTGCTTTCTACTATCTAATTTGGCTCCAATTATGCAAAACATCAGGCTTGGATATCTTAGCGTATAATAGCATGTAATTGGATTATGTATTGCACCTTGCACCAATCTATCCCTAATATTAAAGGACGAAGCGTTTCTTCGTCCGTCTCCACCCCCGCACCCCCTCCCTGAAGCGCCTCCCCACGACCACAGCGACGCGCCGCCCCTCCTCCCACCCCGACTCCGGCAGCGCAAATCTCCAGCCCCGACACCCCGTCCCAAAACCCAAAGCCCCCAGCCATGCCGACCGGCAGCACGGCCACCCTCCCCTACCTCAATCCCCCGCAATCCCCTCGCCTCCTCCACCGCATCCGCCACCACTCCTCCGGCCTCCGCCTCCTCCTCGCCACCGCCTCCCCCCTCCGCCCACCCCTCTCCTCCCCCAGACGCAACCCCACCTCCATCCATGCCTCCTCTGACCCCGCATCCTCATCCTCCTTCCCCTCCTCCCCGACCCCGCCTCTGCCCCCGCCCAGGCAGCCCCCGCTCGAGCCCCCCACCACCGTGGCGCACGCGGGCCGTAGCAAGAAGAACAAGAAGCCCGCGGGCGGCCGCATCGAGGGCGGCGGCGACGTGCGGCGGGAGGCCAAGTCCCGGGCCCGCGTCCGCAGCCGCCGCCTCTCCGAGAACGCCTTCTACCGCCGCAAGCGCCGGGCGGCCTCGGGCCAGGCCGACGCCTTCACCGACGAGGAGCTGGAGATGATCGGCCTCGTTTGAATAAGATGATGAATCGGAAACGTTGTATGGAAATATGATTTGAGGTGGGATTCAGAGAAGCAGCGATTGTTGTTTGTTTATTTTCGTGATGGATGTAGCTCTGGTGAATTGGGAAATGAATTGCTGAAATTTGTAGTGGATATGCAGTTTGTATGGTAAAATTGTTGCCTTTATAGCTTGAGCTGTGAATAACTTCACTGCTGAGTGTTCTATTAAATTATAAGATTCATTGGGTTCCAAGATGATTTTTAGTGGGAATTGCTAATAATTACTTGAGTTCTTTTTCACCTTGGGAGTACTCGGATTTTTATTTTAGTTTAGTAAGACAACATCAACAAACTGAACCAATCATAGAGAAAGGGAAACACCGATCTAAATGATATGGGCAGTGTGAATCAGTAACTGTAAAGGCTATTGAGATTTGGGAGTAGGTGGATATAAATGGTTACTGTGTCATTACCTGAAATATTTTCAATTTGGATCCTTACTTTACCTGTTATCTTTCTTATAGGTTCTGATGAAGGCATCTATGCTTGGGTTGCGGCAAACTATGTTCTGGGCACACTTGGAGGGGATCCTCACAAAACCATTGGAATAATTGAACTTGGGGGCGCTTCAGCTCAGGTTTTCTTATGAACACAAACACAAATTTTGTTTTCCTTTACTCTCAAGTAGTCGGGTGTTGGATGAATTAACAATGTAGTTACATCTTACATCACAAAAGGCTCACCTGATATTGTGATTGCTAATAGCTGCATAAATGGCTTCAGTGAAGAGGAATAGCCATATTCAATGTCGATACAGACAATAAGTTAATGTTCTAGCTGTATTCCAGGAAAATTGCAATTTTGTGCTAATGCAGTTGCTGCTGTTTTGTTTCAGCCGACGTTTGTTTCTGATTAAGTACTTCCTCCAGAACTGTCGAGTAATTTTACTTTTGGTGAAACAACATACGCGCTTTATAGCAACAGCTTTCTAAACTTTGGGCAAGTGAGTTATTTGTATCCATTGAATTGAATCCTTTAAAGGACGGACGATTTCTTCGTCCGTCGCTCCCGTCCGTGCCCGCTCCCGTCCGTCCTACCCTAAAACCCCAAACGCCGTCCCCGACCACCGCCACCACCCACCACCGCCGCCTCCTCCAACCGCCGCGCCCTCGCCCAGTCCGCGCTCCACCTCCTGCTCCGCGCCCGCGGCCACGGCGTCTGCCTCTCCGTCTCGGCCGCCGCCGCCGCCCCCGCGGCGTCGACCGCGTCCCCGTCCGCCCCCGCCGCAGGAGCCTGTCCCCGACCACCGCCACCACCCAACACCACCTCCTCCTCCCCGCCTCCTCCAACCGCCGCGTCCTCGCCCCGTCCGCGCTCCGCCTCCCGCTCCGCGCCTGCGGCCACGGCGTCTGCCTCTCCGTCTCGGCCGCCGCCGCCGCCCCCGCGGCGTCGACTACACGTAGTTGTAGCACTAGGAGCCGAGGAGGCGCGGGGTGGAGACGAGGGTGACGGCGAGGCCCGGGCGGAGCTCGTGGAGGAGGCCGGCGAGGTGGAGAAAGGCCGAGATGTGGCCGCACGGGGTGGAGGACTCGGCGCCGAGGGGAAGGCCGTGGTCCGTCGTGGAGGAGGCCGGTGAGGCGGAGGAAGGCCGGGATGTGGCCGCGCGGGGTGGAGGACTCGGCGCTGGGGGGAAGGCCGTGGTCCGCGAGCGCGAAGGGGAGCGCGTGGAGGCGGACGGGATGGGAGGTGGCTGGAAGGGAGAGGGAGCCGAGGAGGCACGGCGTGGAGACGAGGGTGACGGCGAGACCCGGGCGGAGCTCGTGGAGGAGGCCGGCGAGGCGGAGGAAGGCCGGGATGTGGCCGCGCGCGAGGAAGGGGAAGAGCACGACGTGCGGGCTGGCCGATTCCTCTGCCGCCATGGCGGATGTCCCGATGGGGACGCGGGACCTCCTCCCGCCCGAGGCCGCCTCCCCGCGGAGGTGCTTCGCCGGTGCAACGCACGGGCACATTTACTAGTTATATATATGTAGTGTCACGACTAAGGATGAAAATGGTTCTAAATTTGACAGTATAGAATATTAAAAAGGATACCAGGTAGGATTTAGATACTTATCATTAGATTGATATTGCTACTATCCGGTAGGATCAGATTTGGCCGAATTATTCGCACACTACTCCTTAATGAGATTATCCGATATTTTTTTCATTTTTATCGCTGCTTGCTAAGTGTTCAAGCGCTGATTGCTTGCTGCACCGATTTTGTTTCTGTTTTATATCTACTATTGTGCTAACTTGTTGAGTACTTCATGTGATTAGGAACTCTTAAGTTATGATATTATATTATATATTTAATCAATAATAAATATATGAATGTAGTTATTTTTTGTGCGTACTATTCATTTATTTTTATCCCTTTTTGTCTACAACCGCTCCGTTACGTACCATGGCCGACTCTAATATAATTTATATTTGGATCTCATTTGAGCATTGTCTGCTTTGCCTCCTTCAGATCCAGTAAAAGATATTATTTTTACCAATTCTCAGTTGCCTAAATTTTTTTGTAAATCGCATTCACCTGAAATTACACATTTCTTAGCCTAAAATTGCAGTCTTGAACATGTGTAATTTTAGCAAAAAGTCACTGTAATTTTTAGTCCGTTGGTTATATTGGAGAGAGTGAGGATAATGACAGTTAAATGTTGATTCAAAGTTTTTGAAACATAACCGAGATTTAAGAAACTTTAAGACTTACAAATAGACAATCCTAAAAATATGGGACCCTCCACACAATCGTCAGATCAAAATTTGATCGTCCCGGTCTACTTCTCTCTCTATCTCAACTTTATCTATTCTCCACCCCCACCTGGCTTCCTATTGACCCCTGGACTGCTGCTGCCCCCTCATTCTCTTTCGCCGCCGATGACCCTCTCACCGCTGCCACTGCCTCACTTGCTTGTCAACCTGCCCTCCAACCTCGCCCACTAGCTGTCTCCCCCGCCTGTGACCAGTGGCACTACTGCGCCGCCTTACTACCCCCTTGCCCCAATTGCCCCCACTGTCGGTTTTGTCGTCACCCCTGACCATACCTTTATGCCTGGAGAGCCACAAGTTTCTCCGCCGACACCAGCCCCTCCACCTCGAACCCTAACCTTTCTACCATCAAGTTGCAACCGCGTCACCGACAGCTTCTCCTTGCGACCATAACCTCTCCGCCACCATCTCCTCCCTCGGCTCCACCATTGTCACCGCTTCTGTGTTGCCGACGGCTCCGCCTTGCCACTCTGACGAAGCTACAGCGATGGCTCTCTCAGGTCCAGTGGTTATGACATGTTGATTGAAATTTAAGGTAATTCTAGACGACTAGGGTCTAGCAAATCTAAAAAAAATATATAGTACAGATATGGTCGTATCCGACCGAACCCGCTCCGTTTCAATCCCAGGATTTTTGATCATATGCCCTGAAGTTGGACAGCCTTTGATTATTTTCCCTAATTGAAGTGTCTCTCTTTAAAATGCCCCAAAGTTGACATGCCAATTGATAATTTGCCCTATAATATGTTTTTTGCAAAACAATATCACTTAACCATTGATCCCTAGTTCAAAAGACTATTCTACCCTTGTTGCTACTATTCTACCCTCCGCCACCATCCGCCGTCCCCCGCGACGCCCTGCGCCGCGTCGACTGCCGCCCCCCGCGACCCCTCCCCTGCATCGACCGCCGCCACCGGCCCCCGAGCGCCGCCGCCCCCGGTGACACCCTCCCCTTGTCAACCGCCATGACTAGCCTCCCGACCCCCGAGCGCCGCCGCCCCCAGTGACACCCTCCCCTCGTCAACCGTCGCGACCAGCCTCCTGACCCCCGAGCGCCGCTGCCCCCCTATGACGCCCTCCCTCGTCAACCGCCGCGACCAGCCCCCGACCCTCGAGCGCCGCCGCCCTCTACCATCCGCTGCCCCCCGCGTCCCCTGCCTCGAGCACTGCCGGCCTCCCCCGGCCTCCTGTGGCGTACCCGGTTTTAAGGCCGGATACTCCCTTGTGATTACTGCACCGGTCCCTGGATCAGTAGCCGGTACATACAAGTTAACCTGTATATCATTGACATACATACGAATTTAAGTAAATAGACCGTCAAGGTCAAATGTCTGATACTTGTAGCCCAATGGCTATAAATTTGCAGCTGAAAAACAAGCGATGAGGTGGCCCAGCAATATACCATACCCAACAGGCAACTGACTAGGGTTACACCCTAGCTGTCGTAATCGTAATCATATCTTCGGAATTGATATCTCCTTCGTCTGGTCAATCAACAATCCAAGTGAGTACATTGAATGTACTTGCAAGCAATTCCCACAGGAGGAAATATACGGTAATATTTCATGCAGGAAATAGATCAAAGAATAGCTCTACCCTATGTTACTGGTTGTGCGAAAATGTCAGTTTTCATTGTAAATATGATAGTAAGTTTCAAAGCTATTTTGAAAACTGAAGTAGTTCGTAGTAACAATCATTATTCGAGGTAGAATCCGCTACCTCCCTTTTTCCTTTCCTCAGCGCGATAGCTCAGCCTATCACGCCTACCCTTTTTGGCTCCCGCTCGCACTACCCCGAGCAGTGAAGCTAGCCTCCTCTTCTGTAATTTCTGGCTACCATCCGTGTAGCGTAAATTACACTCTGTGGACACATCATGTCCACGTCCTTAATCCCCTTTCCCCAGCTTTCACAAATAAAACTTAGTCTAACCAGTGTGTGGCCTTGTCAGTTCATGTCCATGACCGAGGACGCGGCTATTCGAATAGTTTTTAACACTCTGCAGAGGTTGTATGGCTTTACCCACAAAATGTAAGTCACCCTGGGCACACTGCGCACCGTGTACTGACAGGGATATTACAACGAGACATTTCGCCCGTTTCCATACTGGAACTGGACCCGCTAGATGGGTAACCCAACTTTTTGCGTCCCGAACCAAAAATAGGACTCTCCACCTTTGTGTCGAATAACTCCCTACGTCCCAGACGGGGGAGGCTCTCTAGAGATCCTAATCCATCTAGTCACATACTTCCTACTGCCCACGGGTCCAGACTCTAATACTTGACGAGATACTAAGCCAAGTCCTTCCCATAAAGGACATGTGGACGTACAGTGAGGGAACTGGTTTAGCGGCACTTAGGCTCGGTCCTTAATTGATTCGAGTAAGACTCCATTTTCGACCCATGTTTGTCCCGAACGACTATGCCACCATCAGATACTCTACAGCCTCGGCTGCCCTTACCATTCTTACCCGAATCAAAATCATCTCCAGTTTTATTTGGGGTTTTGACAAACATTTCTTTCAAATGCCACCTCGGATAACACATGCTATCCGAGGGTTTTATTTCCCATGTCCCGAAGGGGTTCGTGTAATTCAAACAAAAATTTAGTTTTTACTACAGCAGGTCTAAGCATGGCTACTGCCTATAGCCCTAATAGTTTTGTCGGTCGTGGAACAACCGACTAATACTTCTAGGGTTACAAGGGTCGGATATTCGGACTTAAGTCATATGCAGCTATAGGGTATAACTAGGTCTACATAAAATACCATTGATATCCACATAGCATGCAAATTTCGCAAACAGAAGAATTAAAGTTCACACATATGGGATTCAACATGATCAAGGTGGGAATGCTTGCCTGGCAATATTGGCCGGAGTTCGGTCTTGTACCGATTCGACAATTATCCGAGATCCTTCGTGCGATTTCTTCTAACGTCGGTGTCTACACATCAATAGAACGGTGAATAAATCAACGATGCAAGATGAAATCCAATAAAATCCAAATAAATCAAGAAAACAACACAATTCACCCGACTACGACATAATTGGGTAACTAATACTTTATGGAGTTAGCGGAGAGAGTACAGGCCGCATGAAATAACAATTTCATCTAACTAGGTAAGTCAAGGTTTTGCTATTAACACATGGGTGTCTAGTGTTGACATGATCTTGTTAGGACCAGGGGGTTTGGATCGATATGGCGGGGAGTATGAGGTTTCGGGATGCGTTGAGAAGTTAGGGTGTCATTATTCTGTGGTAATTCTAAGGAAGAGCGACTTTCAGGCTCTTCATTTGGAATAGAAGTGTTCCATAATTCATAAACCTTAGAATATTTCTAGTCCGGGGATTTGAATGGAAATAGAAAGGGATGGCTATTTGAAAGGCTTGGAACAAAGAGGGCTCCAACATATTTTGTTACGCCCATAAGAAAATTTATAGGTTTTTAGTTGGAATCATAGGGTATATAAAACATCTTGGCTTATCTTCGGATTTCATTATGAAATGCCCTAGGAAAATAACATATGTGTACGTACTTAGTCAAAGGTAAGGATTTTAGAGTATATCTGTAGAGAGAAAGTCGTGCCTTCAGTTGCCTTAGGTAGGGAGGTAATTCATTTGGGAACAGATTAATGAGGATATATGGCATGTGTGTTTGAAATATATCCAAAAGTGAAATCTAATTTATTTCAAAAACTTTGAAATCTGCACTGATGTTCAGGTTTTGATTTTTATATGAATATTGGCAAAGGAATCAGGGTGACGAGAATTGGGATGGGGGTGCAACGGAGTTCTGAAGTTTCGCCGAGATGGAAAGTCGGAGGGAAGGATAGGGCTGACGTCTAAAGCACTGCTTGGAAGGGCGCCCTTAGAATAAATAAGACGGTTCTGATTAAGAAACGTAGTCAGTTACGTCTCTCGTATGAGAAGACGTATTCTAGGGTATTCTGCAAGGACTTGAGGAATACGCCTCTCCTTAGCATAGGCGTAGCAGAGGAATCGCAAACGGGAAACTCGCTTCTTAGAGGGAGAGAGGGAGGAAATCCCGAGGGGATTAAACCAGTGCTCACCTCAGGAAATAGGGGTTGGCGGCGAATGGCAGCGTGTTAGCAGCCGGCGGCGACTTGAGTGGAGCTCGGGGCTAAAGGGGGCGGCGCCTAGGGCAGTGCAAGAGCTCGGCGTTTGAGGGAGATGGGGAGGCGGACGACGGGTCTCCTCGGCAAGAGGGCAGAAGGGAAGTAGCTAATGGAGGAAGGGGGTGGCTCGGGTGAGGAAGATCCCGTCGCTGGCGGCGGGGTTCGGCCAGCGCTTGGTGGGGTTGCGGCTCGGCGGCGGCAACTGCGAAGGGGTGGCGTGCCCACCGAGTGCTGCGGTGGCGAGGCGCTGGGAAAGAGAGAATCGACGGAAGGAGTGCTCAGCTACGGGTGGAGGAGACGTGAAGAGCTCAAGATAGTTCGGGTTGTGTCCAGTGGAGGAAGAAACGCATTGGGAAAAGAGAATAGATAAGAAAAAGGAGAGCTTCCCCGGGGAAAATGTGCTCGGCTTGCCTTGGTTCAGACGAAAGATGAGCTCGTGGGCTGCGGCGGAAGCTAGGCGGGGCGGTGGCCGATGCGGTGAGGCGGCCACGGGAGCTGCGGCGGCTCGGGTTATGAGTCCATTACCGGCGACGGCGTGGGGCAGCTCGTCGGCTCGGCCTTGGCTGCGACGGGCGGAGGCACTCAGTGGAGGAACCGGCTGTAGCTTGGGAGACGGATGCGCGCCGAGGGGGAGTAGGGACTAGGCGGCGGCGGGTGATTCGGTGAGGAAGAAAATGGGTGGTCCGGTGTGTTGGTAGAGCGAGGGGGAGATTGAGGAGCAGCTCGGGGAGGGGTGGGTGCCGGCGTCTTGGGAGCCCACGGCTTGCTGCGGAGAGAGCTACCGGCGGCCGGTCAGGGAAAGGAAAGGTGTAGGCCGAGCTTGACTTGGTGGGGAACAGCACCCGGCGGTGAGAGGAGGAACTGCGACTAGAGGTGCTGCCGGAGCCGAGGCATGGAGGAGCAAGGGATGAAGAAAGCCAGGGAGAAGGGCCACTTGAGAACTCGAGAAGAAGGTGCGATAAGGAGAGAGCTCGGGTAGTAGGAGTTGCCACAATTCGGCTCAGAAAATGGAAAGCTCAAAGAATAGAGTAGTAGTAGGAGCTCGAGTTTGGATGACCGGAGGAAGGAATTGGAGAATTGGGGTCCGGGCAGGAAAAAAAGATTGGAGCTCGAGGCTTCTTATGGTCCTGAGAGAAATAAATAGGAACGGGGAAGAACTGGTGAGCCATGCTGTTGCTGCACAGTAGGGGTTTGGCGCCAGTTGCTGTGGATGGAGAGGGGGCGGTGCGAGCTGGCTGAGTCGTGCAGTGAAAGAGGAGGATTGTGCAGCTTGCTCAGGGAAGAAAAGAAATGAGGCAGGGAAAAGCTTTGGTGGGAGTGAAGAGAAGTAAACCAGTAGAATAAGGAACTTGGAAAAAAAAAGGTTGGGGCAGCTCGTGTAGATGGGCAACTCAGCATGCATTTAAGGAGGGAGTAAGAGCATGTACAATGTTGGTCAACATTGGGTGCTAAGAGGGTGCTAAAGATTCTTAGCACCAACTTTAGTTGGTTCTAAACATTGTGAAGGGAGGTGCTAAGGAAAAATTGCTAGCACCTGGTTCTAGTACTAGAACCACATTCTAAGAAAGAGTTGACTATATGTGGGGCCCAAGCTAGAGCAAATAGTGAGAGAGAAATAGATGAGAAAGAATATAATATGTTGATATGTGGGTCCAAAGTAGGTGCTAAGAAAAAGTTAATATTAGAGTAAATTTACTTTTCTTAGAACCAAGTGCTAGCAATTTTCTTAGCAAGTTTCTAGCACCATCACATTGTACATGCCCTAAGGGCCAGTGCAAGCTGCTGGTGGATGCCGTGTAGTGAGAGAGAAAAGTATGAGGAGGGAGAAGGAGGTGATGGGACTGATGGTAGCTCTAATGCAGTAATGGTGTGAGAAATGGTAGGCGCCGCTCGCTACTAGCTTTGATGGTGAGTGCACTTGTGGCAAAAGAAACAGTGAGCTGTAAGGGAGAAATTGAGGCAATGCAGCTCGGGTGGCAGTTGGAATAGGATCGGAAGTAAATGAATGGGAAGGAATCAAGGGGAGTAAATAGGTAGATAGCCAATGCTGTGAGCTGCAGGAAAAAAGTTAGGGACCGACTGCTGTGCTTGGCAGAGAGTAGTGCAAGGTGTGGTAGAGCAGAGAGGTCAATAGTGCTCTCGCACTGTAAGGATTAATTCTTGGTGATACAGTTGATGGAACGGGTCCCAAACTAGCTCTAGGAGGGGATGTAAGGGTTCTTATGACAGGTATAGGTTTTCGCCATAGACTGGTTGGAAAAGAATTGGGGCGTTCATAAATGCACCTTGGCATGTAGCAGACATATACATGTGTATGTAGATAGGGTGAGGAGATGTTTACGTGGAAGATCATGGCAGGTGTGATGGAATGAATGCCATCCAACAAAGTTATATACATGTACTCAGGTGTCCTAGCAAATTTTCTTATACGAGATGGTCTGTAAAAAGTGCATGCATTTAGGTAGAATGGAAAAGAGCTAAATCCCAGTGTAGAGCTATTATGCTACAACTTAATCATTTTTAAGAGATAACATGTGGTAATGAATTTTGTAGATTACTTTTATCTCCAATTTTTAATAGGTCATCCTTTGGTTTAGGGCCAATTGGAACATGTTTTAATTTCAGAGCATTAGAAATGAGTGTGAGCTCTTATTACAAATATTTTAGTAATTTCTTTCTAAACATTTTGTGTTTGAAAAAGGCTTGCATAGTTAAATAGCCATGACAAAAACAGGGGCCGAAGGAGGACAAAGGGCTAGGATTTAGGATTTCACTTCTGTTCAAAGGAATCGGAATAGAGTTCGGAGTGTATGTGCACACATACACATGGGAGTTCGAGCATATAGGTGGTGGTGAAAGGCATGTAATAATGATAGGATGTCGTGGGTAGCTAGGGTTTGGGAAACACCACCAGTATACCCATATATATATGCAACAGATTGCAGCAGAGCCAACGGTGATTTGGGGTTTTGCGTATATGCGCATACACACAAGCAGTATATATGCGCACATACTCAAGATTGATCAGGGCGGAGTAGATGGTAGAATATCATGGCATTTGGGAGGGGTTTGTGCCATATATATATGCTAAATTTTTGCAATGATGCCGTATGGCAGATAAACATTCGCACAGGCATGTGTGGGTGCATGCATGTGGGAAATTATAGGTGTGCATTTGCGGATGTGCAAGGAGTCCGTTAAAGAGTAGGCGGGCGGGGGTTGCCTTGCGTCGAGATATACCAAGCGGAATTGGTGAAAGGTTAAACGCGATGAAGCTTTGAACACTCGTGCCAGGAGAGGGTACGAGAGCACTCGGTGGTTATTTTAGATAATGGTAATGTTACAAGGTGATGACAGGGTTTTGATTAGGTTTATTTTTGAGAATTTTATTATTAGTATAAAAAGTTTTTTTTGACCCTAATTTTCATGTTTCGAAAAAATGGGATGTGACACCTCCCCTGCCTTGACCCACGGGCAGGCAAGGCGACGCGACAAGGAAGCAGAGGCCACGGCTGCCACCGGTGAGCACGGGCTTGCCCCTGATCGGCGAGACGCTACGGTTGATCCCCACGTACAAGATGCCCCAATAGCAACAGCAAGGGTAGAATAGTCTTTTAAACTAGGGATCAAAGATTAAGTGATATTGTTTTGCAAAAAACCTATTGTAGGATAAATTATGAATTGACATGTCAACCTTAGAGCATTTTAAAGAGAGAGACTTCAACAACTAAGGCAAATAATATAAGCTGTCCAACTTCAGGGCATATTCAATCCTAGTCACGAGCTCACGACCTGTTCTGGGCCGAGAAATCACGAGCCTCACAGATCAAAAGTCGCAACAGCAGGAAAACAAAACAAAGCAGCGTAGCGCGATGGCGGAGGAGGGCGGCGCCGACGAGCGTGAAGCGGCGGAGGAGAGTATCGTGTGGAGGGAGGAGGCCCGGAGGTTCGAGAGCCCCGACGGCGCGGCCTTCCTTGAGTACCGCCTCGTCGTCCAGCTGCGCCCCTCCTCCTGCGGCGGCGGCGCGACCCCGGCGGTGATGGACATGGTGCATACGTACGTGCCGCGGAGCAAGCGCGGGCGGGGCCTCGCCGCGCGCCTCTGCGACGCCGCCTTCGCCCATGCGCGGCGCCACGGCATGCGCGTCGTCCCCACTTGCTCCTACATCTCCGTAACCTGTCCTCTCCTCTGCCTGCCTTCCACTCCCATTCGCGAGTCCCAAATCCGAATTGATAACTGTTCTTGATTGAGATTGTTAAGACTTAAGAGAACTCTTGTTCTCTTGTTGCTAGGATAATTCACAGCAGTTTTTTTTTCTTCTGAAACAGAAATCACAGCAATTGAGTTGAGCTAATTCATCCACGGCAGAAAGGGAAAAGGTTAATCCTAATTGATTTATCCTTTTTTTCAGGGAAGTCCTAATTTTGCAATAGCGGAAATCGAAATTCTAACTGATAACAGTTCTTGAGGGGGCTAGTGGCTTACTGGCACCTCAAGTTCAAACAAACTTGATCTTTTCAAGTCAACATTCAAACCCAAAGACGAGCAAATTTACATCTTTTCAAGCTGATGGTTTGGTCATTCCTGACGCCCATTTCCTGCATTACAGGGCACATACCTCCCTCGCAATCAGGCGTGGAACGAGCTCGTGTACAAGGGCGACGAACCCAAACCCAGCACCATCACCAGCATGTAGAAGAAGCGTCCACTCGCTCAAAAGCTTTTCTGCTCCAATTCTGTGTATACATCATCACTCAATAATCAGCTACCAGCTGATCATCCACGCGCCCACGCGCCCCATGTAATGCCTCTTTTGTAAGGCCTTCGTTTCGCCTGATACGTTTAATACATGTCAAAGCATCGCACGATCGATATTGGAACATTTGATGTGCAATGCAGAGGTTTAAGCAGCAACAGCTTTTCATCTACAAGCATCCGTAGGCTAGAAACAGCTGTGACCTGCAGTTTATGTCCAAGTTTGTACTGTTAATACCCCCCGATTTCATGATATTTTGGATGGAACACGCATACGCATTTTACCACAGGCCCAGCAGCATTTTGAGATAGATGTACAGAGCCAGCATATTTCATGTGCTACTACATATGTGATTATTCAGCAGTCCAGTATCTTGTTCAGAGATCATACTGAACGATATCTGAAAACCATAATGCAGTATTTGCTATGATGCAGCCACAGGCACCAACATATCATTAGCCAGACTCGAGAATTACACAATCGCAATGATAGATACCCGTAATTATTGAAGAAAGTGGCAGGAGCGCTGCCTTTTTTATAGAAGAATGGAATCAAAGTTCAAAATGTTTATATATACATGTGCACCGGCCAATGGCCAAAACAAAAGAGAAGCTACACGATGTTGTATTACTCAAACGGATTTGGCCCTCCTAGCTCATTACCATGTCTCTGGCAGGCCAGCCGTCTGGATTTGATATCATCCATCGCATGAGAAACGACCTCGTCGATTGATCTGAAGTTCTGCTGGAAAATTCTGGCATTTCGCTCTTTCCATAGGTTCCAGAGCCCATATACGAGAATACCATAAAGCTTCTGCTTCTCCATCCGGTTTAGTTGTGCGCCACAGGAGAGCCACCAGGATTGTAGGGTTTCATCCGTGCCTTCTAGGAACTCGAAAGGTCTAAAACCATTAAGCGTGGCAAGCCTTCGCCATACCTGCCTAGCGAAAGAACATCTCAAGGATATATGCAGTGCCGTTTCTGCGTGGTTCCCACAGAGTGTGCATATAGTTCCGTTAGGCTAACCTCTATCTTGTAGTCTGTCCGCTGTCATTATCCTGTTCTGAAGAGTTCGCTAGACATGAATTTTGCATTTGTTCTCTGCATGCGCCGTCCAGATATGGTCACTCTGAATGGAGGGGAACGATCGCTCAAACTGAATGTTGTAGGCCGATTTGGCGGAGTATTGTTTCTTGTTTGACCATCGCCAGGCAATGGTGTCTTCCTGTTGTAAGTTCCTTGGCGTTTGGGCAATTAGGTTCCATAGCTGGATAAATTGCCGAACTTGTTCTTGTGTGTTGATTCGTCTAAATGGTTTCAACCATCTATTGTCCTGTAGCTCATACTCCACTGTTCTGTTCTTTCTCTTGGTGATTGCGAAAAGATCGGGCATCTCTTCCTTTGGTGCAATTCCACCAAGCCATCTGGAGGTCCAAAATTTTGCTTTATCTCCCTTCCCAATGGTGATCAACGTTGAGGCTGCAAAAAGGGATCTATCCCTGTTATCACAGGGAGTTACTTGCCCATGCCAGGGTCATGGCGTGGAGCTCCATTCCATCCATAACCATCTAAGGCGCAGTGCCGATCCAAATCTATCAATGTCTTTTATCCCGAGCCCTCCCTTATTTTTTGGTCTGCATACCTATTTCCAATTCACCAGACATTGACCGCCCGAGCAGTCCTCATCATCCTTCCATAGGAAAGCTCTCATGATTTTTTCTGCCTTCTTGATTGCCCATTTCTGGATCTTGAGGGCTGAAAGAAGATATACCAAACACGGTGAGAGGACCGATTGAATCAGCGCTAGTCTTCAAGCCCTGTTGAGGAATTTGCCCTTCCAGCCTGCAAGCTTCGTGGATAGCTTGTCAAATGTTGGTTGTAAGTCTGTTTTCCTAAGTCTGGATGTATGGAGCGGAAGTCCCAGGTAGGTGCATGGGAACTGCTTGAGCTCTGCCGGGAATAACTGGTGAATCTGTTGTAATTCAGTGTCTTGGCAGCTGATGGGGAAGGCGTCACTCTTTTGGACATTCGTGCGAAGTCCTGTAGCAGCTCCGAAGTCTTGAAGACATTGGAGGATGACTCTTAGTTCCCCTAGTTCTGGATTTGCCAAGATCGCAGCATCGTCAGCGTACAGAGAGATTCTTAGATCACTAGGCACTCCCTTGATAGGTTTGATAAGGTTTGCTTCCATGGCTTTACGAAACAAATTCTGTAGTGGTTCAATAGCAAGGATGAAAAGCAGAGGGGAGAGAGGATCTCCCTGTCTGACTCCCCTCCTGTGCCAGATCCTGTCAGTCTTTTCTCCGTTGATGATGATTCGAGAGGAGGATGTGGCGAGAAGATTAGCCAGCCAGTTACGCCACTTGCTTCCGAAACCCATTTCGGTGAATAATTCAAGCATGTACTCCCAACTAACCGAATCGAAAGCCTTCTGTATATCCAGCTTCAGGAAGAGGGTAGGGGTCTTGTTTTTATGCAGCATTCGGACGATGTTTTGAGTGAAGAGAAAGTTGTCCTGAATTCCCCTTCCCTTGATGTAAGCACTTTGAGTCTCAGATATCAATTTATTCAGTTCCGGTGCAAGTCGAGCGGCCATCATCTTAGTTAGGATTTTTTCGAACGAATGGATAAGGCTTATTGGTCTATAATCCTTTAGACCTCTTGGGTGCGTCTTCTTTGCAATGAGCACCACATCCACCTCATTCAGAAGATTCAACCTTTCAGCTCAAAGTTCAGAGAACTGCCTGATAGCCAAGACTATATCTTGCTTAATGATCTGCCAGCATTTCTTGAAGAAGATGTTGGTGAAGCCATCTGGCCCTGGTGCTTTCCCTTCATGTAGGCTATTGATAGCACTCTGTATTTCTTCTTCGGTGAACTCTGCCTCAAGGTGTGCTAGGTTCATCCTCTGGATCCCTAGTGATTCCCAGTTAAGGTTACCTATTCGCTGTTCTTTGGATCCAAGGAAGTCTGTAAAATATTTTTCTGCAATTTGTTTTTTCTCTTTTTGATTTTAAACCTCTTGGCCATCGACTTCGAAACATGGTATCCTATTTTTTCTATTTCGGGCGTTAATCTTTACATGAAAAAACTTCGTGTTGGCGTCTCCATCTCTTATCCAGTGCTGGCGGGATCTTTGTCTTGCACGTGCTTTTTGTACTGTAGCGAGTCCCAGTAGTTTATACTTCAGACATGATCTAAGGGCGTTCTCAAGTGCCGTTAATGTTCTGTGTTCCTGCGCCTTGTCGAGCTGTAGGATGACCTCCGAAGAAATTGCGAACTGCATGGTGGTGTTGCCTATGAGGTTCTGCCGCCAGGTGGTTAGCCTTTTGGATAACCGTCCGAATTTGGTGTGTAGGCGTCTGAATGCGTCGGGTGAGTTTACTGGTTTGCTCCAGCAGTCCTGTATAATTTGGTACAATCCCGGGATCTTCAGCCACCGGTCTTTGAATTTAAAGGATTTAACCTTGTTTTCTTGATGCATTCCTGTCAGCATCAGCGGGCAGTGATCTGAAATCATCGAGGATAACGGTTGGAGCATGCAGTCATGGAATTGTACATCCCATTATGCAGAACAGAGCATCTTATCAATGTTGGACATCGTTGGATTAGCTTGACCATTGGACCACGTGAACGATCGACCATGGAGCTTAAGCTCTCGGATTTGCAGGTTGTCAATCACTGTTCTAAATGCTCCAATCAGCCTCGTGTTGATTTGATTATTGCTTTTGTCGGCTGCTTTAAGGATGAGGTTAAAGTCTCCTGTAATTAGCCATTTATCGAGTGTATCAGGGTTGAGTTGTCTGATCTCCTGTAGGAAGAGGAGTTTGTCCGATTCCGCCTGTGGCCCGTAGACTCCAGTGCATGACCATTTAAGGTCTGAGTCGAGGTGGTTAATATTAGCTGTGAGGGTGTATGTTTTGGGCAACGGCTCTGTGAGGTTGAAGAAGCAGCTTGAGCATGCTAGAATAATCCCCCCTGGATCCAACTGCCGGCAGGAAGCAGTAGTTATTAAGGAATTCATTGCCCATTATGCGCCTGATACAAGTATCATCTATTCTCTCCATCTTCGTTTCTTGTAAACATACGATGTTGGCCCTGTGGTGGTCTAGGGCTTGTCGCACAGCATCTTTGCGTGCATTGTTGTTAAGTCCTCTTACGTTCCAAGATACAACTCTCACATGATGGGACGACATAATGGAAGGGTGATTCTCTCACATCTGTACCTGTGTAAGACCGAGTAAAGAAGATAACTCAGGTAGCGATGACCTGCAACTGAAGATTGGGAGCTCGGCTCCAACAGCAAGCAATACAGCGAAGTCACTACATATGGCGCTCTGCGCAAATACAAAGGGGCTCGCGCCAACAAAGTGGCAGGTGAGGAATTAACCGAATCTGTGAGTCCGGGGCACCTCATCTCTCGGCAGTCCTGGGATAGAACTAGCAGCAGAACATGGCCACCACAAAAGGGACAGCTAGAACAACTAAAAGACACATAAGACACATAAGGAGATACACTACTCCTGTTACCCGAGCAAGGACTAAACCTAGGCCGTGGCACTAAGCACAGTATTGACATCAATTTTGCCTAGTGCACCTGCAAGAGAGGCAAACGCAATTACAGTGTCTTCTGTGAGCGGCTCCTTGAACAACTCCTTGTACCGGGCAAAGTGTTCAACTGCTGGATCCTGTTGAGCCTGCAGAATACCAAGCTTCTTCATGAGCAGGGTCCTTGCCTTCTCTATCATTGAGAGCCCAGCTACATTGGGACCGTTCTTGTCTTTGTTTTGCTTCTCTTTGTTTTTGGTACCTGTCTGTTCCGCCATCTTGGACATGCTCCTAGTGCATGGCATGGACGGAATTAGTGGCGGCGGCAACGGGCGAGTCACCAGCTGTCTAAACTGAGCCAGCGTCATGTCATCGTCCACCTCTGAACCACCTGAATCTACCTCAGGAGCCGGCGCCTGCATTTCTCCCTGCTGTGTGATCTGTTGTTCCTCTTGCTGAGAGTCTAGTACACTCACAACTGGCGCCCGGGCCGGTGGGAGCAAGGCAGCAAGTGCCTCATCCATCATTGGGTCCCTATCTCCCATATCCTCAAACGAAAGGATACGGATCTGAGAAATGACATCAGTGAATTGTTCTAACTCCAGCTGAGCCGGCCTGTGAGTTTGCTTCGACCTTGAGAGCCAGGTCGGGGACCTTGAGCGCTCCCGTACTGCGACGGTTTCCTCATCGAAACTGCCGTCTGAATTATCTCCATCTCTTGGGTCACCCCGACGGCGTCCTCCTCCTCTCCTGTTGCGAACGTAAGTGTCTGGACGATCACCCTGCTCTCGGCCCTTGTTGCTGTTCCTTTGAGGGCACACATCCCACCCTGTTGTTCGCCGTCCTGTCTCCCACCTCGGAGGGCTGCGAGAATGGTCCCTGTCTCTATCAAGATCCGAAGGACGGGAGATACGGTCATGAACAGAGCGTCGCTTAGTCGGGGAGAAATCATCCTTGACGCCTAGCTCCCAGTGAAATGAAAAAGCTTCCGGGCCTCGAACAGAGCCCGATGAAGGAGGTGATGGCACGCCGCTTGCCAGGCTACTCGAGCTGGATCCCTTGAATGGCGGCTCCAGTTCCGGCGGATCATAGTCGATGAGCTGGTCGATGTGAACCAGGAACGGGTGTGCCATCAGACTAAGCGGCTGGTCGCGGGGCGGTAGTTGCTGGTGGCACTGATCGTCGAAGGGGCTGCTCGCCTTGATACGAGCTGGTGACAGAGGCCTCCGCAAGCTCATGTCCGTGTAGTAAACTCCAGCTTTCGGCACCGCTTCCGGGATAGGAGCGGTGATCCAGAAGCGCATGCAGCCTGTTTCCTTTTCCGCTAACGGTTCATCGAATCCTCCATCCTGTAAGCCAGCATGTGCTAGGGTCGTAGCGGCCGACTCCGGTCCCCACTCCGATCTGGGAACCCCCTCGATGCAAATGCGCATCCTGTACCTTGCTTGGTTGGCGTTTCCTGTGGCGAGCCGCGACCAAGGACGGAAACGAAGATGGAGATCTTTTTCATCCACAAAGGGTGTGCGTAGAACCGCATCGTGCATTGCTGCGTTGCTGAAGATTGCCAGGTACTCCTTGGGACCATGCATCGTGACCTGGACATCATCCCTCCTGATTTCAAAGAAATCAGTTAGAATGCGCTGGATCTTCCTATTAGAACTCTGCAAGTGCCTTGTGATTAGGAGCATGATGACCCCTCTCGACATGAGCTCGCACTCCTCCCGCACCATCTGTGAAGTCAACCTGTTGAAGCAGCGCACGTTGTCGGGTCTGGTAGGCCAGGCATTGCTAGTGGCGTCCATCTTCTTGAGGGGTGGGAAGTCGGAGATACACGGTAGCTCTTGTCGCTTGGTCCCCGCCGCTGCAGCACGCTTGTCGCCGGACACCAGCGGGCCTTATGGCCAGAGGCCCTGCAAATCAGGCACTTTGGCGGGTCACTACAGGAGGCAATGAAGTGGGAGGGACTGAAGCAACGATAGCAGCATCCGGCTGCCTTCTCTTTAAGCAACAGTGATAATCTGGATGGAGGAGTTCTGGTAGGTGGCCGGGAGTCAATGCCGTTCTTCTTGCTACTCCTGTCGCGCCTTCCCAACACCGTCTGCCAAGGTCCACCCTGGTCTTTCAATGCGCGGTGCCTCCTGGGATCCAACCTGTCGCCTGCTTGACATGGCCTGTGAAGTTACCTGCTCCTGCTGCACAATTGATGGCTGGCCTGCTGAGATTTCGGTCGCCGCCGAGGGGGAAGGATGGGCCACCAGCTTTGGCTTCCAATCTGTAGCCAGGTAGCACTGTTGCTGCAGGAGAGTACCTCTACTCGTTTCGACATGGTTTTTATTTTCTAGCCTATTTGAAAGCAGCAACGAACATAGCATACTATTATTCAAACAACAACATGCCTGCGATGTGAAGAAGAAACAGAACAAGTATTATGTATGTACATATTGTTCTACATGAGCTCAGTTTGGAACAAAATGGCTGATCGTCTCCATCTGCATCATAATCTTAGCCCGTAATGAGATCATCGATCATCTCCATTCTCGAGCTCACCCAGGGACAAAGTAATCCATCTTCTCCACCGGTAGGTTTAGCACTGAAGTATCAGCCTGAGCAACAGAAGTGTTCAGTCATTCCTGGCCCCTCCAACGGCAATTCTTATCACGTTGGACTATCATAGCACGCATTTAGCAGTAGATCATATGACATACCTCCTCAAATGGAACAAACACAAAGGGAGTCAAACCCCTACTGTGGGAAACAGCAGGCACGTCCGGGTCATGCGTCTCATCCTCCTCCCAGCCCTCAACAAGTTCAAGCATGTTGCCTTTCCAGTTTCTCAGTTCAGTTCCATTCACCCCCGTTGTTAGGATCTTCAAGACATCCAACCTTTTATTTGCGCCAATTGTAGTGCCTCTAAGCCTGCAGAACGTTGGTGCAAATTTCAATGATTAGGAACAGACGATCATTATCAACACCTATACAGAAGTTGAAGTCAAAATACCTTAGGCGCATCCTAACAAGTGTGTACCGATGCCCTGGATATAGGAGTGCCATTTCTATCTGCGTGCAGGAAAGAGAAGCTAATATTAGCAAGAAGTGATGGATAGTACCCAAGAATGCATAAACAAAGTCCTAAAAATTTTCACCTGGCCATCCCCTTTCAGTACATAGTCACCTTTAAACACACAATCTCCTTTTGATGGTCGGAAATGCATGCACTTGACTACATCTTTAATTTTCTGCGGGGAAATCTGCTCATCACAGGAAAGCAGAACATCAAATGATGTTTCACTAACAATAACCATACTGTGACCATTACTAACGGAGTTCAAATGGGGACCTTGTAGAGGAACTTCCCAGTTGGAAAAAATCTCAAGTAACGGTAGTAGCAAACCTGAAGCCAAAAGGAAAGTATTACTAATGCAACCAACTTGGTAATAATAAGCAGATGAAATTGACAAGAAAGCTAATCAACACTCTACAATAAAATTTCCAATAATATAATCCTAATAACTAGAGTTTGTAAAGGCAAATGTCTTCAAATAAACAATATTCCTTATAAATAGACAGAGTGCCACCATACCACATTGACAGTTTTCTTGAACTGCCACTCTGTAATAGAGACCTGAAGAAGCAGCACATATCAAAAGTCAATGCAAAGATAATACAGCCACAACACAAAATGCTCTAGCAATTATACAGAAATAACAGCGAGACATTCAGAAAATTAAAGCAACGCCTTTCAGCTGGTCTTTAAAGGTAAAGTATTTATCAGGGAACATTACAATTATCTATGCAGTAGGACAAGTTCACAGTGAAATCAATACTAACATGTCAAAACCTAGATGATGTTTCTGAACAGCGGGAGCACTCAGCACTATAAGCAGTTAAGCACCAATGCATATTTCAACAACCTAATGTACCTCAACTTACACTCACTAGTGAGTCAGAACAGCATGCTCATAGGTCATACTAACATACCTATACTGTACTTGAAACATGTCATCATGCCCCAGACCTCAAGTGTGCAAAGCAAAGCGGATGCTCAGAATAAAAATGTTAGATCGTGCTACGAATTTAGAGAGCACTTTATAAGAACTTTTTAAGGCACGGATAAACTGACATATAGATCTTGAAAACTTCCACTAATCATTCACTTTGTCTTCATGGTGACCTTTTCATTGGAATCAGTGATAAATTTTAGGAAACACCTGGTCAGGTTGACCAGATTCAAAAATGAAGATATCAACCCTCAAAGCACTGTGCCTATTTGAATAAATATGATTTTACAAATGCACCATATCATACAATCAAATTCAAAACTGCTTCTTGAATATTTACCATCATTTCAGATTCTTGGTCTCTGCATCCACATTTTCCTCCAAGAAGAATCATACAGCGACTGCACTATCCTGTAGTTTGCCTCTATTCCAGTCCTCTTTATATAAGAAAAGTTGGATGTTTGAGCAAAACAATAAGTATGAAAACCAAATCCCAAAATAAATATGTATACTAACCTGCCAAGTTTTCAGGCAAGCGTTCCGCCACAAAGTAGGATTGCGTGCAGTATATTTCCACTTGCGACAGACACATGCAGCCCTCCCTAAAGTATATGGGTTCATTCTTGCAAATATCTGTTAAAACATTGCCACAGAACAGTTAAGCAAAGCAATATGGCATTGATAACTATGATCTAATATATTAGCTTCTTTTCACACTGATGTCATGATAGAATGAGGTACTGAGTGATAGAGATACTTACATTACAGTCAATAAAGGATATTAACTCACGTCATGCAATGTTGTGATATGCTGACTTACATGGCAATATTTATATACTTATGAGGAAATACTCCCTCCTTTCTTTTTTACTTGTTGTTTTGGATATTGACATGGTCTCGAAAGCATTTGACTACTACTTTTTCTAAATATATGTTAGCAAAAAATAAAATTTAATAGTTGAAGTACTCTTGATGACAAACCCGCAAATATCATTTCCATGTCACAGTTCTACTTATGTTAGTGGTCGAAGTTCTAAAAGTTTTACTACATGCATTCTCAAACGGCGTGAAAATGGAAGGAATATATAACTAGAACAGAATAAGGATTTAGCATAATATTTAAAAGGTATGCATTTAAATGATGATAAATAAACGTTCCATTGTCCATAAAAAAAATATAATCATCACCTCAAAAGCAGTTCATCAGGTAAGCACTGGTGAATGAGCGGCGGATCAGGTCTACTGCTCAAACTGCTGAATGGTGGTATGGGCTGAACTCTTATTCCATATAGTTCTGTGAAGAACATCAAACAGTAAAAGGCACAAAGCTCATTAATCTTCCATTATGCTAAAGCTAACGGCCAAGTCATTGACCAATGAAAATGAGAGAAGGGCCAGACAAACCACTTCAATTCAAGTGTTAACTTCATGTTGTACTTACTCAGCCAGGGTCTATCTGTTGCAATATATCTCATGCTTCCCAGATGATCAAATGTGTTGAACTCTGGGCGAATATCAATGGAGACATCTGCATGAGAAAACATTACCGTATGACATAAGTTTGCCAAAATGAGAACTGAGAACTGATCCAAAAATCTACAACAAAATAAAGAAGCCTACAACTATGATAGTTCGAAACATTCTAAACTCTGCAGAAAGTGAATTTTTTATCTAGCTCTGCAGCCTCTGCTCACAAAAATGTGAATCGAGAATATTAATCAATAATCACCTCTTTATTTCATACTTTGACAGCACAACCTTCACCACCCTCAAAATAACACATAATCCACCGCAATGCAAGGGTCAAATAATAACTTAACTCCATCACAACAACATAAAAACTTGCAAATTCCATTGGCAATTTGCATCTGAGTCAGGCAATTTCATTATTTCTATAATCCTTGGTACAGAATAACCACTTCAAACAACACGTCATGACATCAGTGTGCCTTGTGACCTTGTCGAATCTCGCTGAATTCTAACCCTTGGTAGGTACTTCTAGTAACAAACACTATACCAAGGTATCATGACATCGATGTGCCTTGTTGAATGTTGATTCGAATTATAGCCCTCGGTAGAGGTACTTCGACACTATACTGTCTATACCAGAGCGCCAGGACATCAATATGCCTTGTTGAATGTCCATTCGAATTCTAGCCATTCATAGAGGTAGTCCATCTCCCTTAACCAAAATAATTCCCACTTAGGTACTGTTTTGTTAAGATTGGTAATGTAATTATAACGGGAACGGGATTATCTTAAAAAAAAAGGTAATTTGGTGGTGCAACGGATGATCACCTAATTAGCTTTGTTAAACTAAGAAATGCTTTTCGAAACCGCTTATCGGACTACTCCAAGTGCTCGGTTGAGATGTGATACAACATTTGACAAAATAAGACCAATGAATACCATAATGGCACGTATAGTTCACAAAGCTAGCAGCAAATTTACAAAAAAGAAATAAATAAAAACTCGATGCAATGAAAAAAAAACACGCAGCGATCCAATATCAAGAGAAAACATCGACAAAATCACCCAACCTTTAACACACACAGAACCAACAGCACAGAAATCCAATCTTCACCACCCACCAACCAAAACAACACAACACAAATTAGTTGGGTCATTGACTCCATGCCCGGCTCAGCGAGTTCAGCGTGGAGCACCACCAGCGCTCCACAGATATCCCATGTCTAATCTAGAGGTGGATTCGCTAGGTCTAGGACACTGGGATGAGACGGAAGAGGTGGATTTGCTTGGATAGAGAGACAGGAGGGGAGGCTGGGCGAGGGATTCTTCGCCGCTGTGAGGCGGCGTGCGTGACCACGGCAACCTCCTGAGGAGGAGATTCCTCCGTCTCAGCGTATTGGATATGGAATACGGCTGATTCTTATTAGGAATTGATGATATGCCCCGTTTTTTAATGTCTCTTGAACATATGCTTCGATTTTTATTGTAATCGATAATATGCCATGTTTTTTACTGAACTTTGATCCTATGCCCCATCTGTAATATTATATTTATTTTCGTGGTGATTTGGTAAAACTTGTGCTGACTAGAACTTGAACTTCCCATATTGCCCCTCTCCTCAACTGGGACTTGAACTCGTAGAGAACAGAACGAGAAGGAAAGAGTCTCTCGTGTAAACACGCAGAAAAAGGATATTTCCCCAATTCTTGCTTCTTGCTCGTTTGTCAAAGGATAGCTCCCGTAACAACAGATGCAACACTTACCGAAAGTTGGTCAGCTTCTTCATGCTTGCCTTTCATTCGGAGCTGCAGAATCTTTGTAGCTAACTGGTTTGCATTTAGCTTTTGAGTGCTCACTGAAGATGATTTCTTTGAACTCTCCTTGGAATCTGCTCGGTATCCCTTTGCTCGTCAACCTCAAGAGTGGCCTCCAATTCGCACTTTACAGCTTCGATTCCTCTGAATTTTGAGCCGCCTCCACTTCTGAAGTAGTGTATTTTTTCCATTCGATTTGTTTGTCTAGGAACCCCAAATGCTCGCCCAGAACAAATTTTGACATCAATCCGTATTCTGCCGCTTCTTCGACCCCGATTTGGATTTGTTTCCAGTTCGAAATTCCAGCCCCGAGCCGTTGTCGGAGGCATCTCGGATTCCGGCGACCATCTCTGTCAGCAATTTCCTTGTACGCTAGCGAGTTTGATCCGAGCTCCCAAATGCTCTCGCGGTACTCCTTGGCGGCCTGCTCATCGCGGACTTGCCGCCGGCACAGCACAAACTGGTTGGAAGCTCCCACATGGCGGAAGCGGCGCCAGCGCCTGCGGCGTCACCACCGATGCCGTCCGCATGAGCTTCGGCCTCGACGGCTTGTGGCGGCTCATCACGGGCATCTTCCCCAACCTCCTCGCCATGCTGCTCGCCGGCGCCGCCCACAAGCTCCTCCTGCCGTTCGACGCTTTCTAGCAGTGGATCCAGACCACCGTCGTCGATGCCGCCGTTGGCTTGACGGCTTTTGGCTGCTCATCCGGCGCTTCTTTGCCAACATCCTCACCACGGGCACGACTGCGACCCACAAGCTTGTCCCAGCCGTCGAACTCAAGATCGCCGCCGCCGTCGCGCTCCTAATCGCCCAGGCGCTTGTCTCCGTCATCTGCGTGGGAATCAGCGGGAGGGCCGGGGGCGGGAGGTGCCCGGAAGCAGCAGAAGCAGCGGAGGGTGCCGAGCGGAGGGCGGAGGGTGCCTGGTGGAGACGAGGCGACGAGAGGGGCACGGTGGTTGGGGCTAGGACCGGGCGTGAGAGACAGGGGCAATTTGGCAGTTCCGGTGTTCTTTATCCTTGTTAGCATAAAAATAAATAAAATATATCGAATGGGGTATATGATCAAAGAGGAAGAAAAGACAGATTTAGCCCCCACGGATCGATCAATGGCAAAAAGAGGCCCCTGTGAAAATTAAAACCAAAAATAGCCCTCCTGCCGCACCCAAGACCTGCGAACGCGACCTGCCACGTCCCTGGGCTGCGGGAGGTGGGCTGCCGCACCCCTGGGCTGCGGGAGGTGGGCTACCGCATCCCCCACCCGCGGGAGGTGTGCTGCCGCATCCCCCACCCGCTGCACGCTACAATGCACCAATTTTTGACGGTTCTCGGACGTCCGATCAAAAATGAGCGGCTCAGATCTGATGCTACAGTATACACGAACAGTGCTACAGTGTATGTGAATAGTGTTACAGTACGTGCATGGTGCTACAGTACGTGTGAACAGTGCTGCGTGCGTGTGAACAGTACCACACAGCGTACCTCTGCGGGTGCGGTAGCCCACCTCCCGCATGTGGCAGGTGCAGCAGCCCACCTCCCGCAGCCGCGGCGTGCGGTAGGTCGCGTTCGCAGGTCCTGTATGCGGCAGGAGGACTTTTTTTGGTTTTAATTTTCACAGGGACCTCTTTTTGCCATTGACTGGTCCGTGGGGGCTAAATCTGCCTTTTCCTCGATCAAAGAGACAACAAAAAATGAGACATATAATCAACTGCAATGAAAAGCGGGGCATATAATCAAGTGACATCAAAATATGGAGCATATGATCAATTCTCTCCCTTAATAATGATGATAAAAAATCGAAGAAATAGATGGGGGGAAAGAACAGAAATTCTCCATATGAATCCCGCGAATTCGCATGGAGTTAGTGGGTGAATACCTGGGGAAGCCATGACGAGCAAGAACTTCGGAGGAATCGGAGCAGGAAATGGTACACGCCTGATCGAGCGTGTGTGTTCGAGGAAGGGGGAAGAAGAGAGGAGACGCTCTTGGCCTCCGGAGAGTTCGTGTGTTTCTCTTCTCCTGCCTACATTTTTTACAGCCACAAATTTATAAATTAGGAGTATAATCGCTTGGTGCACCCGATCGGTACCCCCTTGTTTTTATAAGGTGACGTTTTAGAACTTAAACGGCGTATTTGCACTATCATCCAGCAGTACCAATGAATTAGGTTTTCTTACAAAATTGTGAGCTCGCCTAATTTAGGCTCCGCAAGGGGAGACATTAGGCTCCGCGTCTAGAGCTAAAAATATTATAGATATTTCATAAGAAGAATGTATTTTATATAAACTTAACAAGTTTATTTCCTGTACAAACCAATAAAAATCCATGTTCCAAAAAGGTATTCATTAATAAAAAACTTATTATAACAAGTTTGTGAAGTGAAATATTACAACGCTTATTTCAAAGTGTGCAATCCAAACTTTTAGTTTGTCTGAAAGTGACTCTATATGTAGCTCGATACCGAATATATGGAAAGAAAAGAAAATAGAGGATTAGATCATTCAAGTCCTTTTGTCCAAGTTTTTATTGCGTGCTCCAATTCTCTATTTCGTGGCTAAACATGAGTAAACAAAAGAAAATACTAATTACATATGATCCAATGGTCTCTTGAGACACTTTCATGCCATGGATTCTTTAGCTGGAGATGTAAAACTGGAAGTTCTATACGAAGAAAAGCTAAGACTGTGGTGTACCCGGTTTTTGGGGCCGGATACGCTCCTGTGATTACTGTACTGGTCCCTGGATCAGTAGCCAGTACACACAAGATCTTGATAACGTTCACATACAATACCGAGTATTTTACACAAATATACCCTTATGGCCATTATTCAACATCATAGCTGATTGGCTGAATAAAAGTAACGGCGGAATAACAACAAAGCGTAGATAATAACCCATCATTATGCCCAACCACAGGCAACTGACTGAGGAGAACGTCCTAGCCCTCGTGGTCACTGACATCGTCCTCAGAGCACCATTCTTCTTCTTCGTCTGGCCAAATCAACAAGTCAGGTGAGTACGTTGAATGTACTCGCAAGCATTTCCCACAGGAGAATAAAACGGCATAATCCATGCAAAGGAATATATTTCAAAGGAGAGGCTCTACCTATGTTGCATGTTTTGCGGAAATGTAAGTTCTAATCTTAAATACGATAATAGATGTCAAAGCGATTTTGAAAACAACACGACCCCAAGGTCACAATCAACGAACGAGGTAGTCTCCGCTACCTCCCTTATTCCTTTCTCCTCAGCGTGATAGCTCAGCCTATCAGACCTACCCTTTTTGGCTTCCACTCGCACTACCCCGGGCAGTGCAGTTAGCCTCTTCTTCAGCAATTCCTAGCTACCAATCGGGTAGCATTAATTGTACTCTGTGGACACATCATGCCCACGTCCTTAATCCCACTGCCCAGCTTTCATAAACAAAACTAATCTAACCAGTGTGTGGCCTTGCCAGTTCATATCCATGACCGAGGACGTGGCTATTCGAATAGTTTTTAACACTCTGCAGAGGTTGTACGGCTTTACCCACAACATGTAAGTCACCCTTATTGCCGAGCGCTAACGGGTACACTTTCACAAGGTGTACTGGCAGGGTTATTACAACGAGACCCTTCGCCCGTGTTCACACTAGAGCCGGACCTGCTAGGTGGGTAACCCAACTTTTGCATCCTGGATGACAAAAATGGAACTCTCCACCTTTGTGTTGAACCTATGTACACGTACTACGTGGAACTCACTAAGAGCTTTACCTCCACGCAGTTCCGTGAAGATCCTCTAGGAATCCCAAATCCATCCTAGCACATCACCCTAACTTCCCACGGCTCCAGACTCTAGCATTAGACGAGGTACCGAGTCAAGTCCCTCCCATAAGGGACATGTGGATGTACGGTGGGGGAACTGATTCAGCGGCACTTAGGTTTGGTCCTTAATCGATTCGAGCAAGACTCCAGTTTCAACCCTTCACCTCAGGTAGCTACTGGCTACCCTACCATTCCATGCTCACCACCTCAAGTACCAACCAGCTACTCTACCATCCTTCAACACCCCTTAATATTCTTGCCCGGATCAAAAATCCTCCATCACTTCGTTCGGGATTTTGACAAACATTTCCTTTTAAAAGATTCCTCGGAATGTGTAAGCAAACTGAGGGTTTTGATCCCATACCCATCGTAACCGGTAAAACTTAGTTTTAATACAGCAGGACTAAGCACGGCTAATGCCTATATCCCTACTAATTTATCGGTCGATCAATAACCGACTAAATATGCCTAGGGTTACAAGGGTCGGATTCCAGACCTATGTCTCATGCATTTACTAGGCATATCTATTCTAGCATAAAATATTGTTAATACTAACATAGCATGCAAATTTCGCAAACAAGATAATTAAGTTTTGCAAGTATGGGATTCAACATGTTCAAGGCGGAAAAGCTTGCCTGGCATCTCTTGTTCCTGTTCCTGTTCCTGGCAAGGGGGTGTTCCCGGGTCTTCTTGGCGCACGTACGTCACTCCGTTAACTACACGTCGGAATTCGTCAAATAAGAAGCAAAACATCTCCAAATAATTCCAGACCCAATGCATGTTCAAAGAGGGAACGATGTGAACCAGGCGAGGTAATATAGGTATTGGTCGGGTTAGGGTTTAGGCTTTCGGAAAGACCGGGCACAAACTGACGGAGGATAGGGTGTGTATACAAGGGTTTGTTTTAGTGGCAAGGTTCCAGGGTTTTAGGGCTCAAGGCTACGAGCACAAAGAATGCACTCGAGGATGGGTATATGCATATATGCCACATGCAATGTCGGTGCTTTCGTTCGGAGGAGGGTTGAGCCATTAGGGTTGTATTAAGAGGTTACTTGCCCTAATACCTTAACTAGTGCTTCAAGTTCTTCAGTATACGCTAAATGGTATGAGAAGTTCTTCCTTGGCTGTACCGGATGTGGCATGAATATACAGTGTATACGCGGGTTTAAAGAAAGAAATTATTTAAAGTTAATCTCTAATGTTAAGGCTCTAAAACCAGTTCAAAATTCAAAACTTTGTATAGATAAAAGTTTGAATTATCTCTGGAGGTTTTGGAACCGGAAACAAAATTCCAAAAACCAGTCTGGAGATACCTGAACCGGTTGAACCGGTGGTGCTCGGTTTGGAAACAGTTTAAACCGGGTTTAATGCGCCTTCCGACAGCAGGAGTACGCCTTCAATGCGCTGGAGTCGGACTGAATTAAATGTGCGTTCAACTGGTCGGATGCGGAAACTCGGGTTAGGACAGATTAAAGACGCTTTAATAGTGGGAAGGCGAGAAAGGGGTAGGGCGCTGGCTTCTTACCGGTCTTACTGAGCCCTTACTCCGGCGGCGGCTAAAATTGGTCCGAGCTCCTGACAGCAGCTACGCTGGTGGTTAGGACGGCCGGTCTCCGGCGGTTAGGGATTTAGGAAGTGGAGAGGGGAAATCGGACTCGGCCGCAGTGATGGTCTCGCTGGTGTGGCTTGCCTGGCTAGGGGCTCGGTTCTGATGGGGGTTCTGGCCAAACCCGAGGCGGCGGAGGCGAGCTCGCTTGAGCTGGCAGCGGCGCTTGGAACTAATTGGCTCGTGTTGGTGGCTTAGGTGGCTAAGGGAAGTGGCCGTGTGGAGCAGAGGAGCTCCCGAGCCCTTTTATAGGCGGCGGCGTGCTCGGAGCTGGCGGTGCCGATGTGCCCTGGTGATGGGACGTGGCTGGAGTAAGAGGGGGTCGACGCTGTGGCTACAGGAGGAAGTAAGGACGACCGTGGCGACCACTGGTAGCTTGGGCGGCGCTGCAACGGCGAGCGGCGCCGATGGTAGTCGACGGGCGGCGCGGCTTTGCCGCTGTTCCTCTGCATGCCTGGTGACGAAACCCAGCGGTTTGAATGCGAGATGACACTACGCCGAGGCGAGAGGGGAATAGGGAAGGATTGTGGCGCGCTCAGGTGAGCTGGACGATAGCCCTCAGCACGCGGCGTGGGAGGAGACGACGGCCAGCGCGGTCGTCACTGTGGCTCGGCATGGTGGCATGCCAGGGCGCGGCCAAAGTGCGTCCGGAGCGGCATGGTAATGCCACGGGTGTCTAGAGGTGATTTGTCACGCACTTCCATGTCACTGAGGCTTGTGAGGACGTGTTCAAGGGCTCTGCAAGATTAGGCACCGAATGGTACCTTATACAGGGTAAAACATGCGTGCCAATACCTGATGTGACTTGAGCTTCAACTGTTGGTGAGGGGACGTGGGCTGCCAGTGTAATTCGTGGGGTTGGGTGTGTTGGGGAAACTGAGGAGGGGTCCCACGTGGTTTTTGACAGCTTCTGGTTGTGGTCTACTCATGATTTCATGCGGCGGAGAGATTGGCTCTCAGGTGTTCGGTGCTTGCCCTTTCCAACTTTTGAACGTGACATGCCCAAGTTTTTATATATTCGGACTCCTGGGACTGCAGGGATTACTGTAGTATTTTATTAGAATTTTCCGAGATGTATTCCTATGGGTGCAGTTAAAGGCTCCTTTTTATTCTAAGGTTTATTGATTTCGTTTGCGGATATTTTTGTACTGGACACCATTATTTTATGTTATACTCGAGTTAAGTGTATTGTTAGGGTGCTCCATAAATTACCTCGAGATTTTTGGGAAGGTCGGGGAGTGTTAGGTTTCGCGATTAGGGTTCCGGAAGGATTTAGATTTAAATAGAGGGAAATGGTCGGGAGCTAGGGTTAGGGTTTCTGAGCGCGGCAGGGTGACGTGAGGGTATGGGAATTCTCGAGAGGTCCTCCACCTAGGTTTAGGATTGGTTGGTTTCAGTGTGCCGCGGATGCATCGACGTATGCAGTGTATATGTTGAGTTAGGATTTTGGTGCGTATATGGCGCGTGTATGGTGGTTCTGGTGTATTAAGCCCATGCGTATTGGCGATGTCCTAATTTCATGCGATGTTATACTGGTAAGCAAGTTTTGGAAAGATCAGGGTGTGACAAAGACACAAAATAGAAAGAGAGAGAAAGAACAAACTGAGATTAAAATAGTAAATCGGCAAGATCAGTCAAATTTAGATCAATCAAATATATTCAGAAGCGCACTGTCAAATTTACGGGGCACTATCTACTCAAATGGATGGAAAATGTAAATCCTTTTAAATTTTTTACTAAATAACCCATTGCAATTTGTTGTTCACAATAAACTTTTCTCATATCACTACTAAAATGAACCCTACTTACAGCTTACGAGGAATTGAAGTCTTGATATATCCATTTCTAAAATTTTATCAAGTAAATGGTTAGATAAAAAAATGGTAAGGTGTGGACCTAACATACAACTACTCGTACCCCCTGCCATTGCGCTCCTGGACTCACCGACCGCTATATCAGCAGCCACCTCTATCACCACGACAGCATCAGCTATTCAGATCAGATGATTAAACAACATGCCAAGGCTGATCGATTGATCGATGTCCCTCTTTAAAAAGAGAAAAATAAATCTTCAGTTTCTAGTTTATATCAACTTGCAAGATGACCACAGATGCAAACACAAAAGAAGAGAAATATATGACTGACCACAGACGTCCACTTGTTGCAAGATGACCACAGACAAATGCAAACACATAAGAAGAGAAATATATGACTGACCACAGACGTCCACTTGTTGCGGCGCATCTAGTTACATAGGTCTGGTACAGGTACCAATGGTGTAGTGTACCATTTTCTGTACGCATAGAGAAACCTCCACGAGCTAGCCAGTAGGTTAGGTAATGATGACTAGTGGCAGCGGCAAGGCCTCGGCATCTCCGGCGGCCGTGGACATGGAGGTGGTGATCGTTGGCGCCGGGATCGTGGAGCTCGCGACCGCGCTGGCGCTGCGCCGGGTCGGCGTGGGAGCGGCGCGCGGTGGCGTTCTGGTGCTGGAGCGGCACCCCAGCTGCGCTCCACGGGCGCCGCGATCACCATCTGCCCCAACGGCTGGCGCGCGCTCCACGCGCTCGGTGTCGCGCACAAGCTCAGCTCCCGCTACGAGGCCTTCGTAACGTACGTCGCGTATCAGCCAAGGAAAAGCAGATTTAGTTGATCCATCCACGTTACCTGCATCATCGAATACATATGTTGTTTTGATTTGTCATAGTAGTTTTTTGGGGACTGTGATTGCGCTGCTATACTGAATTCAGTTGCTACACGCAGATCCCGAGTGATCAATCTTGAAACTGGAACAACGCAGGTGATTCGCTTTTCTGGACGCAGCAACACCAGGTTGAATGTGCAAATACTCTCAAAATTCTTTTTTCTCCCGTTGAATCGACCATGAAGCTAAAGCATGACAGAGTCGGAACAGCTAACAGATTTGTAGCAATTATCTGTTCGACTGTTCATCTGAAAGGTAAACTGTTGTTTGAACTGATCAATTTGGCGGAACCGAGAAAATGTAGCGGTGACGTCCGATTGAGGCCGATGCATCGAAAGGCGCTGCTGGAGGCGCTCGCGGAGCTGCTGCCGGCGGGCACCATCCGGTTCTCGTCCAAGCTCGTCTCCATCAACACGGAGACGGCTGAGGGTTGGCCGGAGATTGCCGTCCTGCAGTGAGACGACGGTACAGTGATCCGAGCCAAGGTATGCTAAGGCCATGTACAATGCAGGGTGCTTATAGCCCGGTGCTTAAAGAGAGAGAGTAGCGTGACGTCTCAAAAAAAATGTGACTTACCATGCAGAGTGCTTCATATGGGTGCTTAAGTTGCTTTAATATTCGTATAGCACCTACTCTAACACCTGTTGTCTCCAATGCAGCGCTGCATTGTGTGGAGTACTATTTGTGCTTCTTGGAGTACTATTTGCTAGTCACCGGTTGAAGCACCTGTCACTTATGTCACCCTAAGCACCAGCCTAGCACCGGGTGCTTAACTTTGCTTTTGTCGCCTTTTCTAAGCACCTGTCTAAGCACCTCTCACAAAAAAAATTTAATTTTTTTCCTGAGGCACCTGGCTAAGCACCTGCATTGTACGGGGTCTAAGAGCAACTCTAGCAGATTCCCTAAAAAGAGAGCCTTTAAAACAGTTTTAGAGTGCTCTTTAAAATTTTTTTAAGACTTCAAAGCAAATATGTAAAGTCAGATTCCCTAAACTTCAACCTTTATAATTTTTTTTGCCTCTTTCCCCTGCCCCCGACGCCGTTCCCCCCAACCCCACATTCACGCCGCCGCCACCATCTTCCCCGCACGCCGGCCCTGCTCCCGATCCGCTCCGGCGCCGGCGACGCGCCTCCTCACGCCACCACCCCCGTTGCCCGGTCGCTCCTTCCCCCATGCCGGCGGCGCCGCTCCGGTCCTTCCCCACGCCGCGACGGCTCCCCCAGCCGCCGCGCTCCCCCAGCTGCTGCGGCGCGCGTGGTAGCCGGCGGCGCGGTGGGCGGCGGGACGGCGGGGTGGCGCGTGCGCTCGTGCGGGAGCGGCCGGCGGCCCGGCTCGGGAGGCGCAGGAGCGCCGGCCCGTGGGGGGGCAGCGGGGCAGCCCCGTGCGCAGCGGCCGGCGGCGCGGGGAGAAGGGAGCAGGGGCCGGCGGCGTGGGGAGAAGGGAGCAGGGGCCGGCGGCGTGGGGAGAAGGGAGCACGGGGCGGCGGCGACGTGCGGCGACGGCTTCACGGTCGGAGGTGGCCGGAAATGTCACTCGCGCCAAAAAATCCCCATATAAAGTGCACTGTAAAATCTCCCCTCCTTTTTCTAAATATAAAGACTAGATGCCTGTTTTTAAAGTGCACTTTAAAAATTTTAGGGATAGAGGGAGGTTTAGGGAATCTGTTAGAGTGGGATTTTGTCCTCTATTCTTTATAGTAGCAGTTTTTTTAAAGACTGAGGGAATTTAGGGAATCTGCTAGAGTTGCTCTAACACAACATTGCAGCTATGCACATGTGACGTGCTCATGTGCTCATGTGCACTTGACGAACTCTTTTAGGAAAAAGTATGACTAGCGTAAGTCGTCTTGTGTGTCCATCGATCAGGTGCTGATCGGGTGCGACGGGGTGCACTCGGTGGTGGCGCAGTGGCTGGGCCTGTTGGAGCCGGCCAGCTCAGGCCGGTCCTCCGTCCGCGGGATCGCCGTGTACCCGGACGGGCACGGCCTGAAGAAGGAGCTCTGGCAGTTCGTCTCGGAGGGTCTCAAGGCCGGGATGGCGCCCATCAGCGACACCAATATCTACTGGTTCCTCCACAGCAACACCATTCCTGAAGGCAAGTCCGCTGCCCTGAATTTGTCACCTACTGTTATACTGTACAGTCATCATCGCTACTCGCAGAAACAAAAATGTCTTAATCCTTTGAACGGAAACTCAATATGTAGAGAAAGAAGCCGGCCCCTATCACACGAAGATCCTGCGGGAGGTTAGCGACAACCTGGGCAGGAACATGCCGACAGAGTACCTGAACGTGGTGCGTCACTCGGACCCGAACAACCTCTCGTGGGCCCCGCTGCTGTACCGGTCCCCTTGGGCCATCCTCACAGGGTGAGCCGCCCGTGGGCCGGTCACGGTGGCCGGCGACGCGTTCCACCCGATGACGCCGGACTTGGCGCAGGGCGGGTGCTCCGCGCTGGAGGACGCGGTTGTGCTCGCCCGCCCCATGTCTCGGACATCCACGCCTGCAGACGCTGTGGCCGCCTACGTGGCGGAGCGCCGTGGTCGGGCCGCCTGGCTGGTCGCTGTGGCCTACCTGTCGGGTTGGGTCCAGCAGGACGGGACTAATGTCGGCGTGTTCCGAGATTGGATCTTTCACAGGTTTATGTTCCCCAAGCTCGTCGATACCATGTGGTACGATTGCGGTGACCTGGCGCCGTGCACGGAGGATGGCAAGATCCATGTAGAGTAACATTGAACTATTAGGGTGGTCTGCGCGACTAGGCCTACTACATGTTGTATTATGTTTTATGTTGCTTTTTGTTAATTATTTATCTCTTCAATAAACTGTTAATCGATTTAATTTACCGCTACCTTAGCTTGACACTCAAAATTTAGATAAAATTACAGCCAAAATATTGTTTCGAGGAAACATCATTGAACTTTGGTAGCATCATGGTTTGGAATTTAATTCGACTAAGTGAGATAGCAACATACTGAAGTCGGTGATCGGAGCCGTTACGTAACGCCACTTGTATGTGTTCACGTCAGCCTGGGTTCGAACCAAAAATGCTCTATATCCGAAACATGTCGTATGACTCACAGCGGTTTATGACTCGAACTCTAAATATTACACAAGTCGTATGACTCACGGTTGATTTCAGACCAAATGACGATCTGCATCTCAAAGAACCGACTTTTTTTTCAAAACCCTGCATAGACTTAGTGCCCATCTCATACACATTAAGTATGATCGCTTTAGAGAAGTCCAGGACAAGTCTCCACACACTAGCCTAGCCAGTCGAAGGATCACGGTGATGGGTCACTCAACTTCAGCAATCACACCAAATGAACGGGAGATCGATTCTAACCCTTTATGGCTGTCCTATACACTTCAAAAATTATACACATATGATATATGAGTTGCCATATAAAAAACTTGATCATCACAACACAAAATCTGAAAGAGGTTTATAAAATACATAATCACATCTCATACATTGGAGCAACTAGTTAGATTACAAATAAATCGACTCAAAGGTCGATAAAGATCCAAACATAGCATAAGTTCAACAATGGAAACATATTAAAAATAACTCGAGATGACAGCTATATCAATCTCTCAAAAGCCACATAAACCCAAAAGATTACCAACCAAAACAAACCAAGCAACTAAACATCACTCTAAACATGATCGGTATCATAGTAATCACCTATACTGAGATCACCTACAAATATTCATGGATTGGAATTTCAATGAGTATGTTCATACTTGCAAGACATATTCGTGCTCATTTCAATAAACATAAAAATGACATATGACAGAGATAAATACTACTCAATTAATTCATCTTCAAAGTGACATGACATATACATGAGAATATATAATAAATGGAACCATTTAATCGAGCTAACCATTTGATTCACGATTCATTTCACTAAATTTTTATATCATCATCAATAAGTGGAAACCACCACCGAATCAATGGTTCAACATTTTAAGGCATCACCGACTTAGTTGTGAAACTTGGGATAAGGCTAACCAACTGATTCCCAAACGGTAAGTGTTTCAATGGGTTGCTAGTTCATGATTATCCGGTCATGACTACCTAAAACCATCGCCAACACTCTCTCTATGGGTGAAGAAAAAATCCAGCGAGACTGGTATCGACTAGGCTAGCCACCTCCTGATCCATCTGTTGATATCAGTCCCCGGCTCTCACATTGCACCTATTATGTTTCATATTTAATTAGTCGAAACTAATGTCATAACCCACCGGTCGTGATCAACAATCAACTCCTATCATGCTGGAAAAGTTCCAACCATAAGCATAATTAACAACATTAGCATACAATCTTGCATAACCATAACATAAGCAATATACTTACAAAAATAACCATAAATATTCAGCGAGCTGCTGCTTCCCTTGCTAATCAAACTCCTGAACCTGAGGAGGCTCACTCTCATAATAAGCCTCGTTGCCGAGCTCTATCGATAAGAAGCGACAAAATGCCTGAAAACAATGAAAAAAGAGAATAAATCAATGACAGGAATCTGAAATGTATAATCATGTATGAAATGCATCCT
Source organism: Stipa capillata (assembly GCA_019208055.1). Classification (NCBI taxonomy): domain Eukaryota; kingdom Viridiplantae; phylum Streptophyta; class Magnoliopsida; order Poales; family Poaceae; genus Stipa; species Stipa capillata. The sequence continues at coordinate 41,894 of JAGXJF010002020.1, read as the reverse complement.
AAAATGTGGTAAATGAAATTATAAAACCGATACAAATTTATTCACTCCATTTGATGTCCTGAAATAAAAGATATGATTTTTCTAAATTCTAAACAAAACGCCTGATGGGTACAGCGTGAAGAAAGAGCTCCGGCAGTTCATGATAGAGGGTCTCAGGGCCGGCATGGTGCCCATCAGGGACACAGATCCTATATACCTAAATAGCTACAACCCACTATCTATTTTTCCTGCCATCACATTCAGCTAAAATATATCACATTCCTTGGTTTGTCACACACTATCATTTGTCGCTGTTGGATTCAACAGCACGTTACTCCTCTTCCCTCATGCCGTTCCTCTTCATCTCATCTCTGCCTTTCCGATCCCCGCTCAATAATCATCCTGGCGCTTCCACTCCCTATTCAGCTAGCACAGGTCGCACCATTCGCCAGCGAGGGCTGTGACTACGCCTATGACCCAAGTTTGAGGCCTCACGGTGCTCCGGTGGTTGCGGCGGTATCCAATGCTCAACCACCAATCGACGGCGGTGGTCGCGTCTCGCCCACCTGATGAGCTCGGCGGCTCCATCCAACAACGTTACGCTGCCTTCTCGTCCCGTCATCCGTTGCAAACCTCCTCTATACGCCAGCTGCAACGTACTACCACTTGATCCGAATCAATTCCAGTCCGAACCCCAAGCCAGCGTCCCTGCTAATTTGCCTTGGACGCAATCAAGCGCAAATTTTCTTGCTTGATTTACGTTTACTCATTTCCTGCACTCACTTGGTACTCTTTTCTTTTGCAGATTAGTTCCTTTGGTATTCTACTGGTAATTCGGTTGTTTATGCCTCACTGTTAAGACATGATCCTACCTTTCTGTTGCGTCGCTGACTTTTGCTTCCATGCTCCCTGAATTCCCAATCTGCTCCATTCGTTTCAAAGAAATTGCATGCAATTGTCGTAATTTTTCTGGAGATTCACAAACGTTGAGATGACAAACATTGTTATTGTAACGTTTGACGTCCCTAACTGCTTTCTTTGCTTAACAAATTATTCCAGGTTGAAATTACAATGAGACAATGGACGCTGAGAACAATATGCATATATATGAGTTTTGAGGATACATAGAAGGGTGACAAGTTACAGAACTTATGTAAGTTCCAATGTTGGTCGCATATGTGTGTAGACACTGGGCATGCGTTGCAAGCTGGTATACATTGCTACTTGAACTTCTTTCGTACAAGGAATATCTTTACTCGATGTTTTCTATCTTCTATCTAATTATACTCTAGTTACCGCTGTAACGAGCGGCGTACTTCCTTTGTTCCTCACAGTTCGAGCCGACCGCGGGCCGGTCACGGTGGCAGGCGACGCCACCCCATGGCATCGGGCATGGCGCAAGGCGGGTGTTCCTCGCTGGAGGACGCGGTCGTGCTCACCTGTGCTCTGTCGCGGTCAGCCACGACCGTGACGGTGTGGCCGCCTGTTGTCAGAGGGATGTGGCCGGGCCGCCTGGTTGGTTGCAGGGGCCTACCTGTCGGGCTGGGTGCAGCAAGGTGGGACCAATGTCCAGGGCGTGCGTGGTACATGGTCAAACTGTTCCGTGACCGAATTTTTGTATAGGTTCTTGTTCCTCAGGCTCGCCCATACGATGTGGTTCAATTGCGGCGACCTGGCGCCGTGGAAGGAGGACAAGAGTTACTCGAAGTAAAATATGTGCTATAGCCACTGAGCGTATCACCTGAAAACTTCAGTGTATAATAACGCAATTCAAGAAATTGCACTTAACCCAAGTAACTCGCCGTTACTTTCGTAAAACGACATGTACACAGCTCGTACTTTCACTTGACCATAGGTTTTTCCGTCTTCATTTCACATAGCCAGCGCCAGCCTATCTGTAATGCTTGAGCCCGTAGCGCCAGGCAAGAGCAACGATGCAGTCCACGTCTACACAAAACAAACAACAAACGGTTGTCTTATGAAACGGCGTGCTCATGCTCGTCCGACTCGTGTGATATTTGGTGGACGTGCTGCAGCGAGTCATCCGTCATATAACTGCCTTTAAAAAGCTAAAACCTGAAAATTTGGTGGATGTGCTGCAGCGAACCTTCCATCATGTCACGCCTTCAAGAAGCTAAAAATAAAATTACTGATATCAGCCTCGTATTGGATTAAAAAAATTTAAAATAATTTACCTCTCAGACCATTAACTTATTGACAATCTATTTTCACTGTTATGTTCGTTTTGACAAGACTACATTAGACTTGGATATATTGTAAGAAAAAAATTTCTCTATTATAGTAAATATCAGATAGTAATGAACTAGTTACCATATTATCTATGACGAACTATTAGGATATAGTCTATGTGTTATAAGTTAGTGCAACCTCACTCCTACCCTAAGGGTATTGCTACTGTTTCTGAAAAGGGTTCACCACCCCTTCACTTTATTCGGATAGATAGCTGGAATGTGTTGTTTTACAGTTATCCAAATGGGTCCATCATTTCTCCTTGAGTATAAGTTGGTGGAAGGTATTATTTTCTTGCTGTTTGTTGGATGATAAGCATCCGATATGCATTTAGAAATATGAAAAAAGCATTACTATGCATTGATAACTAATGACAATCAATATGATAATTACAATCAAAGATATAAATTGACATTATTTTTCAAGCGTTAGACACACTTAGAAATATAAAAAGCATTACTATGCATTGATAACTACTGACAAGCAATATGATAATTATAGCAAAATAGTCAAATAACTATAAACTGACACTATCTCCCGAGCGGGTCTACACTCCTCTACTAGGCTTACATAATAGTACATCAATGGTTTGATAACACATCAGTTACAGAACTACTACTTGATAACACGTCACCACTTCTTCTCCAGCCTTACATAGCAGTGCGTCAATGGTCTAATAACTTATCAGTAACTACCTGATAATCATTCACTAGTAGTCTGATAACCCGTACATTACTACCTAGTAACTGCTAACAACAAAAAAAAATTCATCATAACATATCAATATGAGATCAAGTTTTAAAGTTCTCGTCACGACGAACTCAAAGATTCAAACGGATCGTCAATCAGATACATGGTTTGAGAGAGATATATAAATTATGAAATTGAGATAATCTTTAGTGACACCATCGTTGTTTGACTAGCTTGCATGCCCACTTGGGTGGATCGCTCGTTTGCTATAATTTCTAGAGAATTAAAAAAAACATTGATGGCAACAACAAGAGTATCGCACACTCGACTCGGATAGGGTAGATGGGATTCCGATAATGTCTGACGTGGGAGGTTGGCTGTCGGGATGCCGCATAGTAGTAATAACTAGTGCACGTCGCCATGTAGTTTGGTCCAACAACGAAAAAAGTCCAAGTCTCCACATGGGAAGAGATCATATGACAGCTCGTAGCGGTAAACGAATCAAATTGCCCTGCAAACAAAGCAAAGGTCTCCCTCTTGGTGGTAATCTGTTGGCAACCCAACTCTCCAATCCACTAATCCAGTACAAAATCAAGGAACTACTTCAAATACAAGATATCAAGAAGAAGGAATCAGTAGAGAGTCGACGTAGAGAAGAAAGAAAACCACCATCGTTTTGCCTTGATCTTGATGGATGCCTCTCTGCTTTGGCTTGCTCTGTATTTTGTAGCCTTCCCTCTATAGCACATGAGTTGGGCCAAGCCCAAGTACAACATCCCAGCTAGCCCTCCTAACATTCATCCCTTCTTAAAATTCGGCTTGCCCCCTAAGCCGACACCACATAGAACCGCTAGGAATTTTTTAGTCCAGAATGGGTTTAGGACTTTCCAAAGAAACTAGCATGGTGGCCCATACATTTGCGCGGCAATATTTACTACATACTATTTGTTGACGATCAGTGAACCGTCGATCTTACGGTATTCGTGAAAGGTATTTCGTAGTGGGATGGGACCCCTAGGGCACAAGGCCAGGCGATCTAACAGCAAGGAAAAAGCCCCTTTTTATACAGGTTCGGGTCTCCATCAGGAAAACAACCCTACGTCATGTTCGTATATATTAACTGGAGAATGTCTTACAAGGGATATGGAGGTTAGTGGCTACCTGTAACACCCTAATTTCTAAAACCTGAAAATTAGGGTCAACAAAAACTTTTGCTAATGATATCAGTTAAAATACACCATATAAAAAAAAACCTTTGCTCAAAACCTGCCTCTGCTAAAACCCTAAACAGGGTCGGCCAATATGTTCCACCTCTGATCCAATTCCTTACTATCTGTTCTGTTGAAATTCTGTCCGGCAAACTTTTCCAAACCGGGCATTCCAGTGTCTCCATGCAGGGGCATTCGTCCTTGCATTCCTGCCACAAATATACCTTCGGCATTTTCTTCCCCTTTCCAGCTAGTCGGTGCAACATAAAACCACATCTGCCTCTAAGTACCCACGTGGTATTTCTGCGAAATTGAAACATATACATGTCTCAAACCTTGCCCGAATGGCTTGAAAATTCTACCACCAACTTCGATATGTTCTATCGCGAGTATGTGCAAAAGTATACTGCCTTTATGTATACGCACATACGTGAACCCTAATCCTCGGCTTCCCCTGTTCTAGTTCTCCTCTGCTATTAAATCTCATGTATGCATATGTATATGTGTGAACCTATCAGTGGCATAAATCCAATCGTAGCTCACCCCACCTCGCATGTCCATTTCACCCCCGTGCAAACCCTATATATGCAAAAATCATCAAGTGTATGTGGGCACACACAATCCAAACCCTAGATTCTTTCCTCGGTAAAATCCTTTTTACCACCTGACCCAGAAAATATCGTCAACTACCTTACCATTTTCCATTACCAGAATATATACATATGCACATTTCTTTCACCCTTACCCCTTACTCTTACCAGGTCACCTCTCTACCCGTATGGATGGTAAAAACTAAAAATAAATACTTCACCATGGTTATTTTCCTCTCCTTACCACATGACACAAAAATATCTTTTTCACCTTTACCAAATTACCGTGCCGGGAGAAAAATATCCGCCCCAGTAGCTTTCTACCAAATAACCGTTTACCATCTCACCAACTCATCCAATTATCTCTGCTATAGCCAAAACCCTATTTCTATAATGCCCTAGACAATTCTTCACCACATATGCATGCATGTGCACCCCGCCACCTTTTCTCTCTCCTTAGAATACCTCTAGTACACTCCCCAAATATTTTGGCAGCTCTATCTCCTCCACCTCCTGCCTCTGCTCATTTTCTAAAGCACCAAGCCAATCTCCTTTATTGTTCCCTATCTACCCGAGCTACTAGCTGCCACCCTTGCTCACACATGTGCTCCACGCCACCTTTCTTTTCTCACCTGCTTTCCATTTGATTATTGCTAGCTCCTGCCTCCAACTCCTTCACTGCCGCACCACACCGCAGCAGCTATTTCTTTTTCCTGTCATACATGTCCCTGCCGCATGTTTTCCTTTAACATGCGCTCACAGCAGTCAATTCCTCCCTTTCCTTATGTCCTTGCTCTCATTTTCTTTACCCCATATCACTCTAAGCTGCATTACACGTCCACTCCCCAAGCTGCAGGCCACGGCCATGAGCTCAATCACTCCCTGGAACAGCCTCTGCACCCAAGCAGACTCTACACGCCTCCCTTAACTCACCTCTGAACATCAGCAGCAGCAACAACAGTTGACATATCTCCCATCCTCTCACTTTTCTTTACTTGAGCTCAGCCCTGTCCATCCTTCTTTTCCTGACCCTGTTGTTTCCCTGAGCAGCTGAGCATGGCTTAAATAGCCCATCCATGCACACGACTAACAGCATCTAACCCCCCCTACTTAGCTAGCTCCTAGTTGGATGGATCACAGATGCATGCAGCCACTCAAGACTCGGCCAACTCAACGCATGCACCTGCTGACTTGCTCCATTAGCTATGCTCACGTTCTGCTTTATATGACCAAACCTGCATGCACCCGGCAGTACCACCACAACAGCCAACCACCCATTCCTCACCTCCCCTTCCAGCTCCCTGTCCTTCCTCCCATTTCTTTACTAACCAGACCAGCACACTGAGCCCATTTCTTATCTCCCCTGCGCAGCAACAACACTTTTCCCTGCCATGCATGGGCTGCGATATGCCTCCTTTTCAGCACATGCATCTACTGTAGTCCCCTCCCCATTTGCTTCAATCGAGCTGAGAGCTCCACTGCCCATGTCCCTCTTCTTCCCCATGCCACCCCTTCTTTAACTCTAGCAGCTAGCCAAGCATGGCAGCTAACCCCTTTTCTTTACTCATCTTCTTCACCAAGTAGCCCCAACTCCCTCTACTCTCCATCCATTCACAAGCTAGCTGCTCCCAGGAACCAGCTAACTCCCCTCAAGCTTCCTTCTCTTCCCATCAACCTGAGCAAGACCATGCCGAGCTGCCCAAGCTCCCTCACTCCACCACTTCAACACCAGCTGAACTCCTCTCAAAGTCGAGTTGCCCATCAGCTCAAACCCGAGCTGTTTTCCCCCCACTGCCGAGCTCCTTGGTTCACTCTATTCCAGCCGAGTTGCCCTCCTTCTCAGCTCTCTAACTCCTAGCATCTGAGCCCTTCTTCCTCCAGCTCCATGGCAGCCAAACTCCTAAGCTCCCAGCTGGAGCAAACTCTCCCGAGTTGCAGCTGGAACCAAGACTCCTCTACCACCTCCTTCTCCCCATCACGTTTTCTCTTGAGGCAGGCTGCCCATTCTTCCTCTAAGACTCTCCCTGCCCGAGCTACGCAGCCTCTAGCAAACCGAGCCACTCCCAACCTGCTCCAACGCAGCTGCCCCGAGCTTCCCCCTCTTCTCCCTTCCATTTCTTCAACTCCCGAGCGTGGCAACCAACTTGCCAAGCCCTTGCCACAGTCCCCAAGCTCCTGCCGTAGTTCCCAAGTCCCTGCCGCAGTTGCCAAATCCTTGCCGCAGCTGCCATGCTTGCCCCACCGCGACCACTTCTTTCCTCGCTGCGGCAACGCACCTCCCTACCCCGGTAAGCCTCTGTCGTCGCCGTTTTGCTCTTGCCGCTGCCGCCCAATCCCTGCCGTGGCCACCCTTTTGTCTTGCCGCTGCCGCAAACTCTCTGCCACGGCAGGCCATTGCAGCCAAATCCCCTGCCGCGGCAGCGTACTTTCCCTGCCGCGGCAGCTCGCGGCAGCAATTTTCCCCGCCGCGGCAGCACCGCGGCAACCCGTGGCAACCCTTTTCCCTGCCGCGGCAAGCCCTTCCTCACCGCGGCAGCCAACTTCCACCACGACAACTCCTTTTCTCTGTCGCGGCAAGTATTTTCTCACCACGGCAGTCGCCCGTTACCGTGCCACTCTTTCGTCTCTACCGCGGCAACATTTTCTCGCCACGACAGACCGTGGCAGCTGCCACAGCTAATTTTCTTTGCCACGGCAGCCCGCGGCAGCCGTTGCCGCTGCCACGCTCTTGCCACGGCAGCTGTCGCTGCCCGTTTCCTTTGCCACGGCAGCCCACGGACTGCCGCGGCAAGTCATTGCTCCGCCGCGGCAGGCCGTTCCTGCCGCGACAAGCTTCTGTCGTGCCACCTTTCTCTGCCGCGACAACCGTCGCACTTCACCGCATCCACCGTTTTGCCACTCCGTTGACTCCATCCTTAATCATGTGTTCATCGAAAATTAAAATCTATCTAATGACACCAATTTCATAATTCTTGCAATTATCTAAATGTCAAGTTTAGAATTGATTTATCTATGAGCATGATATATATGTATATATATTCATTTAGCATGGTTTAAACTTGGTTAATTCCTTGTCGTAATAAAATTCAGCATGCCATGATAGTCAGTATATATTTGTTGTCGAAACCCTTTTCACCCTAATAATAACAAAAGAGTTTTGAAAACCCTAACACCCTGTTGAGGTCAGCGCATGGTTCAAGATGTTGCATGAGCGTATTTTAGTCCTTGAATGGTTCCTCCTCGCACCGTTGGTGATTCGCTGTTTTTCTCGACGTGTAGTTACGACGTGGCGGTACTTCACGCACAGGATTCCCGATGTTTGTCGTATCAGGTTTGCAACCGAGATTCGGCCAATAACGCCAGGCAAGCTCTCCGCCCTTGATCATGTTGAATCCTAGTTTTACGAAATATTATTTTGTTTTCGAACCATGCATGCTATATTTTATCCCTGTTATTTTATGTAGAGTAGATATCACCGATGATAGGAAACCCTAGTCCGACCCTGAATTCCTTGTCGCCTTAGGACTATGGTAATCCGAAGATTTATCAGAAACTTAGGATAGTGTATGTATATATACATATATGCTTAGCCCCGCAGTAGATGAATTAGGTTTTCGAAAAGGAAAAGGAAAGCAACACCCCATATTTCATGTGATAAAATATCGAAACGGACCGTCGCGTCCGGTTGTAGAGGTGCATGGAAGGTAGGATATGCATGGGTTGGGATATTCTACCGGAAATGGTTCTGTGGAACAGAGCTAAAAAGGGAGAAGTTTTGATCCGGGTCGGTAATGAAGGGTGAAAGTAGGGAGTTTGTTAAAGAGCGAGGTAAGGCCCGTCGTGGTTCTCGCTGCCCGTTTACGGGAGTGGTGTGGAGTCCTTCTCGGATCACCTAAGGACCGATCTTAAGTGCCGTTTGGCCAAGTCTTACCGTACGACCACATGTCCTTTGTGGGAAGGACTTGATCTAGTAACCGCCTGGACTAGCATGAACCCGTGGGCAGTTAGTAGAGTGCAGATGGGGTGGGTAACCCCGGTAGAGAGCAAAACCCATGGGTAACGAGGTTTAGCTCGCCACAAAGATGGAACACCAACCTCCTCGTAGCGATGTTACTGACTCGAGCTAGGTGTGGGACATGTCCATTCTGACGGGTTCATGGCTGGGTTCACACCAGCGAAGAGTCTCATTGTACTAGCTCTGGTAGTATACCAGGGCCCGATATGCCCAGGGTGAACTACGTCGTGTGGGTAAAGCCATACCACCTCTGCAGAGGATTTAAACTATTCGAATAGCCGTGTCCGCGGTCATGGACGAACTTGGTCGGGCCACACTAAAGTAGTCTGGCTTCCTGAGCCCCAAAAATGATTTCTGGGTTATGGGTTTAAGGACGCGAACCGTCGTGTTCGCAAGGCAGTTTGCCAAGTTCCCGTTGTAGCGGGAAGTGTGACGAAGGGTTTTCCCGTGGACTTGGGCAAAACCTAGAATCCCCGTAAGTACAAAGTGAGCAGCGTCTCCAAGTGGAACCGGGTGATTGGGAACCCCGTAAGTACAAGGTGAGCAGCGTCTCCCAGTGGAACCGGGCAAGTACCGTACTTTGCGTTGTAGCGGAAAGCACAAAAGTGGACTCCTCGTTGTAGCGGGTTGAGTGATTTGAGCAAATACTTTATCTCGCCGCGTCGAGATGTTTTGATAAAATCGCTTTTACATCTATGTATTTATTTCAAATGCAAACTTACTTTCTCGCACAACATGAAACTTAGGATAGAGCCAGGTTATTGATAAATTCCGAGCATGATCATATCCGTACTAAACTCCCCGGCGGAGCGCTTGCGAGTACATTCAATGTACTCACCTGGCTTGTTGATTTGGCCAGACCGATGGGCGACCGTTCAAAAGCAACGGCGGTATCCGTGATAACTAGGGCGAACCCCCAGTCAGTTGCCTGTTGGGAACGGCATATTGATGGGCTCATCACCGCTCGATTTTTCGCTGTAAGATTTCTAGCCGTGGGGCTAATGATGGGATTCGTAGCATAGAAAACAAAAATTTTCCTACGAGATGCAAACGAAAACCTAGATCCAATCTAGAAAACCAAGATCCAATCTAGAAGAAGCTTGCAACGAGAGACAGATCATATTTACATACCCTCGACGAACACGTCAACGCAGCGGAGAATTTGACCGTTGTCGATGAAGCCCGCAGCCTCCCGCAGCTAGGTTATACCTCCCAGCCGCGAGAGGGATCTTCTCGTGTTCCAATCCGATCAAGCACCGCAACGAGCGGCACCTCCGAGATGTGCACACGTACGGCTCGAAGACGTCACCTCCTTCTTGATCCAGCAAGGCGGGAGATGAGGTAGATGAGATCAACTCCGGTAGCACGACGGCATGGTGGTGGAGGTGGTGGGGTTTCTCCGCGGACAGGGCTTCGCCAAGCGCTGCGCACGAGAGAGAGGAGATGGGAGAGAGGGAGGCGGCGGCTGGGATGGATCTCTCCGGAGGGCTGCCCCTCCCCTCCTTTATATAGAGGAGGAAACTTGGAGGAGGAGGAATAGTACCCGTGAACAGTACACGCGTGAACAGTACGCGTGAACAGTACCCTCCCCCAAGTAAAGCCTCCCCTTTCGATCTTATCTCCTATTTTTAAGGGATTTGATCTTATCCCTTGGGGGGGTTACTGTTCACGTGACACTATTCACGTGTGTACTGTTCATGCAGTACCCTTGGTCCATGTGGACCCCTCCGGGATAAGTGGGCCCCACCCGGGGACCCCCGGAACCTTCTAAAACCTTCCCGGTACGATACCGGAAAAATCCCGAACTTTTCCGGAACCCTAAAAATACTTTCCCATATATGAATCTTTATCTCCGGACCATTCCGGAGCTCCTCGTGACGTCCTGGATCCCATCCGAGACTCCGAACAAAATTTCGGTCTCACCATATTAATATCTCATTTTATACCCTAGCGTCAACGAACCTTAAGTGTGTGACCCTACGGGTTCGGGAATATGTGGACATGATCGAGACACCTCTCCGATCAATAATCAATAGCGGGACCTGGATGTCCATAATGACTCCCACGTATTCAACGAAGATCTTTATCGGTTTGAACCACGATGTCGAATATTCCATTCCCTTTGTCTCGCGATATTTTACTTGCCCGAGATTCGATCGTCGGTATCACCATACCTAGTTCAATCTCGTTACCGGCAAGTACTCTTTACTCGTTCCGTAATGCCACATCCTCTGTGACCAACTCTTTAGTCACGTGCTTGCAAGCGATACAGAATGTGCTTTACCGAGTGGGCCCAGAGTATATCTCTCTGTCACATGGATGGACAAATCCCACTCTCGATACATGCAACCCAACAAGTACTTTCCGAAATACCTGAAAGACACCTTTATGATCACCCTGTTACGGCGTGACGGTTGATGCCCCCAAAGCATTCTTCCGGTACCAGGGAGTGGCATTATCTCATGGTCTAAGGATCGGAACATTTAACAATGGAAAGCTATGCAATATGAACTTTGTGACGTGATCGAATTGCCTAACTTAATTTGGGTCTGTCCATCATGTCATTCTCCTAATGACATGACCCCGTTATTAACCGACATCACATGTCCATGATTAGGAAACCTTAACCATCATTTAATCAACGAGCTAGCCAGATAGAGGCATTGCTAGGGACACGGTGTTGTTTATAAAACCACACATGTATTATGTTTCCGGTTAATACAATTATAGCATGGAGTATAAACATTTATCATGAACAAGAAATATGATAATAACAATTTATTATTGCCTCTAGGGCATATTTCCAACAGTCTCCCACTTGCACTAGAGTCAATAATCTAGTCAATAAGTAAGCACTTAACACCTATGGCATTCCGGTGTTATTCATATGCTTTGCATGTGGTAAACTTTATCAATGGATCTGACATGTTCAGGTCCATGTATTTGCAAATCTTTTGCGTCTCCACGCATCACTCATTCTCGAATGAGTTGGCATTGTATATGTTTGGTCACTTGGTGGGACCTTAATTCCTCGTCCTGAATTATGTTGCCACCATTGTCGCACAATAGAGCTTCATAGTACTGGCTCACTTGGAACTACACCAAGTTCGATAACGAACTTCTTGACTCAAACATCCTCCTTTGTCGTTGTTAAAACAACGATATACTCAGCCTTCGTTTGTGGAATCCATCAAAATGTTTAACTTTGGAATTCATCCAAATCCAGCATGGAACCTCCTTCCAGCCCATTGTGCCACCTTTTATTAAACACATAGCCTAATTGAGATAAATTGTTTGTATCTGTAACAAAACTAGCACCGATGTAACACCTTACAATGGACCGTTTGTCACCTCTGCATACAAAACATATCCTTAGTTCTTCCAAAGTACTTAAGGATATTCATAGTATTGTTCAAAGATCAACATGTGATCATTCTGGTATATGCCCGTAACACTCAGAGCATACGACATATCTGGTTTGTGTGCATAGCATGGCGTACATGATTACAAAAAAAAATGCTCATGCGTTTAGCTCATCAAGTGTTTGTAAAACACTGAGTCTTGCATCAACCTCTTCCATGCGACAAGAACCCTTTCTTGGCGTTTCCATACTGAACCAACTCAATATCTCATCTATGCACTTTGGCTTAACCATATTCGGTGCCTCAATCTATCTCCATAGATTTTGATGCCCAATATGCTGTTTAGCCTAAGTCTTTCATCAAAATCTAATTTTAATGAAATCTCAACCGTATCAAGAAAAGACACATAATTTCCAATCAACTATATGTCGTCTACATAAAGTATTAGAAATATGTCTTAGCGCTCCCACTTACTTTCTTGTAAATATACAAGCATCTTCACCGTCCCTGATGAAACCAAACTCTTTTGACAATTTCATCAAGTGAAAATTCCAACTCCGTGATGCTTGCTTCAGTCCTCAAATAGAACGCTGAAGTTTGCATACCCTTTCTAGCATTCTCTGGATCGACAAAACCCTTGGTTGTATCTCACATACATCCTCGGTTAGCTTCCTGTTAAGGAACTTAGTTTTGACATCCAGCTGCCATATCTCTTAATTGAAATATGCAGTGATTGCTAGAATAATCCTTACAGACTTAAGTATCGCTACGGGAGATCCAATCTCATCGTAGTCAACTATTTGAACTTAGTCGAAAACACTTTGCGATAAGTCGAGCCTTTTAATGGATGGACACATCCACGTCTGTCTATTTTATAGATCCATTTACGTCCGATAGGCTTCATGCCTTCCGGAGAGTCTACCAAGTTCCAAACTTGATTTTCGCACATGGACTCTATCACGGAATTTATGGCGTCCAGCCATTCAGCGGAGTCAGGGCCCATCATTTGCTTCCTTGTAAGTTGCAGATCCATCGTTGTCACAACAACAATACTTCATCCTCAAACCACACGCTGGTTTAGTACAAAGTCTGCTTAACCTACGCGGTTCAGCTGCAATCTCGACCGAAGTCTCTACAACACATGTAGTGGCTTCCATTTCAGTCATAATAGGAAACTCCAGAACAACTTCCGGTGTTGCGCTACTCTGACCTAATGACAAAGATTCTCCAATCTTGCCGAGCTGCACTGTCCTCCCACTCACCTTTTCGCAAGAAACACTTTCTCGTGAAATCCACCTTTTGTGACAAACACTTTTGTCTTCAGTTCGGTGATAGGAGAAATACCCAAAAGTTTCTTTGGGATAACCTTTGAAGAATCTTTAATCCGATTTTGGTTGTAAACACTTTACATATGCTATGCATACCAAAATTTAAGAAAAGACAATTTGGGTTCCTACCCATGCCATAACTCATATGGTGTCATTTCAACGGATTATGATGGCACTCTATTCAGTGTAAAAGCGGTAGTCTCTTAAAGCATAATCCACAAAAATATAACGGCAGTTTTATTTAATTACATCATCGATCTAACCATGTCTAACAAGGTTTGATTACATCTCTCGGACACTCCATCACTCTATAGCGTTCCGGGATGCGCAAGTTGTGGAACAATTCCATAACTCTTCAGATGTTCGCTAAACTCGTAACTCAAATATTCTCCTCTACAATCCAATCATAGACATTTGATTTTCTCGTTACGATGATTTTCTACTTCACGCTGAATTTTGAACCTTTTCAAATATTTCATACTTCTTTCTCATCAAATAGATATATCCATATATATCCACTCAAATCATCGGTGAAAGTTTATGAAGTAGAGGAATCCACCATACACGGCTACACATATCGTACTTCATACATCATTATGTATAATTTCCAAAAAGTTAGTCGTCCGTTCAACTTTGGCCTATAAACGGATTTTTAGTCATCTTCCTTTCAGACAAGATTTGCAAGTGTCAAATGATTTAAAATCACATGACTCCAAAAATCCATCAACATGGAGTTTCTTCATGCATCTCTTTCCAATATGACTTAAACACAGGTGTCACAAATAAGTGAAATTCAAATCATTAGCCTCGCGGCGTTTTAGCGTCAGTGTTATGGATGTTGGTATTACCATCAAGATTTAAATGATCCATCCATTATGGAGCATGGCCATAATTTGAACAACCATTGTTCTCATAAAGCCGAAACAAAATAACAATTACTAAGCACTTATAATCAATCTCAAAGGCTCGAAAGGATGCAGACGGTGAACATAATAAACCCTTTTATTTAGTTCCCAATGTGCATCACTACCACATCTTTTGCTAGTCTTTTAGGCCATTGTAGTTCTTGTATCGTGTTGCATTGTATGACACTCATACCAACCGATCTAGTATCACATACCCAAGAATTACATTGTTTACTAGCAAAGAATACATCTACAACATGTATATCATCTATATACCTGAGCTGGACTTTTCCAGTCTTTTCTTTTCCTGCCAAATATTTTTCAGATCCTCTTTCAGCGTCCCCTCTCCTTTTAGAAGAATCTATCAACATCAACAATGGCACCAGTCACATTGGCACATAGTCTTAGGATTTTAGTCAAGTACTAGCACCCTTAGACTTGCACTTTGAAATTGATCACCATCATCACATGATTGGCGTTCTTTCGGATTCCACTTTTAGCTATCTTTAAGTATGGTAAATAAATTACCCATACACTTTATCCATCCCATCATAACATTTTATGATGAAGCTACTATAGCTCGTAGGGAAGTATGCGAGAATAATTTCAGTGCCAAACTATTTAGAAATCAAGACGCCTAGCGTCTTCAATCTTTGCATATACTCATACAATATGAGCACACGCTTTCTCACTAGATTATACTCAGTCATCTTGCAGCAAAACAAGGTTTTAGATATCACATATCTGTTACTCCTTGCTCACTTCTGAAACAATCCTTTCAGCTCCTAGATTATCTCATAATCTCCTCAATTCTCAAAACAATTTTGTAGATCAAGTTTCACGGAGACAAACATGACTTTAGACACTAAATTGGAATCATTGCTCTTGGATTAATACAACTTATTAAATCACATGGAGCTAGGTCAGGTTACCGAAAGTTTGCAATAGGACTTTATCTTAACTTGGCACTAATATGGTACCATTCCGTATCATTACTACCAGATCAATTCAGTTTTTCTATCTCAATTAACAAGCTAAGTGTAAGGTAGATAACGGATGCCAATGACTACTACGAACTATGCAAATTCACTTTGATTAGTTGTTCATGATAATAAACTCCCACTAAATTCAACATCCCTCATAGTTGTTTTAGTGGTACATGATCCAAATCCACTACACCAAGTCCGATCATCACGTGAGATGCTGTAGTTTCAATGGTGAACATCAACATGTTGATCATATCGTCCATATGACTCATGTTTAACCTTTCGGTTCGCTGTGTTCCGAGGCCATGTCTGTACATGCTAGGCTCGTCAAGACAACCCCAGTATTCTGCATGTGCTCCGAGGTCATGTCTGTACATGCTAAGCTCGTCGAGACACCCGTCGTATGTGAACGTAGAGTCTATCACACCCGATCATCACGTGGTGCTTCGAAACGGCGAACTTTCGCGACGGTGCATACTAAGGGAGAACACGAACATGATATTACTTTGTGAGGGATCATCTTATAATGCTACCGTCGTCATACAAGCAAAATAAGATGCATAAAAAGGATAAACATCACATGCATAGATAATGTGACATGGTATAGCCTTTTTCTTCTTGTGCCTTTGATCTCCATCTCTAAAGCACCGGCATGATCTCCATCACCACCAGCATGGCGCCTAGGTCCTTGGGCGCCGCACATGATTGTCACCACCACGCGTTGCAACTACAACTATTGCTAACCATAGCGATAAAGTAATGCAATTACATGGCGTTTGGAGTTGACACGCAGGTCATACAAAAATATTAAAGACAACCATATGGCTCCTGCCAGTTGCCGTACTCATCGACATGCAAGCCGTGAAATATTACAAAACATGATCATCTCATACATCACATATATCACATCACATCTTTGGCTATACCACATCACATGCCCCTGCAAAAACAAGTTAGACGCCTCTACTTATTGTTTGCAAGTTTTACGTGGCTTCTAGGGGCTGCATACAAGAACCGTTCTTTACCTACGCAAAGCCACAACGTGGATTCAAGTATTGCTATTAACTTCTTCAAGCCTCCCGTTGCAATTTAGATCTCACTATAGCAAGAGAGACAGACACCCGCCAGCTGCTTATGCAATACAAGTTGCATGTTGATCGCAGAACCGGTCTCATGTGCGAGGACATGTAAAGTTGGTCCGGGCCGCTTCATCTTACTATCCCGCAAGATCCAAAGTGCACGAAAAGAGGTAGCAACAAGAGAATCAACGCCCACAATCCAATTGTGTTCTACTCGTACAAAGCATCTACGCATAGATCTAGCTCTGATACCACTGATGGGATTCGTAGCATAGAAAACAAAAAATTTTCCTACGAGATGCAAACGAAAACCTAGATCCAATCTAGAAAACCAAGATCCAATCTAGAAGAAGCTTGCAACGAGAGACAGATCATATTTACATACCCTCGACGAACACGTCAACGCAGCGGAGAATTTGACCGTTGTCGATGAAGCCCGCAGCCTCCCGCAGCTAGGTTATACCTCCCAGCCGCGAGAGGGATCTTCTCGTGTTCCAATCCGATCAAGCACCGCAACGAGCGGCACCTCCGAGATGTGCACACGTACGGCTCGAAGACGTCACCTCCTTCTTGATCCAGCAAGGCGGGAGATGAGGTAGATGAGATCAACTCCGGTAGCACGACGGCATGGTGGTGGAGGTGGTGGGGTTTCTCCGCGGACAGGGCTTCGCCAAGCGCTGCGCACGAGAGAGAGGAGATGGGAGAGAGGGAGGCGGCGGCTGGGATGGATCTCTCCGGAGGGCTGCCCCTCCCCTCCTTTATATAGAGGAGGAAACTTGGAGGAGGAGGAATAGTACCCGTGAACAGTACACGCGTGAACAGTACGCGCGTGAACAGTACCCTCCCCCAAGTAAAGCCTCCCCTTTCGATCTTATCTCCTATTTTTAAGGGATTTGATCTTATCCCTTGGGGGGGTTACTGTTCACGCGACACTATTCACGTGTGTACTGTTCATGCAGTACCCTTGGTCCATGTGGACCCCTCCGGGATAAGTGGGCCCCACCCGGGGACCCCCGGAACCTTCTAAAACCTTCCCGGTACGATACCGGAAAAATCCCGAACTTTTCCGGAACCCTAAAAATACTTTCCCATATATGAATCTTTATCTCCGGACCATTCCGGAGCTCCTCGTGACGTCCTGGATCCCATCCGAGACTCCGAACAAAATTTCGGTCTCACCATATTAATATCTCATTTTATACCCTAGCGTCAACGAACCTTAAGTGTGTGACCCTACGGGTTCGGGAATATGTGGACATGATCGAGACACCTCTCCGATCAATAATCAATAGCGGGACCTGGATGTCCATAATGACTCCCACGTATTCAACGAAGATCTTTATCGGTTTGAACCACGATGTCGAATATTCCATTCCCTTTGTCTCGCGATATTTTACTTGCCCGAGATTCGATCGTCGGTATCACCATACCTAGTTCAATCTCGTTACCGGCAAGTACTCTTTACTCGTTCCGTAATGCCACATCCTCTGTGACCAACTCTTTAGTCACGTGCTTGCAAGCGATACAGAATGTGCTTTACCGAGTGGGCCCAGAGTATATCTCTCTGTCACATGGATGGACAAATCCCACTCTCGATACATGCAACCCAACAAGTACTTTCCGAAATACCTGAAAGACACCTTTATGATCACCCTGTTACGGCGTGACGGTTGATGCCCCCAAAGCATTCTTCCGGTACCAGGGAGTGGCATTATCTCATGGTCTAAGGATCGGAACATTTAACAATGGAAAGCTATGCAATATGAACTTTGTGACGTGATCGAATTGCCTAACTTAATTTGGGTCTGTCCATCATGTCATTCTCCTAATGACATGACCCCGTTATTAACCGACATCACATGTCCATGATTAGGAAACCTTAACCATCATTTAATCAACGAGCTAGCCAGATAGAGGCATTGCTAGGGACACGGTGTTGTTTATAAAACCACACATGTATTATGTTTCCGGTTAATACAATTATAGCATGGAGTATAAACATTTATCATGAACAAGAAATATGATAATAACAATTTATTATTGCCTCTAGGGCATATTTCCAACAGCCCTTTTACTTGTTATCCTGAGTAGAATATTGTTATTTCTATATAGAGTGGACTAATTGCTTAGTCGTGCTTAACATGCCCCTAGGATGCTTTTGCATAACTACCTCGGAGGAATGATCTTCAAATCAATGACACTTGTTAATTGATACTTGTTATTGGGCTTACTGAGCTAAGCTGGATGCCCTTTGTCTTCTCTCTCTATCTATCATTCTACTCTACTCTAAGTGAAACTTACTATCTAAAAGATGCGGGCGACAGCTATATTAAGTTTAAAGAAGCATTTGGTTGTTCGCATCGAATAAGGCCAAAGTCTTGAATTCGAGGGTTGCGAAAATAGTATGACCACATGTTATATAGGCATTAGCTTGGTTAAGTAGGTTAGTCAGCCTTTGGTGTCGATATTGCCATACCGCAAACGGGATGGACGTAACTACGATGATCCTTAGCACATATTGGGGCCCAAAGAGTGGGGACGTGCTCTCAACTCCATGTTAGACCTAGTGGGCATGTCACATTGAGTGGGGACTAGCCAAAAGACTTCGTCATGATCTCCCTATTGGTACACTGATGGGTGTGCACTATGCCAGTGGCCACTGGTGGGAAACAAGGCAAGATTGTCACATATGGGTAAAGTGTACAATCTCTACAGAGTATAAACTAAGCAATTAGCTGTATCTACTGTCAAGAATGACACATGACTTATTCCTGATGAAAAGGACCTGTCCCTCTCCCCCTTGCTATTTCCCTCTACCAATTTGCTGTTGGAACCTATGAATGAGCTAAGACGGGAGTTTCTTAACCCTATATGTTGGTTGTGGATCCTCACATTATATTGAGACACCCCTCATATAAAAACTGGTTTTCACTTTAAAGCCACCTGAAACTATTGTATTATTGCAACTAAAACTGTTTTTATGCAAATAGTCATAAAGCCTTCCTTTGTAGCATCATATACCTTGACTTATGATGTTCTCTATGAGGGGACGCGTTGAGTACGCGAAGTACTCATTGACATGTTTTGTTACGGTGATGCACAGAGGGCTACGATGATGGAGATGTAGATGGGGTCACTACTACGATGATCCCGAGGAGTAGGTCACGTGGACCCCGTCGACTGCCTGTGGCACAGATGGAGACGCTTCGCTTTTATTTCCACTACTTTCTAATTGTAATAAATATCATAAGATATTGTACTATGTAAGTAGTGTGACATATTCGTACTCAAACTTTGTAATAACTTTGATTTCGTGCAATGATAAACATTTCACTATGTCCGTTGGCTTGATACTGGACTGACAAGGATTTCTACAGGGGGAGTCTGGAAGTTAACTCTGGACTCATAGTTCGCCCTCTCTCACTTATAGACTATGGTGCAGATTTTGAGCGCTCTCTGTCTCCATCTCCTACCTCAGCTCCACCGACATTGTCAGCCCCGTCTTCTTTAGCTCTAGGAGGATCCTCGGCGAGCGTCGGCCCCATAGCACATCTTTGATGGCTCTCCATAGGACTCTTTTTCCTTTTTGTGTCTTGATGCCAAAGTGAAAGAAGATTTAGTCTATGCTTGCTCTTTTGGGGTAGTTAGTGTTTTAGGAGTTATATGACTTGATCTATTTATTCAATATTTAATGTCTTCTACACTTTATTCTTTTAGATGACATGTATGCTATATCATATGCTAGACTTTCCCTATTATGCTTTATGTTTACATGTATCTTTTGTCGTGTTCACTTTTTAAAGTGCGTATCATCTTAGTTCATAAGCTCAATTGTACATTTCGTACTCGGATGGTTTCTTACATATAGGGAAACTCCCATAATATTTTTCTTGGTGTGTATATTTACATCCAAAATAAATTATAAATAATACATTTCTCTACTTTTCTAGTGGGAGCTGAGATAACATCCTCCTCTGCTTTTATTTCTTGTGCTTGGCGTCTATTTGATTTTTTTGCATAGTAACAGTATAAGGTTTTCCTAATGCATAATCATGCTGACTCAACCTTTCGATACGGTGATGACGTGTAGTTTCACATTTAATTCGTTAACTCAAACGTGCAAAGACAACACTGATTTATTTAAGGAAAACTCTACACGCCGTCATGCCTATTCGCGTTCTCTGTACTCCTCGTCTAGAGCCGTTGATTGAACCAAATCCGGCGGCCCAAAACCAGTCCGCTTAATTACGGGAAATTACCACCGCCCGGGATGTAGTCCTGATTTTTCACACTGTGACGTCAAGGTGTTTCATTGTTTCCATCGCGTTGAGTCCTTTCATCTTCTCCAGTGGACATACTGTTCATCTTCCACCGTGTAGCGAAACCCCGCACGGTGCCGGTCCCTCTTGCATTCTCCGGCGCGGCGACGCCGGTCGTCGTTTCTCCCGCGTGGCGCTCTCTCCTTCGTCTTCTCCGGCGGCGGCATTCTTATTCTCCGGTGCCACGGACTCTCCTGTTCCGCACGGCACTGGTCCCTCTTGCATTCTCCGGCGCGGCGACGCCAGTCATCGTTTCTCCCGCGCGGCGCTCTCTCCTTCGTCTTCTCCGGCGGCGGCATTCTCCGACGCGGCGGCATTCTCCGACGCGGCGGCATTCTTATTCTCCGGTGCTGCGGACTCTCCTTCGTCTTCTCCAGCGCGGCGGTGCGGCTATCCGGCGGTCCCCTTCCAAACCGAGGTACATTCCTCCCTCTCTTTCTTCAACATTTTTTCTATGGTTTTGTGTTCGTCCTTTCTGATTTGTAGCTCAATCGTTATTTATATGCTAGGTTATTTCGTACAATTTTGGAATGCATCCCATTTCACCGGTTATGCTAGGGTTGTGAACTCCGATTATGCTAGGGTTGTGAATCATGCTAGGGTTGTGAATTGGGATTTCATGTTTTCCGATTATGCTAGGGTTTCGAAATCTGATTTCATATGGAATGCTCTTCGACCGGTTCATGTATAAAATTCTCGGCTTGTGTAACCTACCTGAGTTCACATAGGCTAATGTTGTACCGTATTCAATTTCATGAATTGATCATGCACTGTTTGTAGTGTTCTATATTTTTGTTCGGTTAGCCTTGGGTAATGTTTCATCGAAATTATGGCGGGATGTGTGGTCCTGCAAATTCAAATAGATCTTTGTTTCTATCCCATACCGTACATGTTGCCACCACACAGAAGTTTTGTTGTTTAAGTTTTTGTTTCCACCATGAACTATATATGTTTCCAATGCATAATTACTATGTTGCTGTGGCTTCGGTAATGTTTCATCGAAATTATGGCGGGATGTGTGGTCCTGCAAATTCAAAAGATCTTTGTTTCCATCCCATACCGTACATGTTGCCACCGCATAGAAGTTTTATTGTTCTAGTTTTTGTTTCCACCATTAACTATATATGTTTCCAGTGCATAATTACTATGTTCTTATAGTATATGTTTCCATCTCACACTATATAGGTTGCCAATGCAAAATTATTTTATTGTTACATTCTTTTCTTTATATATCACAGCATATATGTTGCCACTTCATATTAATTATGTTGTTACAGCACAATTAGTATGTTTCACCAGCATAATATTTTTGTTGCTTGTTTGTGTTCCTTTTGACTATCCATAAGTAATTACTTGCAGCTATGTTCATTTTGATGTTCTTTTATCAGGATTCCTATTTGCAAAAATGAAGGAATCAGGTGTTGAGTTATTGAATCACTTCTATGCTAAACGTTTTAAGAAAGTCGTTGATGGTTAACTGAGCCACAAAAAGCTATTGTTCGAGAGAGTGGCCTTGGAATTCTTTTGGATGTTAGCTCTTATTCTGTGCCTGACGGGTTGCTTCAGTGGATTATTGAGAGGATTACTCCAGAACTCTGTGAGTTTAGGAACAACCGCAATGGGACAAGTATTTTGTTCACAAAAGAAATGGTGCAGAAGGTTACAGGTCTTCCATCTGGCACTCGGCCTGTCATTGTTCTTGGCAGTCACGAGGAATCGGAGTTTCGTGATGTGTACAAAAGAGACTACGCAACCACAAGACGGGCGCCAATTGCTGATGCTATTGAGATGCTGAAAACAGATATGGATAAGGAGACATTCTTGAGGACCTTTTTTCTCATAGCATTGTCAACATATCTTTGTCCTGGAACCAATAACATGCTGCGACTGGGTTATCTTGGTAGCCTCAATGATGTTGACAGTATCTGTCAATATGATTGGTGTGCACACATCTTAAAACATGTCATGGAAGAGGTTGCTAAGTTCCAGAAGAAGCAAACATCTGGGTTGGCAAAAGTAAACATCGGTGGATTCATTGATCTACTTGCCGTAAGCCCACTTCACTTACAAATTGTTATTTTTCCACTTTTTGTTATTGTATTTCACAGAATCTCACGCTTGGTTGGAACACTTGTTTTAATTGTAGATTATATATATGGATCACTTGGATTTCCCTCCGTCAATCTTGTCCGATCATCGTTTTGATTACTCCCTGCCAAAGGCGTCTCACGTGAAAGATGAAGATTTTGATTTCGTCATGAAACAGGATAGGAACAAATTATCTTTGAAGCCACATTCTTATGGTGCCCGCCCCGTAAGTTCATGCATAACTCAAGTTTGTCCCTCCGGTTGATGGCCCCCAATGTTGTATAGACAATTAAATTATTTTTTTGTAGTTCCGTCCATTTCACATGACTCCATACTTTGATCGTCTTTCGACCGATGACATCAGAGACAAAGCAATGGGTGACCAGCGCAGTCGTCCTTCAAGCTCGCAAGCTCCATGGGTAAACTTCGTATGTTTACTTATCTTTGAAGTACATTAGTATGTTTCCATAACATATAAGCATTGTTATCCATACTATCCCCTGTAGACATCATTTCATTGAATGCTATATTAAATGTTTCATTCTCATGGCTTCCATGCTTCCATTCATATAGCAGTATGTTCCCACCTCTCCAACATTCCATACCTATGTTGTTGTCCATGTCTTTCTGCTGTTTTTCAAAACATTCATTAGTTACAGTTCAAATGTTTCCATATAACTCTATATATGTTTAGTCACTGAAGTTTTGTTTCATGCACAGATATTAGTTATTTTTCATTATAACTTTCAATGTTTCATTCTTGCCAATGTCTTTTTCAACAGATTCCAGGTTATTTGCTACATATTATAGAGAAGCACAATGCCCTTTGGGACGCAGACTTAGAGAGAAACCATGCAATAATGAGAACAATGCATGCCAAACGCATGGAAGAGTTTGCCATGGAGGTTATCGCTGCTTCCAAGCTTCATGAGGTCCGAGGGGAAGCAACCCGCAACACCGCTGTACCATGTGAAATAGGTACAGCTAGCCCATCTCCGGGAGTAGCTGTGGGTGCGGATAGTGAGCCCCAGGATGTTGCTGATGGTGGCTCTAGTGGGAAAAATGAGGACGAATTCTGGGAGAGTGTTTCCAAGGCAGCGGAAAAAGTAGAACAAGCACGTGCGAAAGAAGATGAAAATATATCCATCAGCAATAACAAGTCTGCTCAAGAGCCATCAGAGGCCCCTCTCCGTGATATTCCAACCAGGGCAACACGAAGCCGCACTGTTTTGGAGTCTGCTGAACTAGGTACCTTAGTCAACCCAAAATATCGTTTTTACGTATTATTGGTTCCCTCACATGTTTCACTCCATTCATGTTTAGGACGTGCGGTGAGTGAACTCGATAGAAGCATCGGAACACTCTCTCTTGACAAGAAGAACTGGAAAAAAGGGCGTTCATTGGTACTGATGACGATGTCATGAATAAGAAGGTTAAGGTTAATAAAGATGTTGATGATATCTACAAGACGTACATACTAAAGAAATGCGTCAACCCGCCCAAGAAGGGTGAAGAACAGTAAGCATTTTCCTTCACCTTAATTGTTTCATATCTTCTTCTTTGTTTCATTCAACATTGCACTGATTTTGGATGTTTGATGTTCCATGTTTGTTTTACAGGCCACATTTCATTGTCTTTAAGGATTACCATATATCATATCAAAACTTCCAGGAGTCATTAAAGCCTCGTTCAAGGATCAGCACGGAGGTCATGGAGCTTTACATTAGGCACTTCAACCTTGTTGCTAACAAAACAATATCAAACCAGCCAAATTGCAAGAAATTTGCCTTTTCCCAATCTATTACGGTAATGTCAATGTTAACTACTTTGCATGGAAATGTTTCATTGCTGCAATAAATATTGTTTCCTTTGTAGTCAAAACTCATGGTGGATGATAGAACATTCGATCCAAACACATGCAAGGGAGAATTCATGCGAGTTTACGAAGAATTCAAGCTTGAGAAATTTGATCTAGTTAGTCCCCATTCCACCATGTTATTGCAGTTCTTATCTCCAATTTCTTTGCATTAATACAACTCTCATCTTCATCGCTGCATCTGTACTTTGCGATTGTTCACGGGGACCATTGGATCCTTTGTTGTATCAATCTACTCTACAAGACATCCAATGTTTTTAACTCGTTGAAAAGAAGCAGCTTAGACGACATATATGAGGCAGCAGACAATGTGGTATGTATTTCTGTTTCAATTCCATTATCTATGTGTAATTCTTACTACTTGGTTTTGTTTCACAACAATGTCATCTATTTTCTAACATTACCAATGGCAGGTCGTGAACTTCTTTGAACTCGCACGTGCTACAAACACATTCACTAGGTACAAAAGAGGGGAATTCAAATCTGACTATCCACAAGACTGCCCACAGCAGCGGACCATGTTAGTGCTCATATGTGCAATCTTTAACACAAGTTATGCCAATATTACATAATTGAGAAGCAATAATAGTTGATCTTTCTTGTCATATGCACTAGTTATGATTGCGGGATCTTCACGATGCTTTTCATGGAAAAATGGGATGGCAAGGCACTGAAGAAATTTGACCCGGTATAGTCTCATATTCCTATCACTCTATGTGTGCACTTGCTGATCAATTCTAACAATATATTTTTTCATTGCAGGACCATATCACAGACTTCTGCAAGCTCATCGCTGAGGGGCTCATCAGGTCGCCATTGAATACGCAAGATTCTTCATGGGTTTTCACATGAAAGAAATGAATCATTACTCATCTTAAACTTGTCATCGGATTGTGAACCTTGCTATATTATATGACATATGTGGATTGTTTCTATGTGTCATATATGGATTGTTACTATGTCGTGAATTAAGTTGAATTATGAACCTATGAGTCTGTTATGTCCGTACTATTATATGACATGTATGTATTGTTACCATGTCGTCAGTGGAATGATATATCGTGTTTCATATGCAGTCCAAATATGTTGCTTCCTTTGCATACATTTGTTATCTTCACATGTGTATGACACATTCTTATATGCCAGTGGAAACATAATGTACTGGTGGAAGGAACATCTCACTATATTCACATCAACAGGGACGTCAAGGCCATTTTTGTTTCACATGAATCACAACTTTGTTTCACTCCTCATATGTTAATGTTTCATTTTCTGTGTAACAATGTTTCATCCATGCAAAGTAGTTAACATCATTCTTCGGCCTCATCCAAAGTCTAATTCCTCTGTCCATCCAGATATTACCGTAATAGCTTCGGAAACATTTTAATGTGCTGGCGGAAACATAATGAGCTGGCCGAAGGAACATCTCACTATATTCACATCAACAGGGACGTCAAGGCCATTTTTGTTTCACATGAATCACAACTTTGTTTCACTCCTCATATGTTAATGTTTCATTTTCTGTGTAACAATGTTTCATCCATGCAAAGTAGCTAACATCATTCTTTGGCCTCATCCAAAGTCTAATTCCTTTGTCTATTTCTGTATGAAACATTTTACAGCGCAAATAAACTGGTAACTTGTTGATAATTCAGTATATTTTTGTTCCCCTCAATTACTTCTATCAAGGAGAAGCATAGAAAAGCAAAGTATGAATCCAGTTGCATAGTTTCACACAGTGAGAAGCAAAACAAACCAAACTACGGCTCCAACTTAACTAAACACACTAGTTCTTTCAAAATGTCCCGAACAAAACGAATATATATGTTCATCCGATCCGATCGTCACAATGTGAGCTCAGTTTCATGCCTAACTCTTTCAGCTTCGTCACTTTCTCTCTTATTCTGAAGCGCTAACTGTGGGCAAGTCTTTCTATTGTGTGTGTCCCTCCTTGCAAAATGAGCAACAATTCTTTGCCCTGTTAGTACGT
Organism: Stipa capillata; assembly: GCA_019208055.1. NCBI lineage: Eukaryota > Viridiplantae > Streptophyta > Magnoliopsida > Poales > Poaceae > Stipa > Stipa capillata. Next base: position 15,229 of record JAGXJF010002020.1, on the reverse strand, counting down.
TTCTTGCTATTCATTGCCCTAATCTCCACTCCTGGCATCTTCCTCTTCTTTTTCTCCGGTGGACGACCCTTCGTAGCACTCCGTGGCGGGTTACGTACAATGCTCGAAACTTCAACATTGAGTGGTTCGTCCACACCACCATCATTTATTCTAGCTTTAGCAACTAGGCTACACAAGTGCTCAATCCCTCCATACACAACCTTGTATGTACCTTCAGAAAAGCACGCATCAGATGCTAACTTTGCCATTTTCCTGCATAAAGCATTAAATCTAAGAGTATTAGTTTCTGGAACTCCAATCAAGCATGTTTGCCACTCGTTGCTTCTATGTAGCGCAGTTGTTGCCTCCGCAGACCACCTCTCAAGCAAGTACTTTTTGGGTATTTCTTGCACGTTTAGGTGCACCATAACCTTCAAGATATGAGCACACAGCAGCCCATCCATGCTGAACATGTTGCAAGAGCACACGTATGCACTGTCCTCTAGTTTAACCGAGACTACATACTTTTTTGGCCTTTCCAAATCATTTGGACATAGCTGAAACATCAGCCTAGTATCTTCAACTCTGTTGATGATCAACGCCGAGGTACCTTTCAACAATGATTTGAATTTTTCAAACAATCCCCTTGTGTAGAACTTTGCTGCCTGCTCCTCTATTTTAAAACTGTCAACAAAATAAAGTAACATAAGCACTTCGTTACATGCAAAATAGTATGGAGTCTATATTCATCATGTCATTGTGGAAACATACCTAGACCATAGGGGGGCCGTCGTCACCTCACCAATGAAACCCGCATTGTCCTCCCTATCAAGTGTTCTTTCAACTATGTAGTCGTATTGTTTCACAAATTGCCATACGGAGTCTTGAGGGTGGACAAGCTTCTTAAAAAATGAGTTTAAGCCTTCTGATCTCCCGGTCATGCTCGTGAAGGGGAAAAAATCTTTCTTGAAGTAGGCCGGTGCCCAAGTCTCCCTAGTGACCCACATGTTACTTAGGTGAATGTTATTACATAGGTCATGCTTCACTATCAGCTGTTGCCATGACAATTCGAATTCCCCAACGGTGTCTGTGTCATTTATACATGCAAAGAAATCAGTTTCGAACCCTTCCCTTGTATTGAATAACCTCCCAAGCTTCTCTTGTGCTTTTTGCAACACATGCCACTTGCAACACCTATGTTTAGTGTTTGGAAACACCTCATGTATAGCTGTTTTCATTGCTTGGTCCTGATCCGTCATCAAACAGTTCGGATGTTCTCCATCCATAGCAACCATCCAATTCTCAAACACCCATTTGAATGTCTCAATAGTTTCATCAGGAATAAGGGCACATCTCAACATTATCGTCTGGTTGTGGTTGTTGATCCCTACAATTGGCGCGAACGGCATGTTATACCTATTTGTACAGAAAGTGGTGTCAAAAAAAGCACAATCCCTGAACTTCTTGTACAACTATCTTGTCCTTCCATCAACCCAAAACAATCCCCTCACTGCGTGGTTTTCATCTAGTTTCAATGCATAGTAAAAATGTGGGCTGTCTGCTTGAAGCCTCTGAAAATACTCCACCGTGACTGCCATGTCACGCCAATTCAGTCCTTGCCTCAGGACTGTCCTTATATTTTCAACATCTCTAGTTGTGTATGGAAGATTGCGGAGGGCCCCATGCAGGTATCCTAACAGTGCCATAATATGCGAGGTCTGGATGTTGCGATGATGCAACGTCTTCAAGAACTCATATTCTTCATATGGTACTTTACGGTGAGATCTATAGAACCGTGTTCTCTCCACCCGAGTGACCATAGGGTGGGTGTGCTCCTCGCGCATAACCGTAACCATCCACTTCCCATTCCGACTACCAACAACCATGCTTGCTTTGCAATCGTGACGTTTCATCAAGTTTCGTGCCCTAGTATCACCATTTCTTTCAGGTAAACCATCTTCCTTCTCACTGGTTGATTCAATTCCACAATCGACCATTGTTTCGCTAACTTTGACACTCGTTCTCCTTGTATGAGCACACTCAAACACCCTCCTGATCAACTCATTACTACCCTTTTTTTGGCTCTTCCTCGAGGACCCTATCCTTGTTCCAAACCCTAACCTGTGTGCATACTCATTATAGATCTTTTGTGCCTCCTCTACTGTATCAAACACCATTCCCACATATAGAACAAGATGCTCCATCATACTTTCATTTTCGACAACAGAGTTTGTTTCATCACCATCATAAGTACGTGCTTCCTCATCATCTATGTCCTGAGGCAGTCCTGTTGGCTCTATTTTGTCATCACTGAGCTGCAATCGATGTTTCAATGAGTTAGTCCATAATCATTTATTGCAATCAATATTTGTTTCTCACGTAAACGTTAAATGTTTATTCAGGTCGCTAAACATGTTTGTACACTGGATATGCACCATAATGTTCATCACCCTATCATAAAATGTTTCCCAAGCACTGTATATGTGTTGCAGATACATCACTGTTCATCTTCAACCTCAGACTGGATGCAATAATCGTGTTTTCCATCAGATTTACAGGGAGGACGAAACAAAACATAGGGAAACAAAGCTTTACAAGGAGCAAGATCAAAGATTGGTTCCGAAACTCACCGAAACAACTGGAATGGAACTGGCCTCCCGATCATCCACGAAAGCAATAGGAGGATTAAGAAAGTTCATCTGCTCCCCAATACCTGCCGCCCTGGTTAAGTCGTCCATCACACTTGGTCCAACAATTCGTGGCAGGGATCTATGATTATTTGAGGGAGGAATCTCTAAATCACGAATCAAATGCGCCATTTTCTTGTTGTTTCAAGCAAGAACTCGCTGCAGAGATCTGGCACGCGAGCTGTACAGAACGAGAAATGGAGAAGAAGATGCCCTCCATGCAGCACAAGGCAACAAAGCATTCATTTCAGCTCCTTACAATCAAGGCGTCAATCCCGGGTTATTCGCTATTTGTTTCACGGAAACAATCCGCCGATTTGGACCCAGCTATTGCATGCCGATCCAACCGTCCGTGAAAACGAAAATCAACGTTGCAGGGCTATGCCTAGAAATCCTAGGATAGGCATACCGATTTGTAGCGTCCGCCTTTATTTAACGCACTTGAACAAGTTTAGTTACCCGTGGGAGTAATTTAAGGAGTGTCTATTTTGAACTTATGGAAACTACTGGGAGCTAAGGGTGGAAACTGGCAGCGGATAATCCGTATTATCCGATATCCGTATTCGAGAAAACACTAAAACGGCACGCAATATCCGTATCCGAATTAAAAACGGATGCGGATACGGATATTATCCGGATTTATTTTTCGGATACGGATGCGGATATGGTACTGGATTATAAAACAAATACGGATATCTCCATATCCGAACAAAGTTATATTAGCCCATTTCAGCAACTCTCTCTAAATCTCTAACCCCTTAACCTAATTATATAGCCCATTAAGCTCAATAGGCATAGCAAAACTCTATTTCTCTACGTGAGACATATTTTTATCATCACTTATCCATGTAGAACATATTACTATTATATATCATCGATTTATATATGTCATTAACTCATCATCATGTTCATGTACTTATCTAGTTATGTGGTTTACCATAATATCTCATTTAAGCTGTAGGATATTCGTATCTGACCGAATTGAGTATATACCCAATTCGTATTCATATTGGAATAACATCTGATCCGCATTCGTATTTGACAATATCTGTATTCGTATCTGTATTCGCGAAAATATGGAAACGACGTTTCTACCTTGCCGAGAGCATCGTGCTCTGGAATCCCGGGAGCACAAAATCCATCAAACCCGCCAAATACGTTGTGTAGGCGGGGGCAATAGTCACACAGAACAAACCTCATCCCACCCGGACGGGGAAGAAACACGAGCAGGAGAGTTCTCTGCGGCAATGGCGGCGTCGGCAGCGAACCTGGAGGACGTGCCGTCCTTGGATCTGATGCACGAGCTGCTCCGTCGCATGAAGTGCAGCTCCAAGCCCGACAAGCGCCTCATCCTCGTCGGTCCGTACGCTGCCTCCACCCCCACATCTCCCTTCCTTCCCGTCCTTGTTCTTTCCTTGGCACGCTCCAAGATCCGATTAGGAAGCGAGAGATCCCGCTCATTGCCAACCATGCATCTACGCACTAGATCCGCATAACTTCGTGGTTCAAATCTTGGTTACTTTCGTTCCCCCACCTGTTTGTTCTTTAATTATCGCAAAAAAATAAAATTGTTTCCGCCTTTTAGCTTGTCTTCACTGATGTATAAATCTAGAATGTTTGGAGTTATCAAGAAAATTCGTATAATGTTTGGAGTTATCAAGAAAATTCGTATCTTTTTTTCTCTTCTGCTGAATGATATGGACTTATTTTTTAAGAATGTTCTTTTGTGTTTCGATATGCATGTGGGATTGAGGAACCTAATGCGATTACACATTTCTTCAAGCAAAACTCTTTCTGATATGTTAGCATGAAATTTAAGGTCAAGTTGTCTTGTTCATGAGGCCTAAATGCCAGTGATTAAAGGAGAATGTGCAAATTGCAGTCACCAAAGTAAAAGAAATCTATAGCTCTGTACTTGTGACATTTGTGAAATCTGAGACAAAGATGTCTCTTTGAACCTATTGCTGAATTTCATGTATGCCAAATGCTCAATGGAATCAAAATTATTTGAACATGGATAAACCATAGTCAGTTTGGTCTTGTTTGTGCCTCGGTTTGTGCTACTAAATAACAAACTTTCAATGACAAGAATGCATGTTGCCTTAATGATGAGCACTTGTAATAATTTGTGTATACGTGATCTTAGTGTAGATTTTGAATGACAAGGAAAGTCTTCTCTTTTTAACTAATTTGGTTTGTAATTCTTTTCTCTTTCAAGAATATCTGTTGTTTTGGTAGCAATATGGGGTTGAGAAAATGTGTACTGACTGCCATTTTTTTCAGAAGAAAAGACGTTTAAACTCTTCTCTGATTGTGTATATTGTAAAATTGATTGTGCATATTTTAGTTTTCCCAAGTGAAGAAAAGGTAGAGGTAGTAGGGTTTTTGCTTAGTTGCTTATGATGTGGTGAAGTATCAGCTCAAGAGGGCCTTTTCAACTTAATGGTGAAAGAAGATACAAATGCTATCTTTATGCAAAATCTTCAATGATATCAATATTCTTTTATGAGGCAATGAGGCATAAAATCAAATCCAAGATAATCATTGTTCAGTTTATGTGCATAAGACATGAAAAGAATTTTTTGTTGCCTTGATGATGTAAAAGGCTATCCTTTTTATAGCTCTGGTGTAGATTAAAAGTTGTCATGCTATAAAAAAAGTTAGGGGAGATCTGGCCGTTCATTTTTGCTGAAAGTCAATGTACTATGAGGATATTTAGTTCTGATTGTAGTAGATGTGAAAATTCATTTTGTAAGATCTCATAGCAAACTGTTGACTTTGTGGTAGCAGCAACTCAAGTCAAGATTGCCAGATTGTTACTGACATAGCTTAACAGATAGTGTCTTATTTGACCCTCTGGAGTTACTTTCAACTGGCACGTGGACAATTACAGATTCATTTTGGTTTGGTCTTAGTGTAACTGAGGATTTATTTGGGTTTCTGTGTAATGAGTGGTATGATCTTCATATCGATTTTAGTATGCTCTTTGTTGGAGAGTTTTACAATTCTTGGTTTTGCTGACTTTTAGGTCCGCCGGGCTCTGGAAAGGGAACACAATCGCCCCTTATTAAGGAAGAGTATTGCTTATGCCATTTAGCCACCGGTGACATGTTGAGAGCTGCTGTTGCTGCTAAGACTCCTTCAGGAATTAAGGCGAAAGAAGCAATGGACAAGGTATTGCTTTTGAAACTCAACCACAGAATGAAAAGCATAAAGGGTGTGAATGAATAACCAGCTGAAAATGTTCTGAATGTAAAGAAGATGCTCCATGATTAGTTCACTAACTTCCTGCTTGTTAGGGAGAGCTTGTTTCCGATGACTTGGTTGTTGGAATTATTGATGAAGCTATGAAGAAACCATCATGCCAAAAGGGTTTTATTCTTGATGGATTCCCCCGGACAGTTGTTCAAGCACAGAAGGTGAGCCATTTGAGTGATTTGTCAACTAACTAGTACTTATATTATTTCAGTAACAGACTCCCTTTTTTCAGAGTAACAGATTCAATGTTCAGTTAAAGACTATTCATCTATGTTTTCAAATGTAGTCTTTTCTTACTGTTCTATGAAACATTTTCTCAGCTTGATGAGATGCTGGAAAAGAAGGGTACTAAAGTTGATAAGGTTCTGAACTTTGTGATTGATGATGCAATTTTGGAAAAAAGAATTACTGGCCGTTGGATACATCCCTCCAGTGGTAGGAGTTATCACACAAAATTTGCACCACCAAGGGTTCCTGGAGTTGATGATGTAAGATAAATAAAGAACACTTCGCATGATTTGCACATACATTTTGTAGATCTTTTTCCATATAGTTTTGATTCACCGGTCCTGTTAAAATTTGCTTAAGTCCTTTTCTATGTGTATCTACTATCATTCTTCTGGAAAGCTTTTCTACAACTACGGCGTGATTGACCTGTATACATATCTCACTTTATTTACATCTTGAACTCTGAACATATTTATTTTGTGCAGAGTTTAGGTTGCCAAACATGTTGTTTCTCATAGCTACATTGATAGTGATACAACTGCAGAGGGAATATTCGCAGTGCTTTTCTTTCTAAATGCATTTTATTTCATTTTCTTGACTCGACATGCATCATTTGTTAGGTGCTATGTCAATACTGCTCCCTTTTCATTACTACTAGTAAGTTGCCCGTGTGTTGCTACGGTACCATCAATAAAAAAATTGAGAAATTTGTTTATGTTAAGATTATGCAACTTGGATCTATTGCACAGCCCAATAGGCATATATATAGTACAAGATGACTTGGAATACAAGGCAAGAATAGAGTCCTATGGTAATAGGAATACAAAAGGTAAGCCCAATCCTATTATATCTCTAACACCCCTCCTCAAACTCATGGTGAATCCACAACACTGAGTTTGGAGAGGTAGAAGCTGTGCTGAACACGAGTCTGTGTCTTCGTGAAGAAATCAGCCAACTGAAGCTCGGAAGGCACATACTGAAGAGCAACAACCTGATCCTGTACCTGTGACCGCATATAAGAAGCATCAACACCAATATGCTTGGTGAGCTCATGCTTCACTGGGTCTCTAGCAATACTGATGGCACCAGTACTGTCCGACAACAGAGGAGTCGGTGTAGTGAGAGAAACACCAAAATCCTCAAGTAGCCACTGTAACTAAGTAACCTCCGCTGTCAAAAATGCCATAGCTCGCAACTCAGCCTCTGCACTCGAACGGGAAACTACAGTCTGTTTCTTCGTCTTCCAAGCAATGAGAGAACCACCAAGGAAAACACAGTAAGCAGAAAGAGAGCGACGGTCAGAGGAATCGCTAGCCCAAGTAGCATCCGAATATGCCTAAAGCTGTAACGAACTAGAGCGTGGAAAGAAAAGACGACGGGAGATAGTCCCACGAAGATATCGTAGAACCCGAAGAAGGTGACTGTAGTGAACCTGAGTAGGAGAAGAGACGAATTGACTCAGAATGTGAACTGGATAGGATATATCTGGACGAGTGACAGCAAGATAGACAAGACTCCCGATAAGGTGACGATAGCGAGTCAGATCAGAAAGAGGCTCACCATCAGAGGCATGAAGATGAACATTGAGCTCCATCGGAGTCTCAATGGTGCGCTGATCAGTAAGGGAAGCCCGATCAAGAAGATCGTGGATATATTTCTCTTGGGATATATAGAAACCATCAGAAGTAGATGTAACCTCAATCCCAAGGAAGTAGCGAAGAGGACCAAGATCAGACATAAGAAACTGATCACTAAGACGAGCCTTGACAAAGGCAATGTACTCAGAATCATCTTCGGTGATGATCATATCATCCACATACAAAAGAAGAAGAGTCCGACCACGAGACGAAGTGTGGACAAACAGCGCAGGATCATGAGCACTAGCTGAGAAACCAGCAGCAGTGACCACAGAGGCGAAGCGCTCGAACCAAGCATGAGGGGCTTGCTTAAGGCCATAAAGAGAGCGACGAAGGCGACAAACCATGCCCTCAGGAACAGAATACCCAGGCGGGCGGTGCATGTAGACCTCCTCACGCAACTCACCATTAAGAAAGGCATTCTTGACATCGAGCTGAGAGATAGACCAGTGGCGAGCAGAGGCCACGGCAAGAAGAGTGCGAACAGTGGTCATGTGCGCGACAGGAGCAAATGTCTCGTCATAGTCACGACCATGCTCCTGCTGAAAGCCACGCGCCACAAGACGAGCCTTGTAGCGCTCAAGAGAACCATCGGAGCGGGTCTTAACTTTATAGATCCACTTACAGGTGATGGGACGAACGCGTGGAGGAAGAGAGACAAGATCCCACGTGCCGGTGCGCTCAAGAGCAGCAAGCTCCTTGGCCATCGCATGCTGCCATTCGGGATGAACAATAGCATCACGGTAAGAAGTAGGCTCAGCAAGAGTAGCACCAACAAATCCAAAGCGGTCTGGAGACGGAAGTGGGCGAGTGCGGAGGCCATACCTAGGAGGGGGTGGCGAATCCGGAGAAGATGAGTCATCCAGAGAAGATGACTCATCAGACGGAGATGGCCCAGAAGAAGGAGAAGGCACATTAGAAGGAGGCGCAACACGAGGTCGGCGTGTGTAGACGAAAGGATAGGACGAAAGAGGAGAAGGTGCAGGTGGAGCTGTAGGAGATGATAGTGGAGAAGAGTCGACAACAGGAGTAGATGGAGACTCAGGAGGAGGTGGAGACACGGTGGGACGGGTGGAAGAAGGCACAACAGTGATCGGTGTATCAGGAAAGGTCAGAAAGGACAGAGACTCAACAGGGGAAGTCGAAGGAGAAACTGGACGCGGAAAGAAAGGACGGGATTCATCGAAGGTCACATCTCGAGAAACCCGCATACGACGAGCAGCGGGATCCCAACACCGATAGCCCTTATGCTCCGGACTATATCCTAAAAAGATACACTCAACAGACTGAGCAGTCAGTTTGGTGCGCTCGTAGGGAGCTAAAAGAACATAGCAAACGCAGCCAAACAGACGAAGCGTAGAGTAGTCAGGAAGAGAACCAGAAAGACGCTCAACGGGAATCTCACCCTGAAGGGCAGAAGAGGGCTGAATATTAATAAGATATGTGGCAGTAGAAACAGCCTCAGCCCAAAAGTGAGGTGGAATAGAAGCGGCAATCATGAGCGCACGAGCAGTCTCAAGAAGGTGACGATGCTTACGCTCAGCAACACCATTCTGAGCATGAGCAACAGGACAAGAGAACTGAGCAAGAGTGCCCTGCTCAGCAAGAAAACCACGAAGATGACGAGAAATATACTTGCCAACAGAATCAGCACGAAAGACACGAATGGGGGTGGAGAACTGGGTACGAACCATGGTGGCAAACTGTCTATAGATGGAGAGAACCTCACTACGAGAAGACATAAAATATATCCAAGTGTGGCGAGAAAAATCATCTATAAAGATAATATAGTATCGATGACCCCCTTTCGAAACGAAGGGAGCCGGACCCCATACATCCGAGTGAACAAGATCGAAAGGACGCTGAGACACGGACTCGCTATGAGGGTAAGGTAACTGAATTTGTTTACCAAGCTTACAATCCTGACAATCTAAAGACACGTCGCCTGAGACAGACCCCAGAAGATCACGACGAACTAACGACGATAGACGTGATCCACACAGATGACCAAGACGGTGATGCCACTCCTGGAAGGAACTGGTGGACGAGCGAACAAAGGCGGAGAGACTGGTAGCGGCGGCAGCGGAGGGAAGGCGAAGCCAGTCAAGCTCCCAGAGACGCTGGGAATCAAGGCGGCGAGGGCCAGAACCAACCAAAACACCTGTCGGACGATCCTGAACACAACAAGAATCAGAGTCGAGAATAACCCGACAACCAAGATCAGTAATTTGTCCAATAGAAAGAAGCTGCATGGTAAGATGAGGCACATGAGCAACAGAAGGAACATGAAATAAAGAAGTGCGAAGAGTGCCTCGACTAGAAACAGGAAGAGAAGTACCATCAGCAGTAAGGACATGGACAGGAGAATCAAGAGGTCGAAGGGAAGATAGAGTGGAGGAATCGGAAGTCATATGAAAAGATGCTCCTGAATCAAGAATCCACGGGGAAGTAGCTGATTGTGTAGGGGGTGGTTTCTCAATGCTGGAAGAGGGAGTAGCAGAACCTGCAGAATCTGTCGCAGCGAGTAGACGTCGAAGCGGTGCAATCTCCTGCTCAGTGAACGAGGTGGCAGAAGTTGAAGCAGCTGAAGGAGTCGAGGAAGAAGCTCCAGTGCCCGGAGAGGAGCGACGTGCAAGGTGACGCTTCTTCCGAAAACAAGTAGACTCAATATGGCCAGCCTTATCACAGTAGGTGCAATGAGGATGGCCACCACCCGAGGAAGAACGACCACCACCACCTGTGGAGGCCGCTGGAGGAGACGAAGTACGGAGGCGTGAAGGAGTCGATGCAGGAGTCGGTGTAGCCAGTGGACGAACAGCAAGCACGGAGGAAAGTGGCAGTAGACCAGAGCCACGCAGGCGAGTCTCCTCCGCACGGATCTCTGTAAGCACCTCCAGAAGAGAGACGCGAGGCTGACGGGCAAGAAGCTGGGCACGACGCGACTCAAACTCAGGACGAAGCCGTGTTAAGAACTCGTACACGCGCAAGAACTCGCGGTCAGCACGAGCATCCTGACAGCACTGACAAGAGCCACAACCAGGACGGCGAAGGGAATCCAGCTGGCGCCAGACATCAGAACTCTGAGCATAGAACTCATCAACCGTAGCATCACTCTGCTGGAGAGAGTGCTCCTGGCGAACCACGGACAGGAACAGAGCGTCGCCAGAGGGCTCATAACGCTGACGAAGGTGACTCCACATCTGGGAGGCCGTAGAGAATCCCACAACCTCAGAAGAAAACTGAGGCTGAAGACTAGCGACAAGAACAGCAGCAGCACGAGCATCATCATCAAACCACTTAGTGTACTCAGTCAGCAGAGCACCGTAGGAGTCCAGAGCCTCCTGTTAAGAGGTGACAGCCGCATCATAGGCAGCGCGGTCAGCATCAGTAGGTCGAGCACCAAGTTTAGGCTCCACCGGCGCCACAGGACAGGCCGGACACAGAACATCGCCTGAGAGGACGCCCCAAAGACAAAGACCACGCATGTGGATGCGCATATGGGAGACGAAGTCTGTAAAATTGATCCCATAAAAAATCACGGGGCAGCGAGGGAAAGAAACGGTGCCCGACATTGTACCTGTTTTATTTTTCTTTTTTTCCTTTTTTTTACAAAACGGAGATGCGGTACTCTGTTCTGATTTCAGAACAGAGCACGCGATGGGCGGGAGCACCCGTGGGCGCCGGGCGACGACGCGAGGGGGCGGGAGCGCCCGTGGGTGCCGGGCGACGACGCGAGGGGGCGGGAGCACCCGTGGGCGCCGGCGGGGGGCGGCGGCGCCCGGCGGCTCACCAACCTTAACCGGGACAGCGGGGCCGGCGGGAGGCCGGCGGGCGATCGAGGAAACCGCGGAGGTCGGCGGGGCCTGCGGCCGATAAAACCACGGAGGTCGGCCGGGCCGACGGCCGGCGGGCGGCCGAGGAGACCGTGGAGGTCGGCGGGGCCGGCGGGCGAGTGCGGAGGTCGGCGGGGCAGGCGGGCGATCGAGGGGCGCAGGAGACGGGCCGGCGGTCGGGCCGAGGCCGAGGCCGGCGGGCCGGCGGACCGGCGGTCGGGTGGAGGCAGGCGGGCGCTGGGAAGGTCAGCGGGCGGAGGCCGACGAGCGGCCGGAGGACAAGCGGGCGACGGCCGGCGAGCGGACGGGCCGGGGCGGCCGCTGAGGCGCGGGCAGGCACGCGGTGAAGAAGAGCGGTGAAGAAGAAGAGGAAGATTGGAGCGTGAGTTGCAACACGCGGAAAAAAAAACCTAGGGCTCTGATACCATGTTAAGATTATGCAACTTGGATCTATTGCACAACCCAATAGGCATATATATAGTACAAGATGACTTGGAATACAAGGCAAGAATAGAGTCCTATGGTAATAGGAATACAAAAGGTAAGCCCAATCCTACTATATCTCTAACAGTTTAATACATGAAATTATGTGGATAAAGATTGGCGGGGGGCTCTGCTCCACCATAGCGGGCCATTGTCTTCTCCAACTCTAGCAAATTTACGTTTCGGCTCGTTGGTGGTGAATTAAGCGTCTCACCTTAATATGGATAACCAAGAGGGGTATAAGATAATGCAACATACGTACCCTTAATATGGATAATCAAGGGGGTATATGATAATAGCAACATATGTAACCTTATGTTGTTACGGAAAACAAGTATGCTTAGAGAGGTCATGCGAAATAATTAAAGGGGGTGATATCTCACACGCTCGCTGATGCGCTCAGTGCAATGTTTTGCAATAACATGGTGACAAAATCCATCCTCATTATCTTCCTCCTCCTGCTCCCTCCTTGAATCTGGTCATCGCGAGTTGAATCTAGTTGTTGTTGAAACATGTGGCGACGACCGGCTATGCGACCCCTGTTGGTTGTACCTCCGCCTTTGTGCACTGTGCTCCATCTCTTCCAACATGCGTAACCCTGTGTTACTGTGGATCAACAAATATGCCTAGGAAATGTCATTGTGAGAACGAAGTCATACAAAATAATTAAATGGTGTGATATTTGGTGCTTGTGTGCGCGATGCGCTACGAACAATCGGTTGGCAATAGTGCTTCTCCCTACTCTCCTCTGCTCTGGCCACCACTTGGCGCTCCGCACCTCCCGTCCTCACCCCTTCAAACTGCGCACTTGCTCGCTCCGCTTTCTTCTCCAGTTTCGACGACCTTTCCCAGTGAAAAATTTGTGTGGTGTTTATATGAGAACAAAGTCATCCAGTGCTTGCACTTCGTGCTATCAATCTCTAACAGTGTCACGACAAAACCCATCCGCCTCATCTTCCTCTTGCACCGCTCCTCCGCTTCGGCCAAGCACTGTGCTCCACATTAGTGACATGCTTAGCCAACATCTATGCCGCCTTGACCAACGTCTCTATTGCGGCTCTACTTGTAGCCACGTCTTCGGCTCTGGCTCAATGACATACATGCCCCCACGTTCAACAAGGGCGATAGGCTTTGTCCACCCTTGGCCCCATGTCCATCACGTCTCAGTCTTCGGCCATGCCATCGACTCGGCTTGAATGAATGGGAGACATTCATGCCCCCACATTCGGCAACAACGGTGATAGGCTTCGCCTCCATCGGCGTTGCCTTCGGCCACGCATCTAGCTTCGCACCCTAGCGTCCCCTCCTTTTGTGTCTTTGTTGCCGCTTCCTATCGGCTGTGCCTCCTGGCTCTGCATTTGGCCATGGCTCCGGCTCCGCCTCCCACCGGTTCTTCATTTGGCCATGTTGACTCAGTGCCATTGCTGATGACTGGTGGAACTATATCATGTACGCAAGTATACCAGGTCATGTGGAAATATATCATATATGCCTAAACATCAGTACAAACAAATAATGAACGTATCTCATTTTTAGAACCGTAGAATAGTAACTGATTAGGTCGTACAATCCAATCACTGAGATTGATCCATGTCACAAGAGCATGACAGGATAGAAGGTGCTGCTGACTTTGGTTATGCTGAGTTGTTGGAAAAAGAAAAAGAGGAATAGGATCACCGCAGTCAAGATAACAATGTGCTCTGGAACAAGCAAAAGTAGAATGTCAATTGCTAACCGAAGAAAACCGATCATAGAAATGCAGTCACTGTATAGACAAATTGCTACTGTTGTGGAGAAAACGGTGGCTGGATAGTGCATAGTGGCTAGACCCACTTGGCAGCGGCAATTTTTTTCTGTGAGAGGGAGCTAGGGGACAAGAGGATGGGGGCGAGGAGATAAGTGTGGATTTTAGAGCGGCGGTGTACAATGCCTGAGGCCAGAGTTAGTTAGTTTTATATTTCTTTTTTTGGGAGTAAGGCTAGAGTTAGTTTTGTTGTTCAGAGAATCAAGGATTAGTATTTTTAGTGTTCTCTTATCCACGTAATCACATGATTATGGAGTGCATTTTGAATTTTGATTGAAAGGTCTACATGTAGGAACGTAGCATTTATGAGTGGAGGAGGTGTGGATGAACCATCACCGTCGCCAACTATAATTTATACGATAGTAAAGATTCCTTAGATGTTCATATTTTGATGCATAATTTCTCCAGTCAATCAAGGACCATGGTCCTAGAAATGTTAGTAACATTTGAGCAATATAAATCGTTCAACAAGAACAGAAGACACATTATTGCAGGTAGTTCAATGTTTTCTTTCCACTGCATGCAAGTCGGCTGATATGCTACAGCTTTCTAAGAGTTTGCAGTTATTATCCGAGATTCTTCTTTGAGATCGTGTGTTTCTTCCACTACCAAATACTCTATGAACCATAAGCCCCTGACTGGTGCTTTTTTGCTTGTCTTCTTCACCCAGGTCACCGGAGAATCACTAATCCAAAGGAAAGACGACACAGCTGAGGTTTTGAGGTCCAGACTTGAAGCCTTCCACAGACAAACTAAACCAGTATGATACTGTTTCAAGAACATTGTAGTTTAGGATATTTAGGATAGGGACTGTAGGTCTTTTCCAGTCAATGTTAGGGTTTCGTCATGAATACAAGTTCTCATTTCATTCATTCTGTTGACTTGAATAGAAGATTTTTTCTGATTCAACATTGATTTGCTTCCACTAGGTGATTGATTACTACTACAAGAAGGGCTTAGTCGCGAATCTTCATGCCGAGAAGCCCCCGAAAGAAGTGACTGCTGAGGTCGAGAAAGCCCTTACATGATGTCCCACTATAGATCAGATGTGACAGATGTACCAAGATCCTGTTTCTGAGTTTAGAAGTTCAAATTAACACTTTTACTTTGACGGAGGTTCAAGTTGATACTGACATGCCAAGTTTAGACTGCCCTTTTTTGTGTCTGACACTCAGATTGAACTTGTTGAGCACAGTGGATTTCATCGGTTTCTAGCTTCAATAGTCTCTCTTTTATATGGTTGAAGGATTTTTTTTAAACGAACACTGAGAAATTAGTGAGTTCACCCTTAGAGTTTTGACAATAGCTTGATTGTCACGT